>JARHVA010002427.1:0-600000 GCA_037957365.1 Torreya grandis
TGATCTCCTCTTCAAAAGGATTTTAATCTAATAGAACACATGGAAACTTTTGAATTGGTTTGATAATCTTACTAAGATGTGTGAGTACTATAATCCTATGTTAAATTATTGAAGCAATAAAATCAAGGTAGAAGAATAAGGTAGTGATGATATAGAAGGTATAAAAAAATTAGAATGTACATCACCTGTATGAGAAGACATTTTAATAGTAGGTAAGGTATTGGATATATTGTCTCATCTAAAGTTGATGGATACTTGATTGTATGTGAACTATTTGATAAAATGTATAATGGATTTGAGTAGGTTTTTAGATGGAAGATGAACTATCTGAGTATATATTAGGTTTGGATAATAGATGTTTGGTGATATTATTTAATGTAAAGAGGAGTTGGCTCTTTTGATGGATGAAGAATTGGTGGGATTTTCAAAAGACCCATTAGAGAGTATAAAAATTATAGACATACCCAATGGAATAAGACTTTCATTATGGTCTAGATAATCATACATTATAATAAAAAACTAATGATACTAATGCTCTTGGTGAGGCTAGAAGGAACATAATTGGTAGTGGAACACCTAGATTGTATATACTCAATTTTATATCACCTTCTAAAGTAGGGGAGTTTTAGTAGGGGATTTTAGGAGAGATTATCCTTACTTTAAAACCTAGTTTAATTTAATATATCTATGGTATTTCTCAATTATAATACTATACTCATGTTGGTGAGGAGTTAAAAAAATCATCTTACCAGAAACTAGAGAATATTAAAGGCCTAGATCTATAAATATCCCAAATTGAAGATATGGAAGAGATCTAGAACACCCTATTTTTTAGATTATGATAGGTATTTTTAGATGCTAGATGAGTTGTAATTTTATTTGATTAGAGAGCTAGTGCTTGTAAATTATCATAACTTTATGAGTGGTTTTATTGGTACATCACTAGATCATGAACTTATGAGTGCATCTATTTTTGGTTATACAATTTATTATCCAAAATTGGTGACATATAATCATAATATACAACCAAAAAAATAAAATATATGTTATAAGCTGGTAGCGATGGTGAGCTATATGGTTTTTGAAAGCATTATAAATGTGTTATAAAGAGAAAGGATATAGTAAATATGGTGTTGGGGGATGGTGTTAAAATGCATGAGGTATTGGATATGGTGGGTTTAGCTCTTGTAAGGAAGTTATAAGGTAAGAAAATGGGGGAAAATACACTAAAATGATGGTCAAAGGTAGCCTAGAGCCTTTCTTGGGATACCTTCCAAATTACTTTGTGTTTGTTTGAGGATGGTTGGATATTATGTGAAAATCACCCAAAGATGCTAATAAAGTCTTAAATTTCTAGTGAAAATGGAGAAAGTAAACCTTATTACTCAAATGTCAGTCTCAGGTTTTTGATTCAAGGATAGAGAGAATAGAGTATGTTTTTATTTGGGTTAAGTTGCTATGTATGCCTTTAATATTTTGGTCTAAATATGTCTTTAAGGAAATTAAAAATTCCCTTGGTATTTTTTATGAATTGTATCTATCATTCACTAATACATAAGTATTTAATGTATCACACATATTATTTAGGGTGGATTTAAGAGAGGGTCTACCTAATATGATTACTCTAAAAAAATGAAACTAGGAGTATAAGCAACTTATCAATTATGAAGGAGTTTCTTTTTAGTGCATGGGGTGTCATTCCTATGGTCATATAGAAGTGGAACGTATCTTACCTCATTGGAAAAAAAATTATGATAAAAATAAGGTAAGTGAGAAGGTCACTAAAGAGAAAAGGAATAAGGTGGAATAGATAATTGAAAAGGGAGAGTTTTAGACTACTTGGAGGGACACTAGCTATGGTACTGAAGTGGAGTGGAAAGTGAAGGAAACATGGTTTCCAAAGTCTCCATTAGAAAATTCACAAAATGATATGGAACTGGTGACCCTAATACTTTAGGATAAGGTTCAAAGATAGAGGCTAAACTAGAAGGATTTTTATTTGGATGTGTTATTAAACCCATAAATAAAAAAGATGCCAATCATCTTTCTTTAAGTGATGTTTCCATTTAGTTTGTAATTTTTGGTTATACCTCAAGTATGAAAGTATTGGGAGGCCAATATGATTTTCTTATAATACTTTCATGTATTAAAAAACTCCAAAATTCCCTCTAAGTCATATCTTGAGAATGTTTGAAAGCTGTGATAAGGATCTCATTTTTTCCAAAAATGATAAAGATGAGCTGGTGTATATGGATGAGGCAAGGAGGGTATATGTTTCAAAATATAATATGTGCCCTAGGAAGAAGGGGTTTAATTTTTTTTCTGAGTTAAAAGGAGTATTAGGGTGTGTGGAGGAAAAAACTCAAAAAACTCAACTAAAGGCAAAAAATCCTTTATGTCCATAGAACAAAAAGAGGCCTATAATGAGATAGTGTCTGGTAAACAATAGTCATTGGAATGGGTTATTAGAGGAAAAAATCCCCTCATTAGAGGGTGTGAAATGATAGTTGTAACCCTAAATTATATGGGTTTAGCTAAATCCTCAAATAAATTGGCACTGAAGAGACTAGTTATTGTTCATATACCTAATGTTGTTATGCTACAAGAAACTATGAATGAGGGTGGTAAAATTGTTAATAAAATATAAAATATTTTATGGGATTGAGAATTTACTTTTGTTGATGCTAGGGAAAGGTCAGGGGGTTTTATTTTTAGGTAGATTTTTCAACCCTACATGTGTACTAATTGTTGGTATTTTTCTTCTAGATTGGGTACTATTTTATTTTCCCAAGACATGGGGAAATAAATTAATTTTTTTAACATTGATGGCCCCTATACTAAAAGAGTGGAGTTTTGGGATAAAATTTTTAGTAGGGGATGGCTCTATAATGGTTTGACTATATTTTTTTTGAGGGGGATCAATTTTGCCTTTGGTGCTTTGGAGATATCGGGTCCAGATAAAAAAATGGATAGTTTATATAAATATTTTCTTAGGAAATTGGAAGAAGTGGGTCTTATAGATGTTCAAATAATAAATCTCTCCCCTACATGGATAAATGTAAGGGCTAGAATTGATAGAATATCAAAAATATTGGATCATTTCCTTATATCAAACCTTTTTAGATGAAGCTATTAGAATCAAATAGTGGGTATCATATAGAGGGAATTTTCATCACTCATTATTCTTGAATTAACTCTTGTAAAGAGAAAACCTCCTAGTCATTTCAAATTAAATCTTGAGTGGTTAAAAGAAGATTTTGTCATGTTACTAAAGGAGAACTGCAAAACCTTTGATGGTGTTTATAGGGAATAAGTTATGATTTAATTTGAATATAACCTCAAAAGGGATTAAAAAGTATACATCACATGTGAGAATTTCAAAAAATATGAGGATGAGAGGATAGTTGTTGAAGTGGAGGCTAAATTAGACTCCTTGTATAATACTGAGGGGTTTGGCTACCTATCAGAGGATATGAAACTTAAGGTAATTAATATAGAAGATAAGAAGAGGTTATTTATTTTGTATAAATAAAAAAATTTAAGGCTTAAAAATAAATCTTTATGGCTACAAGCTAGGGATGAAAGCTCAATGTTTTTTCACTGGTTTGCTAACTATAGGAAAAATAAAACTACTATGTAGAAAATAGAAAAATTTAGTGGATCTTTGGAAACTATTTTCAAACATATAGAATAAGAGGGGTTTATTTTTATGGTTCTATGTACACTATTGAAATACGATCCAATATCATAGAGGTTTTATGAATGTCCACATCCTTCCCTATTTTTTTGGACCATGATGACAACATAAATTTAATGGTGGAGGTGGGAAGGAAATAATTACTCATTATTATTTAGAGTTTCCAAAAAGATAAGAGTCCTAGACCTAATGAGTTTCATATGGTTTTTTTTCTTCGATCCTTTGATTTCACTGAAGCTGATTTAAGGAAGGTCATTGAGGAGTCTAGGGATAATGGTAGAATTTTGGCACTTTTAATGTTAATTTTATTACCCTAATTCCAAATACCAATAAATAAACTTCTTTTAAAAATTATACACCTGTTTATATATATAATTACATTTATAAAATCATCTCTAATATTATTTCTAGGAGGTTTAAGATGATCATGTCAAATCAAATTTTTAGTGAGCAATTTGGATTTTTGGAGGGGAGGCAAATACATGAATTTTTTGGGGTGGCACAAAAAGGGTTACATTCTATCAAAGTGAAAAATATTAAGGCTTTTTTAGTGAATATGTATCTCTAAAATGCATATGATATATTTTTTGTCTCTACCTTCATTTAATGTTAATTCATTTGTATTTTTATCATAATTTATCACTTGAGTGATGAACTGTGTCACTTAAATTTTGTTCTCTATTATTAGTAATGATAGTGCCACATGATTTTTTATGCCAGAAAGGGGGATAAGATATGGATTCCCTCTTTTTCCTTTATTATTTATTATTATGGCTAAATTTTTAATTATGATCTTGAATGAATCTCTTAGGGTCAGGAATATCAAAGGAATCAAAATTGTTAACCTATGCCTAGTGTCACATATTATTTTTGTTGATGATATTTTAATTTTATGTGATGGTTCTAAGAGGGAGAATACTAGACTTAAAGATAAAATTTATCCCTTTTGCATATCTACCACTATGCATATCAATTTAGATAAGTCAACATTTATTTTTATGGGAAATCTGACAAGGAGAAAGCTTATATGTCAACTCTATGTTCATACCAAAAATTAGTTCTAGAGAGTGGTTTGAAGTATTTTGGAATTATTCTTAAGCCAAATAACTATCCAAAAAAATATTGGAAATCATTGATTACCAAAGTAGAGAAAACATCAACGTGTGGTGTTATCATTAGTTGTTTAGAGGAGGTGTTTGGTTTAGATCAAGGCAGTCCTCAAGGCCATTCCTTTTTTTTGGATGTCTTTATCTTGGATTCCAAAAGGTATTTTATAAGCTATTAGAATTTTATGCTTCATATTTATTTTACCTAGGATAAGCAATAAAAATGGTTTTCCTTTGGTTAAGTGGAAGAGTATTGTGACTCTAAAATCATAAGAGGGATGGGGATTAAAGAACATTTTCCTATTTTCTAAAGATATAGCTACTAAAAGTGTTTGGCATCTTTTACAGAACATTAGCTCTTAGGATCATGTGATGACTAAAAAGTATATAGCTCTTAAAAATATGGATGGGTGGATTAGAAATCATGTTAAGTGCATAAATAATGTCTCTATAATTTGGAAAGCTATTGTCTTAGCTTTTACATTAATTGGTAACTAGATCATTTAAAAAATTAGAAGGGGGATAAGGATAAAGATTAGGGTGGACCCTTAGATTTATTTTGGAGTGAACTATAGGATTCCAAACTATATTATTTTGTATTTGAGATCCATAAGGTTATACAACCTCTCTCAAGTTATTGATTTGAACAAAAAAATATTTGGCATCAAGTGTGGTATACATAGAGGGATTTGGGTGTTAGGGAGGATGATTGTGGTATTTTCACATTGATAAATTAAAATCCAATTTTTTGAGGTTAAAGTATGAGGAATACCAATTGATTTTGCCTATAAATACAACTAGGATTTATATACCAACGGATTATTATAAGAATCTTTCTAGAGAAGAGGTTGTATCACCACAAAAATGGTGGTGGAAAAATGTTTAGAGCTTAAAATGTCCATCTAGGTCTCACATTTTTATGTGGCCACTATTTAAAAAAAGGAACTTATGTGGGATAATCTCCAAAAAATAAGAATGTATGGTCTATGTTGGTGTCTTTTATGCAAGAAAAATGAGGAAACTAATTTTTGTCTAATTATGGAGTGTCTTTAATAATAAAAATTGGATATAAATTGAAGGAATTATGATATTGAAACATATTTGGAATGGGGAAAAAATTGAGGTGGGTCTAAAAACTTGGTGTGGAAATTTTGATTAAAAAAATTATGGTGATATCCCTTTATTTGTAGCTTGGGGTATATGGTAGGTGAGGAATGCTAAAATGTTTTAAGATAGAGATATCTCTTAATTCTAATCTGTTATCCAATGCCTTAACATATCATGATATTAAAAACATGTGGTGACATCCAAATTTCTTAGGCATATAGTATAAGTTATTGATAGGTAGAAGGCATAGACCTACTTTGATGGGGCCTCCTAGGGAAACCTCTAATTGGAGGACTCATGTAATTCTTCATTTTTAAAATACATATGTTTTAAGATAAAAAGTTGGGATTGTGAAAGGCACAAATAATTTCTCCAAATTGATGGCCCTAAAATTACTTCTCACCATGGATTTGGATTGTGGCATATCACATATCTAGCTTTTTATTGATTCCTTGCTTGTGATAAAATAGTTAAAGAAGGAATATGTTTTAATAAATTTCACACTACAAAAACTTTATAATGAGTTTTATAGACTACAAACTAATTTTTTTTCCCTTACCTTATCTCATATATATATATAGAAAGGAATGTTGTGGTTTATGGTTTGTTAAAGGAAGGACTTGGACTAAATAAGGGTGAATGGATTATCATGGAAGATCAGGTAGGAATGTAATCTTCCATCACTCATTACTTCTACTAAGTTTATCATTATTTGTTGTTGTAATTTTGGGAGTGGTTCTTGGTATGTTACCCTATTGTTTCAACTATGGGCCCTTTTGCTATGAGCTTCCTTTCTGGACACTGGTTATCTTTCTTCCCTTTGGTTGGCACTTGACTTATTCAATCATTGTTTTATTTATCTATTTATTAATGATTTGTTTATTTGTGGTTGTTATATTTGGCCTCCTCTCTAATCCTTTTAGCCTTGGGTGTGGGCATTTTATTTTACTAGATTTTTTAGGTTTTTTTCTATGTAAATGATTATGTATGTGGGTACATTCTATGTTTACCTATTGATTTGGATAAGGCCTTTATGAATGCATTATTCATCTATGATATGTATTTTTGATCTTAATTGAATAAAATTACAATTTATTTTTTTCAAAAAAAAAGTTACATTATGTAAAAAAAAATTGACAAAATTATGGAAAATTGAATTCAATTTGAAAAATGCCTCCTTGCAAAGGGGATAATAATTTTTTTTCAAACATTGATCAAAATCAGACTCACCCCTCATTGGAAAATCCAAAGTTTTTCAACAAGAAAAATAATGGCATTGATGATGGAGTGACTAATGCCAAGCATGTCTAAACCATTTAAGGTTATAATCCTCCTACATCCAAAAGTGCATAAATCATCACTATTCCTAGGGAAGACCAAAGACAAAATCTTAGAAGCACTAATACATTGACCTTGGTGAACCTATATAAAATGTCTTAAGGAAGCTCATCACTACCAATATTATTTTGCTTCCTAAAACCAAAACACTTGATGAAAGTAAACCCAAGCCTCTATGGTATAATAAGGATGAGTATTATAGCTACCATAAGGGTATGGGCCATGACACTTGCATATACATGTAGCTCTATAACTACATACATGACTTGATAGATCAAGGTTAAACAGAGGTTAAAGGAGAAGAATCCCCTTCCAAAAATAAGTAGCTTAGTATTTATCAAGATGTATTTCTAAATCATGATCAATATTATAAAGTTACACACCAAGACCAAGGTCAGTCCTCAATTTACAACTATGTGGACTATAGAAAGACTCTACATCATTATGACTCACTCATGGGCCACATGACCATTAAAAACATTGAGTTGATATTATAAAAATGAAGGCCAAATCACTTGAACAGTCTCCCATTCAAAATCATCTTGTATTTAAGATCAAAGGTTATTTTTCATATTGTGTTATTACCACAATTCATGGTAAAATCATTATATTGGGGGTACCTCTTGAATCACACCTGTTAGTTCCCAATATTGCACTAAAGAAATTAAGCCATGGTTGAGCAAAAATGCCTAATTTGTGAGCCCACTTTATGTTTTTAAGTGTTCATTATAATTTGAGTTGAATTCATGTTTGAGTACCTTAAGACCCATATTCTAATTGTCCTATCTTAGACACTTTGATTTAAAATTAAAATTAAGTGGAAACACTATAAAAAGGCTATGGAATTAGTTAATTTTTTATACTAAGGTTTGATCATGTTTATTAACACAACCAAACCTCAGTCTTAAAATTCATGCTTGGTCCTTTTTAGGTCTCAAGGCCCCTTAGTATATATTTATCTTGATCCCTTTGTGTAATTCATGGTCCCTTTGTTTATCTCATTTGGTACAAGTTTCAAAAAAAAAATTGATCTTGGATGGGTGTGGGGATGTTAAACATGTGCTTCGACAAATAGACATTTGGTTTAAAAACTGTTAACAAAGTTTAAAGTGAGCACAAGATTGATATATGACATGATTATGTGGGCTTATTTCTTAGATCTATGATCCACAAGATTCTACCCAAGTCAAAAATTTAATGATTATAATCTATAATCAGCATTTTTTCATCTATGAAGATCGAATGATGAGTGGTTGGTAACAGAGTTAAGACCTAATTAGCAAACATGATATGGAAAAGTATCACAATATTGAGGTACTTCAAGGTTAAATATAATGATTCAAATTTGATCTAAAATATAAGGATCTGATGATGCACGTTAAGTGAAATAAAAAAAATTTAATGGTGCGTAGTAGGGACAAATTTTTCAAAAGGCTAAGATGAATATGGCCATGATAAGTGTCAAAAACATGATGAGTTAGATCATAAGTAGCCAATGTAATTCAATGAATAAGATAAATATCAATGGTTTGCATTTGATCTTGATTTAAATTGATCAAAGGTATGATTTGGATGGAGGATTATTCAACATAGCTCAAGGCAAATGCATAAACAAATGGGTCAGTTCACTTGTGTATTTTTATAAGTTTATTTAGAAATCATTTCAGACCCAAAAAAATTGCATAGAAATAGCATTCTTCATGCCTTGAAATTTTTATACAAATTTCATGTCTTGATGAGCTATCTCAAGATATAAAGAATTTAAAAAAGTTGAACAAGTGGTGTGATGACCACAAAAACATTTTTGATGGTTGTGTGGATGTCAAAATTATGCTCATTGATTATTTATTGGGGGTTAAAATTTGGCAGTCATGTGGATGCCATAAATGGTCATATAGATGTCAAATTATGGGTGTGTGAACATCAAAATTAAGCTAGGTAATTATCTATTAGGGTTTAAATTTGATGGTTGTACACCCATCAAAAACATTCATGTAGACATCAAATGACAAGTGTGCAAATGTCAAATTTAATCCATGGTCATTTTTTTAAATTTAAAAGGGAGGCAAATATTTTTGTGAGAAAAATTCCATGATGGATCCACATAAGTGTTGAGTCATCTCAAAGAGGTCTCGTGGACCTAGGGAATGTAAAAGTGTTGATAGATAGACTAGAAGGAAATATAAGTCATAGGACTTGTATTTTGAAAGAATAAAAACACCATTAAGCCTCTTGAAAACCTATTTAAGAGCTAAAGAGGCTCTAAAATAATTTATAGGGATCCTAATTCAATCGTGTTTGCAATATATTCAAGCTAAGGAAAATTGAATCAATGTCTACATAAAAATATTTGATCTAACCCTAATGACACATTGGAACATGTCCTAGTGGAAATGATCATGTTTCAATTGAATGAAATAAGTGACATGGTGATGCCATATTGGCATACATATCATATAAATAATAGGATCCTATGCAAGTTAGTTGGCAGAGCTTTCATTAATAGGAGTAGGCTGACTGGGTTAAAAATTAAATGAGGTATGGTCACTCCATAGGGAAATCTAAAGATGAAAAAGCACTTACAACTTGTTGACTTGATGTTATAATTTTGACATGCTACTATGAAGGGATTTATATTCATTATAATTGATGATCAAGATTTTTAGCCTAGAAATTTACAATTTACAAATTAGCAAGAGGGTCTAGAACTTGCTCAATTAGGTCAAAAGTTAAAAATAATTCATTTATGCATTAAAAATGAAAGAAGCAAAAGTGTAAAAAGGAAATATAACCTAAGTTTTGCATTTTCATTTGCTTTTTTTGTTTGAGCTCCCCCATGGGAAAGATATTATAGGTTTTCAAGATCAATATGGACCACTCCCAAGAAGAGCTTTAGGTAGCCATGAATCAAGAATATTTTCCAATCATCATTGCAAAGGTAGGTTGTTTCTTTGGTGTGCTAAGGAAAAGGTAGTTGTCCAGGAGATTCTAACTATACAAATAAGTTATCAAGAGCTTCTCTAGATGGTTTCACATGAGGACAAAGTTTTGTTGGCCTTTAACCATGAAAATTCTCCTTTTATCTTGAATGAAGATATTTTCAGCCATGAAATCAAATATTTTGTTATAAATCTCCATCATTCATTATAGAGGTAGTTAGAGAAATGATTTTTTCTTGAAAATGGATGAAAATATTAGGTGTAACAAAAGGCATTTTTAGGTTGGGATCATCTTGATAGGATTGGAAAAAAAATTATGCATTTTTTTTCAAATTATAGCCCATAGTCCCAAAATTGAAGTGGGTAAGAAATATATAAATATAAGGCCTGTCTTTTATTTAAGGGATTGGTTGGCCATTGTGTTGGTCTATGTCTTCTTTAGTATAGGCTCTTCCATATATTGGGATCATTGTTGTGTGTGTTTTGACTCTCTTGCTAAGGTGGTTGTAGTTGTACAGCCATTAACAAGCTATGAGAGCATCTATATATGTCTCCCCTAACCAACATGGAGAAAATCCACCATGCTTGTCCCCATGGAATCATTATGAAATGTTGATGTATGTAATATTTTCTTACAAATTTAATGAAAATGCATGTGGTTCTCTATTATTTTATTTTGATGAAGTGTAGTAATATGTTTTTAAAATTTTGTTGATAAGACATCTCATTCCCTGCTCATTATTGGTTATCATTTTGGGGTTAGAGCTAGGTTATAATTTCTTGTCTATGTTATATTTGTAAATATTTTGTTGAATAACTTGTTAGGGCACCCTAGGTTTATGGATTCAATGGGAAAAGGAAAATCACTCCTAGTAATTTCATTAACTTCCATTTAAGTTTTTTACATCTTTACATCAGGTGATGTCATGAATGATTGAAAGAATCCATGTTGATTGAAGACCTTCCATCATACCACCCTCCCCTTTTTATAACTATCAACTTGTCCTACCCTAGCCTACCCTACATATAACATGCCCTTTGCATATCTTAAGTGGTATTTACCTATAGATGCATAAATATTGTATATTGAACATGTGTCTTTATTTTTTTCTTTAAATCCTAGTATTAAAATATTTTATTTAGCCCCTATGTTGTTAATATCCTTTTGATTAAAGGTTTTAATCACTTTCAAATCTATTTTTAGTAGCTTGTTTAGCCTAGAGAATTTTCTCATTTTGTGTGACAACCCTTCCCAAGTGGAGTAAGTGAGTTTGGTTATGTTTTAGTCAGATTCGTGTCTCTTTATGACAATAATCCTCATGGATATTGAATTGAATAATCTCTCCATATGAGAAAGCTACCCCATAGGTCCTCTCACCTTGGTTTAGGCAGAACCAAAATTAGCATGGAGCTGACCATACCCTCTGGAGGTGCCTCCTAGTCATTTTCTGCATTCAGTCCATTTTAGATGCCAAACCCTCCCTCAGCTATAATGACATTCTAGCAGGTTTTTCATCTTTTTTTTTCCATTTGCTTCAAGTGTGAAAGTCTAAGCACAAGAGGTGTACAATTGGGAAATAATAACCCCCTCAAAGGGAAACTCCAAATTTAATGTCAAATACCTCCTCTGAGTACTCCTAAAGTTGAATATGATATCATCTAAAAAATCAAAAATAATCTTGCCATATATCCATAATGGATCTTCTCAAATCATCTTTTATTCACCATAAGATCCTTAATAAATCCCTCTGGGAGTCAAGAGTTATGACTGATATTGACCATATCTAATTCTAATCCCTTATGGGATATCTCTAATCTACCTAATAGATTACATTTGGTCATCATGACATGTCTCCACTTGGTCCTAATCATAACAACCCATTGTATATTTAGGTCATCATTGCAAATCAAAAAATCAAAAGAGTACTTGTACATAAAGGATCTAGAGTTAACTTGTATAATATTAATTTGATCAAGATCTTGGGATATTCAAAATCCTTGCCTGGGCCACATGTTTTTAAAATAAAATTATATGATGGTAATGAAATATAGTCATATGATAATATTTATTTTAATTTCATAGTGGGACATATTACCCATCAAACTTTAATTCATGTGGTAGATTTCAAATATCTTGACAACATCCTTTTGGGTTACCCATAAATATATGAAATGTGGATAGTACCATCCACCCTCCATTAGTGTGTCATACTCCTTCATTTTGGAATAGGTGATTTGTAAACTTTCCAATAATTTAAATCATTGGAAGGACTATATCAAGATGTCATTTATTGTCCAAGTAATAAGAGCATATCCCTCACAAATAACAAGTCCAAGTCATGCATCCATCAAGATGATCTACCATCCACTTCCTCTAATCCACCTGTATCTTCCCAATGAATGTGATGAATATCAATACCACACTATCCATATCAATGAAATCTAGTGTCACCCTAAATTTATGGGTGTACCACCATGTGGGAAGTTAGGCCAACCACATATTATTTTGGCATAACAACATTTGCTCAATCTGACATCCTATGTAAAGAATACATAAAAAGATATAATGACTCATGGGTCTCTAAATAAGGTCTTACATCATGTTTTCAACATCCCAAGTATCCAAAGGCTATACACATGCAAAAATATGAATTATTAATGAAAAGGACTTGAGCTTAATGAGTAGAGAGTGATAGAACCTATATCAACTAAATATTATCACTTGTATCATGGTCAAGGGTACAAACCACTAGGTGGTGATCCTTATGATGTCATCCATGACACATCCTTAGTCTCTAAGGAATCCTTGTTGATAAATATATTGAAATAAGGTTCATCCATAACTCTACAAAGACCTCACTTCCACTAACATGTTTAATTAATCATCCATTTACACCATCAATATTGACCTCTATCATCCCAACCTTATTAGTTGAGATTAGTGAGAGAAATTATCTTTCAATTTTTTTCAAAGTGACAAATTAATTTTAGAGTTTATGGGAATTTAGGATCATTTACCTTCTAGAGAGAATAAAAAGGGGTTTGAAATCAATCTAGATGTGTGTGCTTACATGGCAGAACAATAAGAATTACCTAATAATAAAAATAATAAAAATCAAAATATTATACAAAAAGTTAAAAAGAGTCTAGTGAAAACCTATATGAGGTAATAGTGGACAAAAATTCAAAACAATAAAAATAAAGACATGTATGTTGGTGAAAACCTCTCTGAGGTAATAACAGATGAAGAATTTTGATTTTCTCCTAAGCACAATATTGAAACATCTAACAACCCCCAAATTATACAATTACATGACTCTCTAATTCTTAAATAATGGTAGACATATGATAATTTATTTACATAATTTTTAAACATCATATAAACACTAGAAGATTATTCACTTTCTCCCATCTTAGTTTATTTATAGGATCAGTCCCCATCATTATTCAAACAAACTATTGATGTCAATATTATAATGAAAGATGACCCTAAGATGATCAAAATTGGGGCAACCCTCACTCCCAAATAATAATAAATCCTAATAACACTATTCAAATAATTCATCACCATATTCACATGGTCTTATACTAATATGTCAGGCATAGACCCTTATTTAGTATTCCATCATCTTGTTATACATATAGATTCTAAACCTATCAAATAAAAACTTTTGAAGATGCATCCTAATGTCACACTCATAGCCAAGGAAGAATTTTTTAAAAATTGGATGCTCGCTTCATCCATCTTATTGATTAGCCATATTAGATCTCAAATATTATGTATATCAATAATCCATAGGGTGGAATTCTTATCTACATAAATTTATATACATCAATAAAGCCTTCATAAACAATGACTTCCTTATTCAAAATATCAACATGATCATTGATTCAAATGGTGGATATTAAAAATTTTCCATCATGAATGAATTCTTAGGATATAATCAATTTTGAATCACACCATAAGTTCAACATAAAAACAAATGCACTACTCTGTGGAGAACCTTATGTTAACAATTAATGCCCTTCAAATCAAATAATGTTTATGAAACTTACCAAAAATCTATGACAATAATATTCCATGATATGATGCATTACATTATGTAATATTATGTTGATGACATCCTAGTTAAATCCATAACATGGGTAGAAAATCCTTCAGTTCTTAGGAGGATATTTAAAAGACTAAGGGAGTATAGAGTTGAGTTAAATACCAAGTGTGTCTTTTATGTCACATCAAGAAAATTCTTTGGATTCATTGTATCAATGTGAGGCATCAATGTTGATTTTATAAAAGTAAAATCCATCACAGAAATTCCTCCCCTTTGAAATCTCAATTAGCTTATAAGTCTATAAGGAAAGTTTCAAGCCATCCATCATTTTATATCTCATTTGGTTAACAAATTTCAACCATTTACTCATATTTTGAATAAATGGACTTGTTTTACTCCACATACCCCCATTCTATATTTTTTATTTTGAATAGGGACCCAATATATTTTGAAAGGCCTAGGTCTATTTTAAAACTCTTTTTTCATATATATTTATATGTACACCTAAATTCATTATTCGATATAAATGAATGGGGACATTTTCACATGCTTAGTTTATTCAAACTAACCTATTAATACTTTTCAAAACATTTTCATATACATAATTTTTTCGATCATGCAAAATGATTATAAAATTTTGAGCTTCTTGTATTTTGCCTTTCACCAATTTTGTTCTTTGTATATTTTAGGTCTTCAAAACTTTTATTTGGAAGTCATCTTTCGATATTTTTTATCTTTCACATATATTTGACCTTTACAATAAAATTTCATTAAAAATTTTGTTCACAAGTTTTATTCGTCGATTTAGTATTTACAACTTTATCTATGATTTATGCATGTCTTTGACATTTGTGTTTATCACAAAAAAATTTTAGAAATTTGGTACTTAATAATGTTTGCACTTTGATAAAAGAGTTCAACATTTACACTTTAGAGAAAATGGTTAGTACTTCTATTTAGAATTAGGTCTCTAAATTAAATGTTTAGCAAAAGTAGTCAAAGAAATTATTCAAAAATTATACTTCAGAGCTTTATTTCAGCATCATGGTCTTCAGAGAAAATGTTCAAAAATTACACTTTGAAACTTATGTTTGGAAATTAGTCTTCAGAAAAAGTGTCCTTCTTGGGATAAACAAATGATTTCTATCATATGTATTTGGAACTTTTATTCATGATATGTGATTACATCACAAAAATTTAGGGCTGACCAACACTTGACTCCCAAAATCCTTTAAGGCATAGTTGAATTCAAGCAAAAAAATATACAATATGACACTTTTCAAAGGCAATGATGTGGATTTTTTATGAATGTTTAGAAATCCTACATGGCATACCCACTAAAATAAAGTGTCAAAGTTTGAATTGAATGAGTAAAACAAGATTGAAGACATTGGGCATTAATGGTGTACTAACTATAATTGAATACTAATATTTATATCATCGAATTGAAAATAAACATCATGCCTATTAATTACTAGTGATCCCAAGAAAATTTTCATCCATGAGAGAACTAAAATCCCTATCCACATACATCCAAACTATGAATTACTTCCAAAAGATCCAAGCCATTAAATTAAAGAACTCAAACTCTATGGACACAACATATTAATAATGGATTCTTTATCTAGGATATTTAGGGGAGTACATCCACCTTCAATGTTTTCAATCAAAGACTCCACATAATACATGGACACATTTTTTTATTTGACAGTGTTCAATGGTGAATATTCCAAGTATTTAGCTTTGTGAGATGTAATCAAGAAAGTAGACATGCATACATTTGAATAAAATATAACACCAATGTAAAGGTAATTAGTGGAATATTTAATCCCACTCAAATGATAAGGATTACACTTTTTATTAGCCAAGCCTGAGGTTATGCCCTACATAGACCTATTATAGGATTTGTTCTTTATGGGCATGGTAAATGGTGGTGGTTTTCTACATCAGATAGACCATAAAACTATCATTTCCTATATTTTAGAAGATGATTTTGAGAGGTACCTATGTTTTCCTATTTTATATGTTATGTTTTACTTACATAGAGTGGTATCATGGAAGAAGAAAAACATAATTAGAAAAATGTTGAGCAAATAGACTACCCCTAGGGAAATTATTATCCTTAAGTAAAAATAGCTAGTACCTATCACTAATTCTTAGATGGGAGTCCACATTGGAATGGATTTGCTAAAAAAAATTGTATGGCCACCCTAACATCCACTTTATTCACCTAGAGTGGGTACCATTTCTAGATTATTGATGCCATCAGAGCTAACTTTCACCCTAGGAGAGATAATTAGCACGAGGCTGCATTAATAGGTATTTCATAAAGATAAGAGGCCCATGGGTGGCCATTTATACATGATGTCATAAATTTTATATGTAGTCATGAGAACATTCTATGTGCATAACATATTTATCTAGATCCTACCTCAAATTACATCAAAAATTGGATGTGTGATTCTTATTCATTCATCCACATATATGCATATAAAAGGAACATAGTTAGAATTTAAAATGATGTGTATCCCTAAGTATGGAGGGAAATCCATGAAGCACCATTACCTAGAATATCAAAAATAATTATTGTTACACTGATGCCAAGAGGAGATTATTGGCTCTACCTAGACTATAAATTGATCATGATCATAGAGAATAAGGTTACACCATTGCATCTCCAAAAATATATGCTAGATAAACTAGATGAATAGGATATTGCATAACATTTATGATGTGGTATCAATAAATACTTAAAGAAGAAGAAAAATATCACATTTTATGTCTCTCATTTGATAATTCATTGAATGTGTTATGCCAATATGAAACATTTTGAAGAGGTTGACAAGTTCAGGGAGTACTATTCATTGGCCACCCTCCCACATAGATATTGGGACCCTCATGGTTGTATTTAGAAGCATATCTAAGGCTTGGGTATCCCATACCAACGTGAACATTATGACCATGACTTTTTATTCTTAAATGTGAAGGATGATGCTCAAGTTCTATAGAGGGATCAAATGGATGAATTGACTGAGGAGTTATTGAAAATAATATAAAAAGAGCCTTTAATTACAATTACAGAGGCATGGGTCAAGCTTCCACCTCTAGGTGGATGGGTTGCTACAAAATTTTGGAATAATAGGCCTTCTCATCTACCCTTAGATAAATGGTAACCATCTTAAAATCCACCCATCGTGATGACTCATATAAAACAAGATCTTGAGGTAAAATAAGTTCCTAATATTATAGGTTCTCTTAGGAGAGCATAAGATCCAATTTTCATTGACTCTTATAATTTAGAAGAATATTATTCCTAATTATTCTTTATATCTTATGATTATAAGTGTGTAAGTTATAACTTCCACCATTCATATGGCTCCCTCCTCAACTAAAAAGGTAACTCTTTATTACAAGAGGAAACCTAAGGCTCATGGTCTTCCTATGAGCACAACTATCAACACACCATATATAAAAGGACATAAGGGTCATTAATATAAATCCACATGAAGTTAACCCATTTATGAAGGTGACAAGGAATAATTAAAAAGAGATAAGGTTCTAAGCCTCCAAGTAGCAAAAGGAAAAACATCACGAGAGGCTAATAAATTAGGTAAAGACATGGCTCTAGCTATCTTTTTGGTTCCTTTTATTTATTAAATTCTAGTTGTTTTAATTATTTTTCCCATTTATATTATTTCATTTTATCCTGTATCTTTATTCCTAATTTCATATCATCCATAGTGGTTCCCAAATTTGAAGTTGTTCCTTCTAAATCATATTGTCTCTACAACCCCAATTTTTCTAGTATTGAGGTTATTTCTTCAACACCAGTTGTTTCCACTTCCACTATTATTACCTCTATCATCATTCCCTCATCAATGCCCAAATTAGAAAGGTTTCATATAAATAAGACTAGGGGAGACTTTTCAAGTGCACAATTACATGTGTATTCCACCCAATTGGGATTGTCAATGCCTTCTTTTAGTCCTATCTAGATATAGGAAGAATAATCATGTATACACAGTTCATATAATGCCCTATTTTAATGGTATTGATTGGTATAAGATCATTTTTCCATCATTACCATACCCCTTATTGGTAGACACTTTGAGGTAATCTTCAAGGGATTTGTTGATAGAGACTACTACCAAGGACACTCAGCTAATTGACTCCACTCAGTTGGTGATTCCCCAATGGGATATGGAATTGGAAGTTCAATCCTTTTAAAGTACCAATATAAAAATAATAAATATTATTTTGGTGAGTTCCATCTTTGACAAATCTACAGGGACCATCCAAAGATTCAAGAAGAGGAAGATCAAGGATGATTACAGTAGGGGCATAATTTTGGAAGAGAGAAATATGTCTTCTCTTTATCCAAAATAAATAATGGGACACTTGGTCAGTCTCCTTACAATGAAGATATTAAATATTATTTGGAGACACATAAATAATCTTTGTTATAAGTTCATGAGGGGATCGACCAAGTTAGAATATATTTTTAGTAAGAATTAGAGCAAATTTGGGAATAATAACAAATTGTTCATGTTCCTAGATAAATTGAAAGAGATGTTTAGAACACAACCTTAAGATTATATAGGGTCCTAGATGTTATTATTTTAATGAGATATGAATTATCTCCAAATATTACTAAGATAGCAAAAAAATTAAATTTTTTAAAAGAAGATGAAAATAAATTGAAATTTCTTGTTTTGTATACAACCAATAAGGCTTTTAGCCATTTGAACTTGATGACACCATTGGAGGCATCCAATGCACTTAATTTGGTTTTCATCTAAATGAAAGAGGCTCAATACTAGGTCTCTATTGTACATTCCTTAATAGAAAATTACATAACATGAGAAACTAATTTTGTATATTTTTGGATGAGCTAAAACTTTCCCAAGCTATAGACTCTACAAGGTAGTTAATAAGTAGAGTCGATTTCAACCAGTTACTTCAACAAGATTCATCAAATTTCAAGAAAACTATTCAAGGGATGGTATTAGAATAAATTTATGCCAAGCTAAATTTTGAAATAAATAAATTTACATAGGTTTAAATCTTTTTTGTCAATTTCAAAGCCACCAAGGCTAAACATGCATGATTAATGGTGCAAGCAAATAGGGTACACCAGCCGTCTCTTTTGAACATGAACATCATTAAGTTTAATCATGGGGTCAGTTTTAAATATTACCAAGATTTAGAGGAAAAAAATAAGGCCAAGGATGTAGCTTCTATCTCAACTCCACCTCATTTTTCAACTCCACCATCAACTTCAATGCCTCCTACCACATCAAGTTTAGCCATGCAGTCACCAATTTTGAATAAACCTTAGTTATCTAAAGTTAATTTTGTATTTAATTTTGAATGTAAGATTAGTTGATGTAACTAAATTTTATTCATACTTCATGTATGTATGTGGTAGTTATCTAAATCTATTTGTAATCATGCACACATTGCATGGTATTATGTAAGTGATTCTATTATTTGATACAATTATGATCAATTGCCATTACACTTCAAATTTTTAGCTTGGAGTTAAAATTGAGGTTCTAATTATTAACATGTAACTTTGAGTTTTTAATAAAATTTGAGGATGAGGTGACCCCTCCCCAATTCTATTTATATATGTAAATCCTTCTTTTCAAAGGGTTGGAAAAGTATCAATATAGGAAGAAGACATTTTTTATTATCATGTAACTATGTAGATGTGTTTTCATTCCAATTCTATGGAATTAAATGTTTATTTTCTTGGTTGTTTAATTTAGTAATTTAAAGTGTGAAACATCTATAGATAATTACTTTTTTGATCACTAATATCTACTAGTTTAAGATGTGAAATAGATATTGAATAATTGGAAAGTATTATTTATTGTATGAAAATAGGTTGATTATTTCAATTTTTAAAGTGTGAAAAAGTGTTTTCTTTGGTATAGTCTTCTAGCTATGAGAAACAGCTACCCTAGGTATTTTTTTTATCCAAGCTATAATCTCCTATGTATGGGTGTGCAATATCTACTCTAAAAAGAGTAACCTTTAGTTGAGATCTTTGAATTCCCTATATTATATCTTCTTAGAATTCATAATTATGTTTGTATCTAATTATTTAATAGCTACTAGCATCAAGCATTAGTTCTAAAACACTTTTCCACAAAGAAACCAACCCTAGAAGTAATTCCTTGATATCATAGAGTCTTGTTTTATATTCTACTCCCTCTTTTAAGAGTTTTTTTAATTATAATCTACCCACTTTAGAATAAGGTCCATCCATCCAACTCAACTAGGTTTTTATTTTATTTAGTTTTAATTCACACACACACACACATCTATTTAACAACCTGCATGTTTAGCCTGACATTCCACCACCTAATTTTTTAACCCATATATACAAATTATGTCCTAGATAGGATTTTATCTCCATTTATATCCTAAAATGTTAGAGGATACCTCATTAAATCCATGGGTATACACAAGACCCACATCAATAGATAAAGTTGGTGCTATAAGGAGGGCCACTTGTGTGTCTTCCCAAGTAGAGGTTATCCCCTACGTTTGAGTTATACTAGAGACACCCAATATAATTACTATGTCTAGAGCCAAAATAAATCCTTTGGTTTCACATTTTTTAATATATTAAAGACCTATATCTTCACCATTTATTCCCATGGTACCTTAGACTAGGACACCTCCAGTCAAAAAAATTTAGCCTATTAATCATACTATGGCTGAACCACCTTGGTTATTTAGATAGGATATTTTCATCTCAATGGATGTGAATAATTTACCAAGGAATCCAAAGAAATATTTACCTTCTTTTCCCCCTTCAGGAGGAATATGATAAAGGTTCATATCAAGTCTTTCAAGGCTAATTTGAGGTTAATGAATGTCATTGTTGAAGATGTTTCATTCATTTTTCCCATTCACATTATAGTATGTTACCTATTATTGGTACCTCAATCAATAAGGTAACTCAATTAGTTCTTGGATTTCATGTCAAAGCACTTTTATTGCTCAATTTGGATAGGTTACTATCCCTAATTCGATTATCAACATTTCATTAGTATGAAGAGAGATCCTAATTAGCCTATTCTATATTTTAATTCAAGATTTTAAAATATGTACACCTAGTTAAGTCTAACATATAAACCAAAACAAGATCTAGCATTAGAGTTATACAAGAATTCCTTGGATCCAATTATTATAGTGTTTTTGTGAACACTCTAGTATTAGCATATAAAGAAACTATTAATATTGATATATATCTCAATCCTCATGTACTAAGCACTCCTAACATCAATATTGGTTTCCTAGATTTGAATCAAGTACCTCATGTGAATCAAAATGTTCCTATATTAAACTAGAATCAATTGTATACACTACTTCCTTTGATTTAATAGACACCAAATCAAAATTATGTTATATGAATAATCATGTACAAATAAATGGTATCATTAGAACCAATATTCAATCCCATCTAATAATGTATTTTCCCAAGGTGTGGATTCTATCAAAGAAGAAATATATTCTATATAGATAATGGTCCAAAATTTAAGCAATGACTGCTTGAAGATGTAGAGGAAGATGGGTAATGATAATAGTCAAAATAATAATTAGAATTTTGGGTTTAAAATATATAACATACCTTTCAATCATTATACAAATTATTTAGAGCAATAATAACTAATTAAGTTTATAGAAATCAACATAGTGTAAATAACTCTACCCAATTGGTGTAGAGTTTATAATACATCACAACATGGTGAAATTTAATGTGTTGAATTTTGAGAAATATTTGAAATATTTCAATGGGAGATGATGATGTAGGATTTTATGAATAACCCACCATAGTTCCCCCATGAATATAGTTCCTCAAACACTGCTATGGTTTTAAAAATTGATGAGTCTCCTTTCCTAAGTGAGGATGACAATGTATCATAGGATAATTTTGATGAGGTATATAACTTTTAGCAGTATCATAAAATTATTTATAATCTAAGGAATAAGAATCCCTTAAAAATGTATACTCCAAATAATACCACTATTTCACTAAATTTGAAGGCTGATAATAATCCACCTCCCCCAAAATGGAATGATCAGCCCCAAAATAAGGAAGAATAGAGAAAAAGAAGGTATAACATTATTGAATACATGAATAAGATTAAAAAAACATCACTCTTCATGAAATTTATTATATCACTAAATATAAGGATCTCCTATGGAGGTCTATCATAAGAAAGTCTATTGCAAAGAAGAAAAAGGTCTCTCATAAAAATGTCATATACAAGAGTAAGTAAGAAGTTCCTCCTTTCTTATTAACTATCAAAGAATTTGTAAAGAATTTTCATAATTTCTTAGTTTATTATGGATCTTTAAATACTGTGATGGTAACCTATATTTTTAAAATGATTGGTTTGAATCCAAGCCCATATAAGAGGATAGTTTCATACTTAGACAAAATAGTGGTACCCATAATTGGAGAACTGAATGGGTATGTATCAAGAGACTTATCTCATATTTGGTTACCATGGAGAGATATTGAAAACTATATCTTAATTAATAAAGAAACAAGAATGAATCACCCTATCACAGAGTAAAATACTAAGAATGAAGAGGTAAGATTTAAATATCCTAACCTTAGAATATATATCTTTATGACAGACTATGAGGTTTAGGAACCAAAAGTCCAAGGACCTTCCCAATTATAGACTCTCCATTTTGATGTTGCAAGATCCAATAAAATATCAGGCATTATTTTTGAATTGGTTGATCCATAGGGTAAGAATTATCTAGTAGCATACATGTTATTTCTCCCTTTAACAAATAATAGATCAAAGTACTAGGTACTAATTTTGGAATTACATTTTTCTCTCAAAAATAATGTCAAGTAGCTAATGATATATGGAGATTCAAAGCTAGTAATTAATTAGGTTGGGAATAAATACCAATGCAAGTTATCATATCTAAAGAGGTATAAAATAAATCTCAGTATTTAATTAAGGCCTTCAATAGAATAGTTTTTCCTAGAGAACAAAATTAGGCTACTGATTCACTGGCTATTTCAGCTATCAACTTAGCACCATTATAACATTTCAAGGTGTAGAGGTTTTCCATTGAGCTAGTACCTTGTCCATCCATTCTTGATAATGTGGAAAATTTTCATGTCTTTGATTTTGACCTATATATTATCTAATTCCTAACCAATTCAAGATAATTTGAGTCTTAGATAAGGATATTAGTTATTTATGCCAATAAAAATTGGGAGGAGTCATTTAGTTGAAAGAAAACCATCTACTTTTAGGAATGGTTTCTTTGGAAAGGGTGTTTGATGTGGATCCCCAAGCCCAGTAGAAAAGTTAGCCTATATTAAATGAATCTAAGTTCAAGAAGGATAATTTAGGGGATGAGTGTGAGCTATTACATCAATATTGGCCTTAGCTACACTCTAAAAAAATACAAAGGGTGAAGGATTTACTCACCCAATATAAAGATGTGATTTCATGAAGGTATAAAGACTTGAAGTTCTTTAACCAAATGATCATCACCCATACAATCCCACTAAATCTAGACCATAAGTCATTTAAGTAAAGATAAAGGCCAATTAATCCTATCCTAGATCCTCTCATTTATAAAGAAGTGGAAAAGTTGCTAAATACAAAAATAGTTTTCCCTATCAAAAATTTCACTTGGGTTGCCAACCTGGTTCTAGTCAAGAAGAATAATGGGGAAATCATATTATGTGTCAATTTTAGGCACTTGAATAAGGATTATAATAGAGACAACTATCCTTTACCTTCCTTGGATGAGGTGATATATATAGTTAGTGGTTATAGAATGATGTCCTTTTTAGATGTATTTTTAGGATATAACTAGGCGTTGGTTAAATCTAAAGATAGAATGAAGACTGCATTTAACACAAAGGTACTTATATATATATATATATATATATATATATATATATATATATATAATATGATTAATTTTGGCCTAATTAACATAGGATCTACCTTTCAATGAGAAATGTACCATGAATTCCAAGGGTTGATAGGTAAATGTATAATCATTTACATGGATGATCTCACTATTTTATCAAAGAATAGAACTGATCATGTAGGCCATATATAGTAAATATTTGAAAGATATAGAAGGTTTGGAATATTTCTAAACTCTAAGAAGAGCATATTTGGTGTTATTAAGGGAAATATATTAGGCCACATCATCCCTAAAGAAGTAATTATAATTAACCCAGATAGATTTCAAGGGATTTCAAATATTGCATTCCCAAACAATAATAAGGAGCTCAAGTATTTATTTGGAAAGATAAATTTATTGAGAAAGTCTATCTAAACCTTTGTAGAAATTGGAAAACCTCTAAATGTAATGCTCAAGTAAGATACTAAAGTGGAATGAACACTAGAGGTTTGAAAGTCTTCTTGAGACATCAAAGAAGTAATATATCAAGCCTCAGTATTAATAAGCCTAGACTTTAATAAATATTTATTCTTGTGTTCATTTGCTTTAGAACATATAATTATTGCCATAATTACTCAGAAGAAGGATGAAGGTGAACACCCTATTACATTTATGATAATAAATTTAAAAGAAGTGGAGCTCAAGTTTTCCATGATAGATAAACAAATATTTTCTCTTATTAAAGTGGTAAATAAATTTTAGCACTACATCTTAAGGAATAATACCATTGTTATTGTATCAAACCCTATTGTCAAGCTCACTTTGGGGCAAAATGAATTGGGATAGTGCAGAGTAAAATGGATGGAAAAATTACAAGAGTTTTACATATAAATCAAGCCTAAAAAATTATCAGGGGATAAGGCATCATTCAGTTTATGACTAAGCATGATCCATGCATCACCATTGAGGAGGTTTAAAAAACCTAGGTATCAATAGGAGATTGGTATAATGACATCATTAAATATTTTCTTATAGGTATTTGTTTACTGGAGCTTGATTGAGAATAAAGGAGAGCTTTGAGGATCAAAGTTACTTACTACATGATCAAAAATGGGATTCTCTATGGAATAAATTATGAAGGAATCTATTTGATATGTGTATCATGATAATAAACTCAATAAATTCTATATAAATTACACCAAAAGATAGGTAATGGTCATCCATATGGAAACACCACAACCCATAAGATCCTCAACATATGTTATTACTAGCCAATAGTATTTAAAGATGCTCATGTTCATGTAAGAACATACCATCAATGCTAGGTCTTGGAAAAAAGAGAAGTAAATGTAGTAATGTTGTTGCATCTTGTTATTGAAGGAAGACCAATTGCTTAATGGGCCTTATATTTCATCAATGTCATTAACCTAAGTTCTTCAGTCGATAATAAATTTTTACTCACTACCATAGATTATTACACCAGATGGACTAAAGTACTAGCTACAAAGAATTCTAGAGCACACATTGTAATCATATTTATATATAAAAACCTCACAACTATATTTAGTTCCCTTATTTCTTTATTTTGTGACAATGGGCTAGCATTCCGATCAACTAAATTCACTAAATGGGACCATGATAATCAAATCACCATTAGGTCATAATTTAACCATTACCCACAAATAAATGATTAGTTAAATCAACATACAAGAACTTGATTAATTTCATTAAAAATTCAACAATAGATAAACCTAAAGAGTTGCATCATCTACTGAAATATGCACTATGGGCTAATCGAACAAGATACAAGTAGGCCCTCAAGGCTTTGTTTTATTGTTATATGGATGATAACCAATTTTATCAATCATGCTTAAATTTCCAATGTATCAATTTATGTAGGAATACATGGAACCATGTGTAAAAATGTAATCTCAATTATTAGACATAACATATATGGAATATTCAAGGACTAAAGCATTGCATAATTTTAGCAAACATTAGGACGTAGTCAAAAGGTGGTTCGATAGAAGAGAAAATTTAAAGCATTCATAATATCTGGCCTAGTGTTTATATGGGATAAATACCATGAAATGAAAGTATGGCATGAAAATTTTACCCCCTTATGGATTAGACCTTATCAAATTTCATATATCTTAGGTAATAATGATATCTATTTAAGGGACCTCCAAGGTAATGATTTGACATATATAGTCCATAGATAGTTTTTGAAGTATTATTTCATGGCTATACCATCTGGAGATATCCCTAAGTAACAAAAAGTATTGTGGTAGAGATAGGAATAGAATATATTTACTACTTTCATAGCTAGTTTTCCTACTTTCTAGGTTAGCATTTCCTATTTTCAGCATTTTGCTTGCCTTAGTTTAGTTTCCTACTTTCTAGATTAGGTGTCATTTATTTTGTGATAATCTAATTAACTTATCCTAGTATACTCAAGCATGTACCCAATCCACTGGACTTATTATCTATGTTTTAGGCTAAGATTTAAATCCATGAGAAAGGTTCTAAAATAAAAAATTATTATAGAAAGGACATAAACATACCACACAAATTAGTTTGTCAGGTTTTACACCCTTATGTTTGAGATATTCAAATTTTAGTTATGCAATAAAAATTTAATCAAGGTTTTGTTACCAATGATTAATTATATCAGTTATATAAAATCTACTCTCATTACTCTATACAAACTTAGAAAGTTTTCTCATTTTCACTAGATCAAATGCACTTCTCATGTTAAATACTTGTTTGAGGTAATAACCATTGATAAAGATGTGGCTAGCAGGGATAATATGGTAAATTTATTTATGTCATCACATACACCATCTCATTATGGTTTCTACTTTTATCCTTCTAACCATATTCTTAAAAAAATGAAAATGAAGACCCATACATCCTAAATGAGTGATCAATAAACCTAAATAATATCTAAAGGTGATCAAAGGCTCACATGATGAAATAAGATAAATGTATCATGCATCATTCAAGAATATAGGATGAAAAAATGGGAAGAACCAAAGGTTTCGATATCAGGGCTATGGACACATGGTTAGTAGTAAACCAATGCCCAAGCTTTCCTAGTTTTAAATATGTTTGTAAAGAAACTAGAATGAAAGCTATAGTTATTCTAAGTCTTTTCTAAAATCCTCACAATAAGGGTAAAAGGAAAATCACCTTATCACATAAAGATCCAGGGTATGAACAAGGCAAGTATGTTGTAAATAGTTATTTAGAGTTTCTTTCATGTTTCTAATTCAATTATTTTCATTTTAAATGGTTAATGTTAAATTTAGAATTATTAACCAAAGGTGTTGGGTTATTGAATACTCAGAAATATTCCCCTTATGAGTCTCCATTAGTTGTACTCAACATACCCCATTTTCTTTTTTTTTTCTTTCGAATAGTGACCCACTATACTCTGAAAGGCCTAGGTCTATTTTTAAAATATTCTTTCATGGATCTTTATATGTACACCTAACTTTATTGTTTGGTATAAACACAATGGTAAATTTTCACATGTTTAGTTTATTCAAACTAACTTATTAATACTTTTCTAAATTTTTGCATATACACAATTTTTTGGAGCATGTGCATTAATTATAAAGTTTTAGGCTTCACATGTTTTTCCTTTTGCTAAATATGTTTCACATATTTTAGGTCTTTAGAAATTTTGTTTGGAAGTCAGATTTCAAAAAAAATTATCCTTTGCATCTATTTGACCTTTGTAATAAATGTTCATCAAAAAATTTGTTCATAGGTTTTATTCATGGATTTGATCTCCAAATTTTTTTCATGAATTATGCATGTCTTCAACATTTGTGTTTATCAAAAAAAAAATTCAAAACTCTAGTACTTCATAAATTTTTCACTTCATCAAAAAACATTTGGCATTTATACTTTGGAGAAAATGGTCAGTGCTTCTATTCAGAGTTAGGTCTTTGGATAAAATGTTAGATAAAATTAATTAGAGCATTTTTTCAAAAATTACACTTTGTAACTTCCTTTCATCATCATGGTCTTTGGATAAAAATTTTAGTAATTACATTTTAAAAATTATGTTCATAATTTAGTCTTCGTAAAATGTGTCCTTTAAAGGCTATGCAAATGGTGTCTACCACAAGTCTTCAAAACTTTTATTCACATCATAAGAATTTAGGGTTGAACTTATTATAGTATAACATATAACACTTGACTCTTGAATGCCTCTATGGAATATTTGAATTCAAGAAAAATAAATGATAATATGACACTTGTCAAAGGTAATGAAATGTCATTCCTTTGAATGTATAGAAATCCTACATGGCATACCCACCAAAATAAAGTGGAAATTTTTGAATTGAATGAGTAAAATAAGCTTAGATACATTAGGAATTAATGGTGCATGAATTGGAATTAAATACTAAAATCTATATCATTGAATTGAAATTAAAGATCATGTTTATTGATTATTGGTGAAACCAAATGAATTTTCATCCTTGAGAAAACTTGAATCCTTTGCCACCTAAATACAAATGGTGAATTACTTCCAGAATATCCAAGTCATTAAATTGAATAAAAAATAACTATGTGGGCATAATAGATTAACAATGGCTTCTTTCTATATGATATTCAATGGATTACAATGACTTTCAAGCTTTCAATCAAAGAATCTATAAAATACATGGGCATAATGTTTGATTCGATAGTGTTTAATGGTGAGTATTCCAACTATTCATCTCTATGGGATGTAATTAGAAAAATAGATGCACACACATGTGAATAAAATCTAACACCAGTGTAAAGTTAATTGGTGTAATATTTACTCCCACTCAAATGATAAGGATTACACTTTGTATAATTCAAGCCTGAGATGATGCCCTGCATCAACCTACTGATGGATTTATTATTTGTAGGCAAGATAATTGGTGGTAGTTTTATACATCACATGGACCATAAAACTATTATTGCCTAAATTTTAGGAGGTGTTTTCTAGAGGTACATATATTTTCCTATTACAAATTTTATGTTTGACTTACATAGAGTGGTATCATGGAATAATAATAACATAATTGGAAAAATGTTGAGCAAATGGATTATCCCAGGGGAGATTATTATCCTCAAGGAAAAATAGCTATTACCTATCACCAAGTTTTGGATGGAAGTCCAAATTAGAATGGCTCTATTAAACAAATTATATGGCTACCCTAGCATCAACTTTTTTCACTTTGAATGGGTATCATTAATAAATTTATTGATGACCTCATAGATTAGTTTCACCTTAGGATAGATAATTAGTACCAAACTATAGGAACAAGTATTGTATAAAGACTATACGCCTATGAGAAGATATTTATACATGATTTCCTACCTTTTAGATGCATTTATGGGAACGATATATGTGCATAATGGATCTATATAAATCTTAGCTTTAAATTACATAAAAAATTTGATACATGACTCCTATTCATTCATCTACATCTATGCATATATAAGGAGCATAGTCAAAATTATAAAGGATATGTATCCCTAGGTATGGAGGGAAATCAAAGAAGCACCATTTCCTAGAATATCAAAAAGAATTATTGATAAATTAATGCTAAGATGATACTATTGGATATAAAAAGAATATATAGTGATAATAGTCATAAGGAACAATGTTACCCTATTGCATTTCCCAAAATATGTGCCAGATAAAATAGTCAAACAGGAGATCACATACCAGTTGTGATGGTTTTTTTATGAGGACTTAAATAAGAAGAAAAAGAGTGAATATCATGTCTCTCATTTTATTATATCAAGAATGTGCTATGTTAACTAGAATAATTTTAGAGATGTTGGTAAGTTTAGGGAGTACTATTCATTGGCCACCCTACCATATAGATATTGAGACTCTCATGATTGAATTTAGAAGCATATCCAAGGTCTAGGTATCAATTACTAGAATGAACCTTATGACCATGACCTTTTATTCTTAAATTAAAAGGATGATGATCAAGTTATAAATATGGATCACATGGTTGTACTAATCAAGGAGATGTTGAAAATAATACAAGGAGAGCCTTCAATTACAATTGTAGAGGCACATGTGAGGATTCCACCTCTGGGTGGATGGGATGTTATATAATATTGGAATAATAGACCTTTTCATCCACCATTAGAAAAGGGGAACCATTTCAAATTCTACCCATTATGATGATTTTTGTAAATTAAGATCTTGAGGTGGAAGAAGTTCCAAATATTGTATGTTATCTTAGGAAAGCATAAGAGCTAATTTGTATTGACTCTTCTGATTTATAAGACTCTATTTTTATTGATAATTCTTTAGCTACTATGATTTTAAGTGTGAAATTTCCAAATTCCACCACTCAGATGGCTCCCTCCTCAATTGAAAGGTAACTCTTTGTTACAAGAGGAAATCTAAGGCCTATGGACCTCTTATGAGCACAACTATCAACACATCATCTATAAAAGGACTTAGGGGTCATGAACAAACATCCATGGGAAGTGAACCCATTGATGAGGATGAAGAGAAATAATTAAAAATATTTAAGGTCATAAATCTCTAAAGATAAAAATGAAAAGCACCACTATAGGTTGATAAATTAGGTGAAGATATGGCTCCAACTATATTTTCACTTCCTATTATTTCTTCACTTCCAGTTGTTTCAATTGTTTCTCCCATTTCTATTGGTTCATTTGATCCTATCTCTCTTAGTCCTAATATCCTACCATCCATAGTGGTTCCTAAAGTTGAAGTTATTTTTTATAGTCCTATTATCTCTATAACCCCAAATATTTCTAGATTGAGGTTATTTCTTAAGCATTAGTTATATTCACTTCCACTATTGTTACCTCTATCATTTTTCCTTCAACAACCCCTAAGTTCAAAAGGTTTCATACTAATAAACTAGGGGATCCTTGGAAATTTCACAATTACATGTCTCTTCCACCCAATTGGGATTTCTAATTCCTTCTACTAATCATATCTAGACCACTATTATATTTTCATCCAAGTCTATGAAGAATAAACTCATTTACATAGTTCATCCAATACCCTAGTTTAGTTATATTTATTGGTATAAGATCATTTAGTTTTCATTACCAAACCCCTTACAAATAAAATATTTGAGTTAATATTTAGGGGACCTGATGATAGAGACTACTGCTAAAGACACTCATCCAGTTGACTCCACTCAATTGGTGATTCCCCAAAGGAATACTGACTTGAAATCTCAATCCTCTCAATTTCCCAATCTAAAAATAATAGAGTTTCCTTTGGTGAGCTCCACCTTTGAAAAATCTACAGGGACCATCTAAAGAGTTAATAAGAGGAAGGTCAAGGATGATTCTAGCATAGGCATAATTTTGGGAGACAATATGTCTTCTCTTTATCTAAGAGAAAAAATTTGAGATTTGGTCAATCTCCTTACAATGAAGATTTTAAATCTTATTTGGAGACACAAAAAGAATATTTTATATAACTTCATGAGGGAACTGAGCAAGCTAGAAAATATTTGTAACAAGAAAAAGAGAAAGTATGGGAATAACAACAAATTGTTCATGTTCCATAAGAGATTGAGGGAGATGTCTAAAATGTAACCTTAATATTATACAATGTCTTACATGTTATTAGTTAAATGAGAGATGAATTAGATCCTTATATTACTAAGATAACTAAATTTTTCAATTATCTAAAAGAGGATGAAAATAAATTGAAATTTTTTGTTCTATATATAACCAATAAGGCTTATATCCATTTAAACTTGATGACACCATTGGAGGCATCCAATGCCCTAATTTTGGTTGTCCTCCAAACATAAGAGACTCAAGATTGGGTTTCTAGTGAAAAATCCTTAATACCAACACTTACAGAGCATGATAAAATAATTTGGTATATTTTAGATGAGCTAAAACTTTCCCAAGCTATAGACTCTATAGGGTAGTTAATATGTAGAGCTAGTTTCAACCAGTTACTTTAGCAAGACTTGACTAGTTTCAAGAAAAATACTCAAGGGATGGAATTAAAAGAAATTGAGGATGAGCTCAATTTTTAAATAAATAAAAATATAGAGATTTAAATATTTTTGGGTCAATTTTATAGCCACCAAGGCTAAACATGCACAATTAATAGTGCAAGAAAATTGAGTACATAAACCACCTCTTTTGAACATGGACATCATCAAGTTTCATCATGGTATTAGTTTCAAATATTACCAATATTTAGAGGAGAAAAAGAAGGATAAGTATGCATCTTATAGCTTGACTCTACCTCCTAGTTCAATTATGTCATAAACTTTAGTACCTCCTACCATGTCAAGTTTATCCATGTAGTCACCAATTTTGAATAAAGCTTAAATATTTAAAGTTAATTTTGTATTTAATTTTACATGTAATATTAGTATATGTAACTAATATTTATTCATACTTCATGTATGCATGTGGTAGTTATCCAAATTAGTTTGTAAGCAACACACATTGCATGGCATCATGTGGGAAAATCTATTTTTTGACATAGTTGTGATCAATTGTCATTATACATGTATTTTTAACATTGAATTAAAAATGAGGTTCTGATTATTAACATTTAACTTGGAGTTTTTTATGAACTTGGAGGATGAGGTGACCCCTCCCCAAGTCTATTTATACATGTAAATCCCTCTTTTCAAAGGGGTATAAAATTATTAATACATGAAGTCATTTTTTATAGTAATGCAGCTATATAGATGCATCTCCATTCTAATTTTGTGTAATTAAGTGTTTATTTTCTTGGTTGTTTGATTCAATAATTCAAAGTGTACAATAGTTGTAGATAATTCCTTTTATGATCACTAATATTTGTTGGTATAAGATATGTAACAAATATTGAATAATTAGCAAGTATTATTGATTGTATGTAAATAGGTTGAATATTTCAATTTTTAAAGAGTGAAAAAGTGTTTTGTTTGGTATAATATTCTAGGTGTGAGTCATAGCTTCCCTAGATACCTTTTCTAATCTGAGCTATAATCTCCTAAGTAAGGATGTGTAACAACTAGTCTAAAAGGAACAACTTTAGCTGAGATCTTTTAGTTCCCTATATTATATCTTCCTAAACTACATAATTATGTTTGTATGTGAGTGTGAAATAGTTACTAGAATCAAGAATTAGTTCCAAAACACTTTTCCACAAAGAAACCAACCCTAAAATTAATTCCTTGAGATCATAGAGCCTTATTTTCTACTCTACCCTTCCCTCATTTTGGATTTTATTTAATTATGATCTAACCACTTTAGAATAAGGTCCATCCAAATAAACTAGGTTTTAATTTTATTTTATGTTTTATCACACACACACATGGTTAAAAACTAAGATACTCAACTTGTTAATCCACCACCTAGTTGTTTAACCCATACCTACAATGCATGCCTTGGAGTGGAGTTTACCTCTATTAATATATTAAAAATTTAAAGGCTACATCATTAAATTTAGGGGTGTGCATAGTACCCACATCAATAGGGATAAATATCATTAGAATTTAGAATTTCATAAATATTTTGATAATCTAAAATAGTACCAGTTAATCCACCAATCCTAGCACCACCAACACTAGTACAGCCATTCCTCTTATATATTTCAAAAACTTAATGTACATTGGGATATATTATGGATTAGGAGGATGAATAGGGAAAGTAAAGGTCCATCAATTATATTATCATAACATTAGTCTCTTACAAGCTTAGTTACTCTCCAATTGAAAAGTCATGTTTAGTAATCATCTTTACCTCTCAAAAACTTCATCACTACATGCTAAACAATAAGACAAAGCTCATTGCCAAGATTAATCCTTTGAAATATTTTATAATAAAATCATCCCTACTTGGGAGTATGTCCAATTAAATCATGCTTATAATTAATTCAACATTGAGTATATAAAGAAAAAGGCAATTAAAGGATAAGTCCTACCAGATCAGTTGGTGGAAGCTCTAATGTCTGATGCTCAGCCATTGACCACATGTTTCCTAGATGAATCAATATTAATGATTAGTCTCCCATGTGGAATCTCTAATTTGATGGCTTGTTCACTAATCATGGTTCAAGATTAGGCATACTTATAATTATGCCTCAAGGTGATCTAATTTTAAAATAATTTAGAATTACCTTCCCTTGTACTAATAACATCATAGAATATGAGGTGTTGATTTCAAGGCTTCAAATTAATTTTCAATGGATCATCCAACATCTAAAATTATATGGTGACTCACAAATCATAATCAACTAGGTCAATGATGATTTTCAAACAAAGTATGATAATTTATTTCCCTATAAGCATATGGCTTACAATTTCAAAGTAAACTTCCATCATATTAAATTTGAATAATTTCTATTATCCAATAAAAAATTTTCATATTTGATGGCTATAATTTGTTCTCTACTTGAAATGTCTTCAGATTATAAAAAAAATAGTTATTAGTTGAACAACTTATAATCTTGGCTCATCAAATTTATGCATCAAAAAGTGTTTTTGAAATTATTGGTCCTAGTCCTTCATAGTATCAATATATTTATAGATACCTTCATGATAATAAATACCTTCATGATAATACCCTTCCACCCAATCTTATCCAACACCTTCATTGAGCCTGCATTCAAAAATCCTCCCATTTCACTCTCTTTGGTAGTACGCTCTATCAACAAGGATATGACGGAACTCTATTGATATGTTTGAACTCAGATGAGTCCCATTTAGTAATCAAGGAGGTATATGATGGTATTTGTGGGTTTCATACCAATGGGATGGTCTTAGCCAAAAATATCCTTTGAATTGGTTATTATTAGATGACTATGGATCATGACATTTTTTAATATGTCAATGCGTAGTCTATCAAAAACATGGAGATATTATTCATGATTTATCTTAAGAATTACATCTTATTAATAATTTGTGTCATTTTTCCACTTGGGGATTTAACCTCATTGGAAATATGAACCCCACTTCCTTAGATGTTCATAAACATATCATCGCATCCACTAAGTACTTTACCAAATGGGTGGAATCTATGCCACTCAATTACATTAATGATAAGAAAATATCTAAATTTATTCTTAATCATATCATTTTATGTTATGGTATCCCCTCTATAATTATATTTTATAATGACACATCATTTAAAAATAGATATTTCAAAGCTTTGTGCAAGCAGTTTCAAATTCAACATAAGTGATCTAAACCATATTAACCCCAAGATAATGGCCAAGCACATGAAACCAATAAAACCATTATCAAAAATATCATCAATGAAGTTGGTCATGATTTTCATCTCAAAATTTATCCTTTACTATGGGCTTATCAAAAAAGCATATGTACTCCAACTAGTGCAACTCCATATTCATTAGTCTTTGTTGTCAAATCCATATTACTAGTCAAGGTTGAATTACCTTCTTTGTGTATATCCCCATAGGACCTCATCAATGAATAAGCATATAGGGCTGCATGACTTCAAGAACTAGAACTCCTTGATAAGAAGTGGCACAATGCCATCAATCACATGAAGTCCTATTAAAATTGGTTATGAAATCAATATAATAATATATTATGGCCAAGAGAATTTGAAATACGTAACATAGACCTTAATTAAAATTAAATAAATATAAATTTTGATCATGAGAAGAAAGGTGATTTTGAGCCAAATTGGCTAGGTCCTTATGTCATTGTCTCCAAATTTGGTTCTACAGATTACAAACTAGCTACTCAAAAGGATAGGAAGTGGATGAGTCAATGAACATCATGCCCATAAAGAGGTTATATACCCATGTCATTTTGTTACTCTTACATCATTATATATACATATCTAAAAAAAACCCCTAAAAAAATCATCTAATGGTGAAAATCAACTCATTGACACCTTGGCTAAGCATAGTAATGGAAATCAGTCTCTAAAATTACTCATGATATGCCTTTTATTTATAATTATATCATAAATAGACCTCATCTACTAGGGAGTAGTCCATTCATCTCATTCTCCCCTCCCTCCATATCATGTCACTTGTCCTATCATATCCCTTATTCCATCCATCCCATTTGACCTTGGTCCTAGAATGTATATGAAAAAAAGAAATTTATAAATATATTTGGCATGATAGTGTGATCTGGGCAACAATTCAGGTGACAATTCGGGTGACGGGTCCACCCCAATTGATGATGGAACTTTCGGGAGCCATAACTTTTGCACCGTAGCTCCAATTGACTCACTGTTTGAACCGTTGAAAAGCTTAAAATGAGGATAATATGGTAAGATGGCATGGATATTTTCTCAATGGATTTTTACCCATAAAAACCCAATGGAAGTTCCCCAAATTTCAATTTTAGTAGTGCAGTCTAAAAATAGTAAGTTTCTAAAAATAGTAATTCCTCAAATTATGTATTATTGTAAATCATGGAAGATAAACCACTTAATCTCCCTCGATATTGGTGACCTTAAACATCCTCATCCCACCTTAAAAATATGTATAAATGAAGATGTAGCCTGAAATGGAAATCAGACATCTCTTCTCAGAGATAGGCATATGTTTGGGTCTACAAATTTAGTGAATAAAACATCTCTTCTCAGAGATAGCATTATTTTTATTGTGTTTTTCATATTTATTTAATTATATTTCAACCAAGGATTTTTATTTTTGGACCATAATGACTCTTTAGCCCAATGATATCTAAAAAAAATTGACAAATATAAAAATAAGTTCCTTAAAGAATAATCTGGAGCTTCATTTTCATCCTTTACTTATCTATCATCCCCTATCATCATGTCAATTCGATCATTTTACCAATCCCTATTCTCTTGGATACTAAGTATGGATTTACATTTACCAAAAATTCATATGTGGTTATGTTCTCCTAAAACACTACTCATATAATTCCTTATACCCACATCTTATTCCTTATATCACTTTATCCTACATCCCTTAGCTTCACCATCTCCTATCACTATTTAGCAAGTCACCTCATGTATCTTTACATCTTTCCCCATGGCTTATAGCATCACATAGGGTAAATAATTCAATAAGGTTAATTTGAATCATGATTTTACCATACCCTCATACCTAATATGTCTGACATGATAAATGTTGAATCATAATAACCATCATTTTTGTGCATGTACATATGTGTATATGTTGTTTGTTAATTTATTTATATTTGTTTTCATTATATGTATACAATATTTGTGTTTACTTACTCCTTGTATATAGTTAATGTTAATTTTTATATTCTTTGTCTTTGTTTCCATGTTTTATCTTATGTTTTTGTGTAGTTTTATAAGTAATGGTGTCAACTTGGTCCATCAAATACCAATGGTGAATCACACTCAATTCTAATTACATGTTTTATTTATCATTTTTGTGTCAATTATACTATGAATTATGGTAATAATTCATCATGGTTATGCATATATCATGGTGAATATTTCCTAATATTATATTAAAAAGGATTTATAACATACAAATTTCTCAAGATATATCTACATAAAAATCCACATCATCATATCCTAAACCATTTCTATTTCATCATCATAAAATCCATCATCCATATCTATAACATCACCTATATCTAATCAATGTCATATCTATATCATGCTCATCCATATAACATAAAATATTTTATAAAACCACATCATCCAATGGCATTTTTATCTAATCATCATCATCATCATCATCTAACTAACATAAAATCAATCTCTAACATTCTAAAATAACATCATCGCATCAATATAAATGTTAAACATGCTCACATGAAACTTAAAAAATAGGAGCCTAATCATCGCATTCATAAATATAATATATCACATCTCGTAACATCAATAAACATCACAGCATAACATTCATAATATCACATAACATCTAATATAACCCATAATCATCTATACACATCCCTACATCATAACACATATGAAAGGACTAATCCATCATGTACATCAAGAGTCCACAACAAATCCATATCAATCAGTTTGTCATATATATAATAAAAATATCTATGAATACATAAAAAAAGGGTATATAAAACATGAATCATGTATGTCTATGTGCCAATAATATAATATACATAATACATCAGTAAATCATATTTGGCTCTAACTATCTAGAGGTGGCCTTGGAGGTGGATGAACATAATGCATCAATAAATCATATTTGGCTTTGTGGCGGCCTTGGAGGTGGATGAACATAATACATGGAAGATTTGAACCTGGAGGAACCTATTATATGACTATTCTCTCTATGATATGGATCCCTCTATCTTATTATCATGGCCTACTCATATAATTATCACTAGTATTATATCTATTCCCTAGCCCTAGTTAGTTACCTACTTAACTATCATATTCCCTATGAACACAAACCCAATTATGTGGCATCCCTCTCAACTTGAAATATTTTTAATATGGTCATTAAATAAAAAATCTCAATAAATAAAGCATATATCCACTAATCTCTCTATATATCATCTCTATCTATGGTATACATTATCCCTTATAGTAATGTCCTCCTTTGGTCTACTAATCAAAGCCTTATCCTATGTTGACCTAGTATGAGAAGGACTAGCCTCATTATAATGTGATGGCCTTGCCATATCCTTAGTCCCCACATCCATGTCCTCTATGATTTTTGATGGATATATATCATATGCAACCATACCTCTATCTATCATAGTTATCATTTATTTGGGGTATAACCCTATAAACTCAAGAGTGTATGGGATCACATGCACTTCTAGTCTCCCTTGCCCATCCTCATCCTATATCACCACCCATTTCACCCACCCCCAATCCATCTATCCTCATAAATATCCTCTTGTATCCACATCACTCTATGTATGGATCCCATCTCCATCTACATCTCTCCCTAGCCATACTATCTAAGTAATAAGGAATCTAGTCTCCTCCCCCATCCCCATCTCTAAGTTGTGCCACATGTGCCACCTACATTACAAGGACCTATACTCCTCCTTATTTATCTCCATCTCTCTTCCCACCTCTATCTTTCCTCCTCTTCCTCATTTGGATATCCAACAAGGAATAGAGTCATCATCTACATCCAAAAATCTACATCATGTCTCTAATCATATCCTCTAACATTTGTGTTTGTCCTAATAGTTATGTCAATATGACTAGGGATCTTTGTGTCCACCAAGTATTAAAATATCTTTTCACCCAAGATTTTAATAATTAACTAGTAATCCCAAGGTAAAATTTCCATTGTATCAAAATCATTTTCTATCATTGTAATGGCCATTGTCAATCCAAATAGTTCCTTTTCTCTAGTCACTGGAGAAAAAATATAAGGACCCTATGATACCCCATACTATATCTTGAAATTTCATAAAACCATGTTTAGTAATTACCTCTCTACTCTCATATCCTATCTCTCATTAATATATCTCTCCATAATAATGAATCCCATATAAGTCACACCCTTTGCCTATGCTTATTATATATGTCTATAAGGCATCTAGGTGGTCTCAATTATAGTCATATCATTTAATGCTCACTTAGTTAATAAAAAATAATTGACATGTCCTCATTCACCCCTATCATTATCTCTTATCCATATAACATTGTCTCATATACCTCCCTCTAGTGATGTAACCCCACCAACCACTCAATGACTATATTCTCCCCTAACTAGATTTGTAAGAGAGTGGTTTTACCAGTGATAACACCTTCCTTATAAGTGGCCAAATATAATTCTTAATATATTTGAGCCAAAAAAATGTAACCCCATGTAATCAAACCCTAGCTCTACCATGTTTGCAACCACATCCCCTAGTTTGATATGGAATAACTACCTAGTCTTTTTAAATAAGGGAATGCCATTGAAAATAGCCATAAGCATAAAAGTGATTTGATTAATAACCCCCCTCTACATGCATCAGTCCATGTCTAGTTAGCCCCTATATAGGCCCACCCTCAAATTCCCTATTAATCATCAAATTATTACCATCTAGGCCCATCACTATCAATAAAAATGGTCTCATCTAATAAGGATTTGGTAAATGCACCAGACATCCTCTAGCATCATTATCATCTCACCTATAATAAAATGAAATGTAATTATCTCACTATGCCATCATTATACTAAGTTAGTAATCAATGTTCAATCTATCTTAATAAATGACATTTGTGTCACATGATATATTCCCATCAACTCCAACATGTTGAAATCCTCAATTGTCAGTTCATGGACTAGTAATAGAACCATTTACATCATCCTCATGATGTGATAATGAGTAAACTTTCATGTAATAATCATAAGTTAGCCTATTAATCTATCTACTTTATTAACTCACTAATCAATCATCTAACACTTCTCTATCACTTCCATTTCCTTATCCATTCTCTAGCTAATTCCCCACCCCTTATTTTGAGAAAAATCACTTCATTCAAAGTAAAATTCACTTCTTAACTAACCATGGCATCACTTTTTGATAAAATTCAAACCCTTATCCATCAATGGCAAATCTAATAGTCACTACCCAAATCCTCCTCTACATAAATGTGGGTTCACATTTCATCTTTTCAAAAATCCACTAATCACCATGTAAATCCACTTTTTGATAGACATGGATTTGTGTTTTATCTATTTTTAATCCACTTCAAAAAATATGAATCCACATCTATCGATCATGAATATTATATCCTAATTTTGAATATGTGTTTCTTCAAGAATCCATTATAATCATGAAAAAAAACATAAATCCCTAAATTTTTGTCATGAAATTACATTTTAAAACTATGAAGTCACATTTCACAGTGGTAAAATGTTATGAGGGATATTAATCCTTATATAGGCTTCACATTTACCCTAATTTTATCCTTAAACAATTTTATTAAATGTGAATATTACACAAGTCTAGGGTACTCATCAGTTCATATAGTCCTCAGGTCTCTTAAACTCTTAGACTCTCTCTCCTTGATGGTGTTGATGTCAAAAGTGATCCATATTCACATGGTAGACTCACCTAAAACTAGAGCTCAATTTCACAAGAGGGTAGGGTGTAAATGAATAGTTTTTACCCCTCTGCCCTCCTATTTAACCCCCCATTCACCCCATTTTAACCATTTTAAACCAATATTTCATCTTATTTCTCCTTTTACTTCTAGTTTATACCTCAAAAGTCCATTTTCAGTGCATGTTTTTTCCTCTGTCATTCATCCTACTCAATTATTAACCAACATCCCATTTAATGTTTGTATTTATATATCTTCTCATTAACCTATTTGCCATCACTATCCCCATTAATCTCCCTATGGTAACTCTTGGGAATTCTTTGTTCATCTTATCATTTCATTTTATCTTATTTTTCCTATTTTGGGATAATTTCATTAGCCTAAGGTCCCTACAACTTATGTAAGTAGTGCTTAGTCACATAGGGTATATAAGGATAACCTAGTTATAATAACCCATTCTCTTCCATCATCCTTTGGCCACTTGCATTTATCAAATCATATCAATTTCTCTTGTTTTCCATTCACATAATTTTCTCTTTTCAAATTCATTATACCTTGATCTACAATTAGTCAATTACATATAACCTACTACTTCCACTCCCATGCATACACTCTGGGTAAATATAACATGCATCTACTTTGTCAATCATCAATAAATCCTTTTAGGACACTTCATTCCCCATCAATGAATATATTCATTAATATTATAAATCATATATCTCTTTGACATGTGTCCTTTTTATTAATACATATAAATCTTACGATATATGTCCCATCAATTTAATCATTACTTGTATCTCTCTTTGGCATGTGTCATTTCCAATAATAGGTCAAAATATTATGACATATATCTAATCACTCCCATCCAAGCCCATATCTCTCCCTAGAATTCATCCTTTCATGTTACACATCTTTCTTATGGCCTTACTTATTAGTCCAATCAACATTATGGCCTCCCCTTTTAATACATCCTTTATTTGGAATGACTAGGGTCATAGCTTTATCATATTTTTCTCCTGTACATAAATATTTGTCATGGACATCATTAAATAAAGTCCTCAAGTCAACTTGTAGCTCATCACATGTGCCAATTATGTCAAACTCACCACTTCCAATAGTATCAACCACCTATACCATATATCTTATATATCACATCCATCCCAACCCATGCATCCCACCCCTCATTTTATATCGAGTGGCCATCTATATCATTCCTTTCCTCATGAACCTTTGAAGGGGTATCACCTATCCTAATTATTACTAACTCACTAACTCACCTATATTTTCACTTATTTGAAATGTCATTACTTCTTCTAGTCATAATTCCCTTTCAAAGAGTGGCAAAATGTATACATCTCAAATTAACTCACTCTATCATCCACTACCAATTTTCATTATTAATCACTAAATAACAACATTACTTACATTACCTACACTATTATAAAATGCCCCTAACATTTTATACATCACACCAACATTACCTCTCATCCCATATCAATTAATAATCCTATTATCACCATTTTATCACATCATTTGGCTTCTAATTAATCCTACATAATATTTAAGAATTTTAAATTCATCCCTCACCAACCTCCACCTACCCCCAATATAATTCCTATAAATTAATTTTTATAATCACTACCTAACATTAATTAATTTATTATTATGTGATCCATAACTCTCTAATATTCCTAAATACCCTCTCCAATCATTTTTTAGAATTCTCTAAGAATTTGAAATTTCTATAAAATTCCTACACCCTTAGATCACCCTCCACCATGGATTATTTTTAGACATTGATCTTTTCCACCACCTTATATATAATAATTTATATCTCATTTTTATCTCCATGTAAATTCCATCTTGATCATATTTGGAATCCATTGAGAACTTATACCACTTTGTATATTATCATCACCATTACTGCAACTATCTTGAGCTCTTGTCAAAGCAATCCAACATATCAAGCATGTATCAAGCTCTTATATGTCATTTGGGATCACCTACTACTTTTTAAGGAAGGTAAATTTTATTTTAATTTTAGGTGTATCCTACTATATTTCACTATTTATTTGAGATTGAATTACTACATTTTCCCATTCATAGTTGCTTATATAGGTTGGGATAGATTAGGGATTTTAGATTTTTCATCTATTGTTCCTAACTCTCAATTTTTTATTCTTAATTTATACATCACATCAATAAAAATCAAAGGAGGAAAGTAATAAATGATAAAAAATTTAAGAAAACACTATGTATAATTAGTATCTATGGTAAATTAAGGATATATTGATGAAGCACTAGGTTTAAGTGAGCATTACTAATTGGTATTATCATCTAAATTATGATGTTATAGTCATGAATAGTTAGATTCAGCATAATAAGTGTCAAAAGTAGTATGTAATATGGAATCATGAGCCATAATATAACCTTAAGTCATCAATATGTGATAATCACCTTCAATTATTAGCTATAATAGCCAATAACACCTCTCACAAAGAAGTGAATGTAGCAGTCAAGATATGTCATATGCAATGGAACTCTTAAAAGGTGGGAAATAATCTCATGTCATAGATGATTATATGGATTGAATCATGATATTTTAACAATAAATAACATCAAATGTGGTGTAATAGTTAATAAACATATACAATAATAAAAAAATTTAACATGTAAAAACAAATAAAAAATATGACATAACATGTAGGATGTCAAAGTGTCAAAAATTATAAATGTCGAACCTCATAATGGGATGTGTAAATCGTTCACCATAATCTTATCAATAGTGAAAGTATCTTAATAGGAAGTATTATGTGTTAACTAGAATAAGTTTTAATTATATGATCATTGTCATAATCAAAGCTTTGAATACCTTGATATTGTTCATTGGTCTTGAAGGTTGTTGAAGGAAACTTATGATCTTGAGAATTGAAAGATATGTAAATATCACTTCTACCAAAATTTTCATTAATTTATTATAACCATAACTTTCCAAATATAGAATTATAATGATCCAAGAATGATATAACATATAACAATGTCATAAATGGTGAAGGACACACAAATGTAAGTATCCTAATAGCATCCAAGATTAATGGAAAATGTGTTAGTTATGATAAATTTTCTTTGACATATCCAAGTGTGTGAAGCAAAGTAAGACTCATAATATTGAATTTAGTTTTTATATATACCGTAACATTATCTCGTTGTTACCCTTTTATTTAAATGTTAATGGATAAAGATTGTTTATAAAAAGAATATATTGATGAAGGATCATTGGAAACCATACTTGGTACATTGATGTCTATGAGTGGTATTTCCTTAGGATGTTTATTTTATCTATTTCTTATAACATTTATTATTATGGGCATCAAAAAATAAAGCTTTATTTCACCATAGTCAATAAGATATTGGATTTTATTTTTCAAGGAAATGCACCTTTTCTCACATGTTATTTGACTTTATGGTATCCACAAAAGGCATTTTATTTGTAAGACCTTTCATTTCACATAAATCAAGATGTTAAATACATGGTAACTCAATCAAATGTGTATCTAATATTATTTTAAATATGTCTTGATTTTTGATAACCTTTTTACTATGTTGTGGCCTAAAATTTGATGATGTAATTATTTCACTAGTCTAAACTATATATACATCCATAGTAAGTGTATAACTAATAATAAGCTGTGAATCCTTAAAAACTAATGTAGGAGACTTAGGTTTAGGTAATCCTTATTTTTAAAGTGTGGTATTCATATCAAAAAATTAAGTTAATTATTTTCAAGTATTTCTACTATTTTATCTTTGATAGGTGGTAATTATACTTGTGAAGATCTAATGGTTGATAGATTAAGGAGTGTATATGAAATCAAAATATAAAGATGTAATTGCACATGTCCTCCTTAGGACCTTATAAAATTGATTTAATAATCTCAAATGTGGCATGAGGTTATTTATTGGGATGAATTGATCCAAAAAATCCTCTTTTGATCATTATAAAAAATGTAAAAATCCACTAGGTAAAGTATCAAACCACTCTAAGGAATTTCCAATAAAAGTTCTAAGAAATAACTTAAGTATGATTAAGCTATACTCTTCATCATCCCATATATAAATAAATATTCAACAAAGGTGTGAATTAAGATCTCCATAACCATCAAATGATTGAAATTTTAGTCTAATCAAATAGCACGGGATAGACATATTAAGTACATTCCTAGGAATGGGATTAGAAAGTGCACTATTATTCATAATCCTAGCATTAAAAAATTATAAATGAAGGGAAGAATCGAAAAATTGTATTTATAAATCCCATATGAAATGTATCATAATAATTATCTCATATATTGGAATAGTATAATACTTAAGTGATTGGTTCAAAAGGGTTGGTTGATTATTCATTTAAAACATGGAAAATCTAGGAGATCTAGGAGTATAAGGTGAAAAACATCAACAATTGCATGTTTTAATCACCTAAAAATTATACTTGAGTGCTAAGAGTGATAATTGAGACCACATATCCCTAGTTTATCCCTAGACCTATCTTAGGTCCTATTTTCACACTTATCCAACCTTCGTGTAGGCCATAAGCATCCTTAGACATCCCTAAAGTAGTCTCAAACCCTCATTATTGTATCCTAGCCCTTCATGCCTCAAGTTGTTCTACTTGGACACTAGAATCATAATAGGGATAATAGCACCACATGGTGTTAGTGTCACAATTTTTTGTTACTATCCTTTCCATCATTTTTCCATAAACATATATATTTTCAAAACTTAAACCACCTAGGGTCAGCTTAGACCTCTTTTAACACATGTATAAGTACCAAAATAATATATATACTTGAATTTTATCCCTCTAACTACTAGATGGAAATGATATGTAAATAACACATATAAACTTAGAATAATTTTTGCATAATTAAGGTTATCAATCCCTATTTTTCCCTACTTTTGCATATAACCATCTAGAGCATTCCTAAGCTCAAATTACTCAAATTTATAGTCTCAAGAAAATTTAAACCACTCATATATAAAATCATACTATCTTAAATTAGACTTTCATCAAAAATTAGGTGTTGAGAACTACATTGGGCTTGATCCCTCTTCAAAGTATTGGTATATAGGCAACTCTCATCATAGCAGGGTGTTGAGGATGTTTAGCCTATGCCACTAACAACACACTTTACTTCTTGTATCAACTAGATGCTCTAGTAATATGAAGGATTAGGGTTTTATCATAAAATTAGATAACATGGGTCATATATAGGCTTTTATAGCTTGTTCACATATGAATAGGCTTGACATACCCAAACACATGTGCACCTAGAAGCTCATAATAGTTCTACATAGAGGACACTACCACCAAAATGGGGACACTAGAACCACATGGTGTTATTTCACTATTATGTTTCTACTATATTAAAAGGGTTTTAACACCTATATCTTGTTTAAAACACTTGAACTAGCCTCTACCTTAGTTTTTAGCCTCTAGATCATCCATCTCAGTCATTTTCTAGCTAAGTTATCATTTACATTATTTATTGTTATTTTTAGAAAGGTCAAATTTAGTCAATTATATAACAAATTAGTGGATATATTTATTACATATTTTTACCCTAATTTACTATAGTCATCCATTTAACAACATAGGATTTACATTCATTTAAGTTATAAAAGGTTAAAACATTAGGTGAACCTGACTTACTTTGAGCACATTATTTCAAAACCCTAGTGCACTATTAGGGTTTCCCTTCATATTTCTATAATATACTTAGTTTTTAGTTTGTTTCCTATCATCATGATTATCATGATAGATGCCATTTTATATTTTTTGGTATAAAGTCTTGTGGTTTATCTAGCATGCTTATTACCCACCATTTGTATAAAAATGCACATGTATGTCACTCTTCTCATGGATATGTCAGATCTCAACTTATTTTACACATTAGTCCTCCCTCTTTTGAGTCCCATTATTATGAGGATCATTGATACATTGCTCAATTTTAGTTAACTTTAGTTATTACTCAATGATAGAGGGCTCAGAGGGATCCTTTTATTTTTCATGCACTTATACTAGGTGATTATCTTCACTCACATCTCATCTCTACTACTCACCCTTGGAAAATAGTAGATACTATAATTTGATTTGTTACTAGACACATTAGGGTGTCTCCTTAGCCTATATAGGAATAATGTAACCCACCATCCCTCCTCATCCCCAACACACTACAATAATAGCTAGAGATTACCATAGAACATTTGATATTATATATCAGTTGAGAAACACACCAACTAAAATATCCACATTAGAATTAATTTAATAGGCAACTATTTTCAAATATATCCATTTTCAAACACTCAATCATACACCTTTGCTTCATGACATAGAACCAACTTACTTTACATCTATCATGAACACTATCAAGGACATTGAGGATGTTATATCTTTTTCCAATGAGGATTTTCCATCATAGTTAGTTATTTCTCATAATTTACTACTCTTCATTCAAGCACAAATTAATACCATTACTATTAAATGAAGTATTGGTTCAAGACTTAACGTATTCAACCTCACATTTCTATATATTATGGGGTTTGATATAGTATCCATTTAGAATAAATATAAGAATAGTAAAGGTTTTGATGGCATTCCTAGACAAACATTAGGATCTATTACATTGGATATCATGGTTAGGCAAAAAACCCTACCCACATAGTTTCAGGTGATGCCTAATCATTTGAACTACAACCTATTACTTGAGATACCTTGGATACATCATATGGAGTCTATACCTTCTACCTTGTAATATGTTCTAAGTTTTTACGTGATGGATACTTATACCCTTTTCTAGTAGATAATTAACCATTAATATATTTTAGAGTCATTGAGCCTACCACCCAAGTATATATTCAAATGGGACACCTCATTTTATTATAGAGTCCCTACCTCACAAGATTTTGATTGAGATAATGCATGAATATGAGGTTGGGGAATCCAACAAGACTATTCTTACACCTATTCTATATCTTCCTAACAAATAGTATCTTCACCTATGATGGAGGAGGACCCTCCCATAGTATAGATATCTCTACCTAGGTAAGATTATGGGATTCTCAAAACATAATTATTATTACTTATTAACTTAGAATAATTATACATAAATAACTCTTATACATATTTCCAAACCATCACAAACGAATCTAACACCTATTCACATTGATGACTATTTATGTGGATTGATTTTTTCACTAGTGGTCCCTCAAGAATATAGAGATGATTCTAAGGAATTCATGCCTTTTTATACACCAATAACACCAATAGTTCATAATCCTACAACTATAATCTCAACTAATCAATTAAATTCAGTGGTAGATCCATCCATTTACTTAGAACATATGGTTACATCTATATATAGACCTAATTATATGGATTTAGGTAGGAAGTTCATAAGATAGACCACACTTGATTCTATAGATATTACTTGAAAAATGATTGATGGTATTACCCATAGTTCATAATATATCTATCAATATATTATCACATCAGGAAGGTCAACGCTTTTATCATTTTCATAGGTTTATAGGAAATGATACAAATACATGCTCAGCATTACAACATAAGTTAAATAAGTTCAAGGCTTAAGGCACTATTTAGATTATACAACCTCCACCTCTATATATATAAACACCACAATAGAATCATCATTGATATAGATACTCATATAACGATCCATTGACTATTAAAAATTTTATTGTAGATAGATACATCCCTCATGTGGCTATAGATGAGGATTATGATCCTAATACTTGCACTTTGGCATTTTTATAGCACATAAGCTATCAATAAAATGATCTATAGCATGCCATATATTGTCAATATTACATAGGACAATCACACTACCAATTACATGTGGCTCCAAGGTATCCAACACATTATTCTTTATCATGATTAAGGGCACTCATATCCATGTTAAACTTGGTAGTACATGGTTAGAGGTGATGGGTGCCATATTTGATTGATCAAATAGAATGTTGGACACTAAATTATGAGGGACACATGGTTTGTATTTTAAATGATGGCATAGATGAGAATCACATGTTTCATACAAATACTCTACGATCCAATGTGGTTTACCCTAGGACTGTACATAGCCATCTTACATAGTTGAGCAGCATGTTTTTAGATGCATAGAATCCAGACTAACACCAAGGATAATGCTCCACTAATACATATAAAATGGTATGATGATCATGATGATGAGGACTTATTTGATTTAAAATAGATCTATTATTTGATATTATATTACCTCCCACCTAATCCACCATTTGATTATCCACATCTCTTGGATGCGCTCTTGGGTCTATAGAAACATTATACTTTTGTTATATACTATCTCATTTATTTGAAACATTTTATTATACATAATTTACTTATTTATTTCCCTTGTATATAGTTTAATTTTCATGTTTCTTATACGTATATTATTTTTAGAAAATACAAAAATAATATAATATTTTAAAAACATAAAAACATTCAAATATTTACTTAGAAAAGATACAAATTATAGATTGTATGTATTGCCATGTTTAAATTTCTTATAATTTATAAACACTACATATGATATATATCTTAGTATAGTCATTTTTATCATACATACATGCTTTAATTATTATTATCAAGTGTTTGTATATTTTTACAAGACTCAATTCCACTGCACTGATCTAGATTTGTTATTTTCTACCCATTGGTGGCATACACATAGATACATGGATTCTTTATTTTACACATTTACCCATTTGGGGGTACCCTATACATAGTTTGGATTACCAGGTTACGTCTTTCTAAACTCTACATCATAGATTTATCATTGTTATATCTTGATATTGATCATGCTACACTTACTCAAATTTTTTTTGGCTATTACTACTTTAGACTTAACATGTGTACATCTTGGATATTTCACATATTTGTATGACATTTTCATGCATACTTTCATTTATAAATTTACTAGCTTAGACTTGATTTTATGTCTATGCTTCTTCTATTTGAGGGCATTTAAATATGTCATTTCTTTATGGCTATATGTCACTTCTTTTCATAGTATATATGCTTTGTACATGTTCCCATGTCCTTGTGTGTGCCTTCTTGATTATGTATGTAGACACTTGAACATATTTTTATGTGGATCTAAGCCGACTTGTTTTTTGTTTGAGTATGTGTAAATTTGAACATGTCCTTGTATGTCTCTTTTCTAATATTTAGTGACATGTTCCCATGTCCCTTGTATTGTGGCCCATTGGCCTACTTTTCATGCCTCATGTGTGTTGTATGTATGTTTTATTATATGAATCATGGCCATGACACTTGTATATTATTTTTCACACACTCCAATTTTATATTCCATGAGGTACCTCATGCATCTCCCCTTCCTACTTGGGTGCCATGATGGATATCATGCCCCATCCACCAAGGTAGCTACTAAATTATTACTCATATTTATTGTTAAATACATTATTATATCCATATTGATAGACTTGTGAATGCTATAGATAACATACATCACACATTAAAAACTTAGACTTAGATTATCTTATATTTTGATGTTATGTATTAACATTATATTGCATTATTATACATATATCATATATGTTCTAGCTATCACACATTTTGTAGAGCTTTTTATTTTGAGGATAGTTCTTACATAGGTTCAATAACTCCCCTCAAAAGAGGGGGAATTAATAGGGGTTTGTCATAAATATCAAGTTATTATAAGTCACTCACTATATAATTTGTAGTGCATAAGCTCATATTAAAAAAATTAGACTTAGGAAAACATAGTAGGAAATAGTAACCTAGATATTAGTTATAGTTGCATAGAAATTAGAACTATCAGATATTAGCACCTAAATTAGGACACTAGTGCCAAATAATGCTACTATCCAAGATATGACACTACTATCCATTAGCCTCAATTTTATAAAATCTATATTGGCCAAAAAATTATAGTAGGTATAGTCTAGGTTTGCATAGGTTCAATCATAAATTTACCAGTTTTGCTTAGTTTTGCTCATATTCATACCAATTTACTTAGACTGAAGGTATCATATGTGGCATGATCATTCTCATTTTCAGTTTAGATACTCAAATATTTATTACTAAAAATCAGTATAAAGTCTATATGCTTAGATATCATATTTGGGGGCATGTGTATGGCACATTATTTATGTGTGTTTACTTATACACCATTTGATCAAATGGAATGACAAACTCCATGTCATTCCATAAATTTTATACATTAGACACCATGTTTTAGGTTACACACTAGATTTATGCCTTAAACCATCTATAATGGTTGGCATTCTTGAGTGGTATAGAACCACCTAATATACTTGAGTGGCCATAGAGCTGAAATCTCCATTTAGACATCTCCAATTAGATATCTCTAGTTAGACATTTCTAGTTACATTGCATAGTTTTATTTTTAGATGCATCTACTACACATGGGTAGTTAATGATGGATTTATAGTCTACTTGAGTTCTTAAACCAGATACATAAGAGGGTTGGGCACACTATCAGTCTAATCCACACTATTCACATGTCATGATACACCAAGTAGGGGTGGGAAATGATGGATTCAAAATCAAATTGAGTTATTGATCCACCCACACATGGTGATTAAGCAAGCCATCAACTCAATCCATGTTATTCACTGATTGATCACTATCTATATTCACATGCATAACACATGCAATAGATAATGATTCACATACTCAAATCTAGATTATTAGGCTTCACCTCTTAAGTAAGTCTAGGTATGCTTATTTTTCTTTTAACCTAGTCATTTCAATTTATTTCATTTCTAAAATAAATGGCGGGGGGGGAATGTAATCACCTAAAAATTATAATTGAGTGCTAAGAGTGATACTTGAAACCACCTCTCCATAGTTATCCCTAGACCTATCTTAGGGCCTATTTTCAAACTTATCCAACCTTTGTAAAGGCCACAAGCATCCCTATACATCCTTAAATTATTCATAGGCCCTCATTACTATATCTTAGCCCTTCATGCCTTGAGTTCTACCACTTAGACACTAGCACCATAATAGGGATAGGATCACCACATGGCACTAGATTCCAAATTTTGGTGCTACTATATTTTTCCTCCTTTTTCCATAAAATTATATATTTTAAAATATCATACCACCTAAGGTTAGTCTAAACCTATTTTAACAGTTATACAAACACTAAAATAGTATATATACATGAATTTTACCCATCTAACCACTAGATCAAAATGAGATGAAAATTACACATATAAAATTAGAATAAGCTATGCAGGTTATCAATCCCTATTCTGCCTTATATATACATAAAACCATATACAACATTCCTAAGCTTAATTTTTTTAGATTTTAAGTCTCAAGTGAATTAAAATCACTCAGGTCTACAATCATACTAGTTTCACTTACAACGAGACACTTTAAAATGAGTAATATTGACCATTTCATTATTCACACAAATATTTTGATATTGCACCACCAATTAGGTGGGGAAAACTACATCAGTCTTGATCCCTCTTTAGATTATTCATATGTAGGCAAATCTCATCATAGTAGGGTGTTGTAGATGTCTAACCTACCTCACTAACAACATACTTTACTACTTTTATCAACTAGATGCCCTATTAATATGGATGATATGGCTTTGCTCAAATAATTAGTCAAAATAAGTCATCTATAAGGTTTCAAAACTCATGCACATAGGAATAGACTTGATAGACCCAGACATAGGTGCACCTAAAAGCTCAGAATAGTTTTTCACAGAGGAAACTACCACCAAAATAGGGACACTAGCACCACATGGAGTTACTTTCCAACTAGGGTGATAATTTTTGGAATAGGATTTAACATCTAGATCCTATTTGTGGCATTAAAACTAGACTTTACCTTAATTTTTATCCTCTAGATCATATCTCTTAGTCATTTTCTAGCTAAGATTTCATTTATATTATTTATTACTATTTTTATAAAGGTCAAATTTATTCATTTTTTTAACAAATCAATGGTTATATATATATATTGCATATTTCTACCCTAATTTACTATATTCAACCCTTTAAAAATATAGGATTTACATTCATCTAAGTCCTAAAAGTTTAAAACACATGTGAACTCTTATTATTATGGAAAATAAATATTAATTTCACCATTGTATAAATTCAATAAAAAGGGAAAGATTTTGTCTAATGTATTATCATTTGATCAAACATATTATTATTAATCCTATCTTCAAATGTAATAAACATTTTCATCTTTAAAATATATTTCATGTGAACAAAAATAATCCATATTTTATTTATAATCCATGAATTAATATAAGTAAGATCACAAGAAGATTTAATCAATGATATGCTAAAAATCAAAATTGAAATGAACAACACAACAAAACCTATAAGACTAGATGTCATGAAACACTTTATTAAGTGATAACTAGGGTTTAAGTGATCTAAATGTAATAGGTGAATGTAAATCCAAAATAAAATATAATATATATTTATTATAAATTAAATATATCATAATTCAATTCAAATTTAAAAAATTAGAAATAAACCCTAAAAGGTATAGGCATTCAAAGAATGAAGCGTTTCACTAAAAAAATTTACCAAATAGTGACATTAGACTATAATGACATAATTAAATGGGTAAAACCATGAAATAATGTTATATTTAATAAAAATCATTATAAAAAGATATTATAACTATCTCAATGTGTTGAAAATAGTAAACAAGCACTAATGAAACAATTATAACAGTAAACTTGAAAGAGAGATAAAAGTGACAAAACCTGACACACCTAGAATCTGAACTAAAATCTGGAAGTGGATATGGGTTTCTAGGTTTCAAATATTTTTTGTATAAGAATTGATAGTCTATAACTCAAAGTAAAAATTTAATGCCTAATTAATGTTTCCAAATATGTCTTGGTACAAATTTAGAAACCAGATTTTCCCTGACTATGTTTGTATTGAATCTATACTGCACAAATTTTTAAAATCTATATTTTTTTGTAGCAATGCACAATAATACATATTATGGTATTATGTAGTCATTTTATTGAATTCACAAGTAGAATTATATTATTTTTATTCTTAATATAATTCACCATCATTATTTTTAAGAGGAAATGAAAAGGGGCTAGTTGGGTTAGGAAATTTTTAAGGAGTTTAAAATATATATATTCTACATGTTGGAATTAGACCCAATAGAATTATTTATGTTGTGTGAATGGAATTTTGAGTTAAGGATTGACCTGATGTTCCCTATGTGATATCCATCTAAATGAGCATTCGCATATCCTTCTTTTCATACAAGATTGCAACTAAAACCCTTGATGAGAAGTTCTTGAGAAGAATTTTAGCAATGTATAGTGTGCCTAAAATGGAATTCATATTTATGGTATTTTAACTTTTAAAAAACTTATTATTCTTGTTTTCTCCTCTTTGATTCTTTTTCTCAATATGCCTCTAAATGATTTTTTACATATATACTTTTCAATTTTGAATTAAATACTTATTGGTGGGAAATCTAACCAAATAAAAGGTAAAGAAATAAAATACATAGATGCACACATTAAAATAACTATAAGAAGGAAAAAGGGCCATCATAATTGGGATATATTTAGAGAGAATCAAATATTCCTAGGGTATATTTAAATGGTCACCAAATTTGATCCAAAGGAAGAAGGAATAGAATATGAAGGCAAAACATATGAAACATGCTTTTAGATACAAAATAAACAAAATGGAAAGAGAAAAGAGAGGAATAAAGGACCATAAGATTACATAGAGAAGAATGGAAAGGACCAAAGCACATAGAATAGTGCCAACAAAACCTTAATTTAAACAAATAATCCATATGTTAAAAAATTTATTAAAAACATTGTGATAACAAGTTTTGTACCAAAATTAGGTGTCTAAAAAGGATACATTTTTCTTACCTATTCATATTATTGGACACAATTATCAATATTTATCATTAACATTATTTCTATTTTACCTATATTAATATTTTATTTCCATCCATTGATACATGTCATACTCCTCATTGGAACATTCTATTTCCACTCCCCCATGCGACACATTTATTATATTTAATAGGTATTATGGCACATTAGATAAGAAGATAAGTGTGTGATATGGATCATAACACAAACAAGCTAATTATAAAATTATAGATTTATCCATAGCATAATAAAAATAGTTACACACAAATGTCATCACCATGACACAAACAATAGCACTAAATGTCATGCAACAAAATATCCACATGCAATGGGTAATCTAATATCACACTGGGTAATATCCACACATAATTGATAGTCAAATGTCACACAAGGTAAAAGCCACATAATGGAAAATAAAATGTCACAAAAAAGTTACTATATAATAGATAAAGAGTCACATGATGTAATACATAATCAATCATTAAATTATGTAACACATAAAAATAGAAATCATGCATAGAACAAGCAAGGCTAATATACACAATCAATGTATGTCATTAACACATCTATCAAAATATAATATCCAATGAAATATAAATATAAGTGGTATGATTCAGATCAAAGTATGTGTTCAATGTAAATTAACTTAATATAATCAATATAAATTGTCATTTGAGGATAAAACATGTGTATAATGACAATAGGACCTAATATAAACATGCCCTAGTATAAACATGCCCCCAATGTAGGAAGGTAGTTCTTAGGTGTATGAATGTCATGTATCTATGTGTCCATGTCATAAAAAACCTATATATCCTACATATCACTCAAGTATACTATAAAATGCATTTAAATATTAAAAATTGGATGTAAAAAGTACTATATATGATAAATCAAAAAAGCAGTCATATAAACAACCAACACTTGTCATGCGTAGGTCCTTTTTTAATATTTTATTTTTTTACTATTTTTTTTATTTTTTATTTTTTTTTAGTTTTTACTTTTAAAAATTTATGTAATTTTAATTTATGATCCCATAAATGGGATTCATACATGTAGGTCACATGCCAAATGTGCCTAATTTTACCCTTCATGATTGAGCAGTAATATGTGTACGTGTCAAAATCTAAAAAAATAATCTCATGTTGTGACATATCCATCATTATCATCATCAACCATATAATCATGTTTATGTCATATATCTATATGAATCATATTACTAAGTGTAATTTTATACATAAGAGGATAATGTGCTTGTTCTTAGTATGGAACATGTGAATGATTCTTTAATACTTGTGGACAAATAATACGTAGAGGGGAGGTTAGTCTTATGTTAGTACAAGAAATAAAAATCAAATAAACATACTAAAATACTAACACCTCTAGCCTAGATACTAGGGATATCATAGATAATAAAACTACATATGAAAGTACAACTAAAACATAAAATATCACACTCTTTTACCTTCCTTGGAGCTCTAAATGTCTTGTTGAATGGCTTGTTCAACTTGTGCATCAAGAAGTCTTTGACAATGAAGCTTGCTTGGCTCCTTTATTCCTTGGCACCTTGGTTGTGATTGTTTGGCTTAAGCTTTAGGAATGGTAACATGACTTACATAAGGATTATGGAGGAAATCTTTCATAATAACTCTACAATATCCAAGCTTAAAAATGAAGGGGTATGGCCTTTTATTTATAGCCTCAATAATTAACTCTCACCCAAGGTGAGTTAAGGTTGAGCTTAAACATGGAATGGGTTAAAACTAACCCTATGTGAATTGAGACTAACTCCTATTGATTTAATAGTTGTCATGTAATTATGATTTTTAATTACTAGGCATCACTCTCAAAATATATATTTTAGGATATTTTTGAAGAGCTTGACAACTCATAAAGGCAATGATGAAAAGCTTGATATTTCAATTTTTGGAATTTCCATTTTTAGATATTTATTAATTGTAAATGGATAATTAAACTAAGAATTTAATCTTGTTTAATTAGTTAATTGATTTTGATTAGCATTTTATCACTTTCAAGATTTGATCAAGTACCCAACTTAATGGGTCCATAGGCCAAATTGATAGTTGTTAAACCACAAGGTGATTAGGGAAGAATTTATGAGAGCTTATTGTTGCACATAGGCTAGTACCCCAAATATGGATGCATCAACATAATTATGATCTTTTATTAATGATGCATGAATAAATTTTTAATGTTTAGTGATTCCCAGGCTTAATTTGTAATGGCTTATAGGAATCAATGTGAAGTCCAATTGAAATCTAGTTATGGCTAGAATTGGGTGTCTACAATACTATTCTAGGATGTGATAGAGTAGATAATGGTTGTCACGAATTTTAAATAACCCTATAATGTAATGGGTATCTAAGTACTAGTCTCTAGGAAAATATACTATCTTCCTCTAGTGTTTATAAATATAATGACCTTTAGTAGGTTGTTTAACTAATTGCAGCAGTGGTAGGGGTGGAGAAAAAAATATTATCTTGCTAAAGAGGATATTCATATGCAATAGCTAAAACTATGAATGCCCTACTACCATATATATAATTCACACATTTGTGTACTAAAGTATTATTATATGTATCTTATGTATCTAAGGACATCATAAAAACATGTCAAATGTGTCTGTAGTCAGTAAAACTAAGAAGAAAGTAGTAGTTATGGCAGCACCTACCTGAAGTGGTAGTACAATCCTCCCAAGAATGTTTTGTTTCAATTCATAAAATCCCTTAACTATCTTCATTATATCCATAAAATCTACTTATGTATATTCAATACTAGTAAGGAGTGTCATGGTGTAAATATTTTCACTTCAACTATTATCTATCATGACATTGTGTGTAGGTCATGACTCAATATACGTACGTATAAACAATGCTTCATCAAAATACGCATCATCAAAAATCTCATGTTCATCAAATGTGATAGTAGGTTTGTGTGTATGTATAGTCTAAATTTTTCTAATAATATCATCTACAAAATGTTCGTCCTCAATTTTAGAAATATATGAATTCAAATTAGGATGTGTATTGTATGACATATGCACTTTAGGAATAGTATTAGTATCTTGTATTGCATGATTAGGAAAAGGATCAAAAAATATTTTTAAATCAGAATTCTCATTAGGCTATACCTTAGAATTATTTTTTTTTTAAATAAATGGTTTTGTCATCCATAAAATCATGTATCTTATGTCACAAATTGATGCCTCTATTAGTTAAATGTTTTGTGCATCTATGATAATCATATTATGTTCTACACTCTTAACCTATAGTGCTTCTAGGGATATATGTGGCTTACATACCTTTCATATTATCTTATTTCATGTATTTATGTTCTTAGTATGGTTATCTTATCAAATAACCATGGCTAAGTAGAGTATATATAGGAGGTAGTGGTTCAAATTTTATCATCATATTATGAATTCTTCTCTTATTAAATTATTGTGGAGGTTTTCCCCTCAAATTAGCTTATTCATTTTTATCAAGTACTCTATTATTTTGTCAATTATTATTGTGGATATAATTATTCTAATCTTAATTATTTGATATATTATTCCATTATTTCAAACATATAAATTATTTCATTAAAAGCAGTATTAGAGCATAAATTTGGGCCATTTTTTGTATCATTTTTTTTAGATTTAGTTTTTTAGTTGTCTAAAGAGCTAAAGGATTAAAAAACTAACTTTAATCTAGAAAGAATTTAATTTTTCTACCATTATATTATTTGAAGTCTTTTTTTTTAAAGTCTATACCTTTTTTTTACCATTATGAAAATTAGTAGTTATTAGATTCATATCGGTGAGATGATCAAAATGGTATAATCTATTGGTACACTTTTTAAGGCCCAAAACCCTCCATCCTATGTTTTTTGTATGGCTAATCTAAATATTCATGTGTATGGGAAACATGAAGATACCATAAAAATTCTTCAAAAGATGATATGGATTATGGAACTTTAGATCCACCAGTTTCTAAGGTGATTCAACAAATCCAATCAAATATCCAAAGCATGTTAAGGAAGGATGATCTTAATGTAGTAAAAAGGGAAATGAATTCTCTAAAATATCACTTGTTAATTATGAGTGCTTAGTTAACCTTCATTTCAAATAACCTTCAATAAAATACTCCTCCACCAATCTAATTGAGTTTTCTCACAAAAAACAATCAAAACTCCAATACTCATTCAAATCACATACTAGAAAAAGTTGAAGTACACAAGTTTGATGGTAAGGATCCATTTACTTAAATCAATTAAATTCAAATTTGTTTTGATCTACATCAAACCCCATGTGCATAAAAGGGTATCATGAAATATTTATATCTAGAACATGAGTAGTTCATTTGGTATTATAGACACTATTTTTGAATTCTATAGCACCTCAGTCTTGTAAACTTGGAAAATATATACCTTAGTTGTTCCTCTCAATTCTATACCTCTTACCACTACCAAAATTCTTGCATCTTTTATCTCTATGCACATATTGCTTATCTCTTAGTATGACCAATGTTATTATGATGACTCAGACCTTTTATCATGTTTAGAATGTTATAAATGTATAAATATTTTGTTTCTACAAGTTATAAACCAGTACCTATTTTTTTATTAGTGTGAACACTTGCATCCTTGTTAGACACCTATGCCAATGCTAGTGTCATATCCCAACACAAATGTATAGTGACCTAAAGTCATCCAATTTGTAAATAAAATGTATTCATGTGGTCAGCCTAAGTACTTCAATGTGATATATTCTCCAAAAGGATTGGTATATATGCATGATCAATCCTTATCCATACCTCACCTAGAACAAAGCTCACAACTCATAGGTCAACTTACCAAAATAATTCAATCAAGCATTCAAGTGATCAAAAATTCCCTATTTTCCCTATTTCCATATTAGTCATAGGGATAACGTATCTATAGGTCTAAATCACTAAAGGAGTGATAACCCATAATCTAGATATGAATGCACTAAAGTGAAGGTGACATAGAACCCATGACATTCTAGGTGGTCACATCTAGATATATTAGTTTTTTCATATTAGACACCGACATCTAGGTTAGATAAAAGCATCGAGACTATTGTCTGAGGCCATCATTAGTTTCCAAGGTCACAGAGTTTAAATTTTTAGATTCTGATAACTGGTGTAGAATTCAAATACAATTTATTTCTAGCATGTTACTTATCAAATCTTAATGCACATAGTAACCCAATGAAGTACTATTATTTTTTCCATTTATTATAATATCATTCATTGGTTGTAATTAATAGTTTTATCATATCTCATTATTTAAACTCAAAATATTATTTATCTGAGTTTACAAATTAATTAGCCTTTTATAGGGATAGTTTACCATATTTGTGCTTTAGGTTATCTCTATCCCCTTTATATTTCTTAATCTATATTTTAAGGTTAAAAATTTGGTGAACTTGACCTCTGGTCCCTGAAACCCTAAATATTGATCTAAGTTTTCTTTATTCTTCATTTCTAATATTTTATTTATGATTTAACAAGATTTCATAAGTTAAAAATCATATTTCATTTCATTATAAATATGTGAAATATGGATTCACCTATAACCCATTTTGGGCTCCAATTTATGGTTTGTTATTACTTAATTAGACTTATCAGTCAACTAAATAGGCATATCAATCAATATAAGGAAAGGGTTTAGAAGAAACAATAACCTTTTATACATATTTCAAATTAGTTTTGTAATACAATAGAGTAAGTGTCTTTTAAACTTAAACTCATGAGAAGTGGCATTACTAATAAATTGAGTATCATGTATCCAAATTTTCAATATTTGAACTTCTTAAGTAATCTACTATCTATAAGTATATCCTATATGAATCATTACATGATACCTAAGTACCAAGTGATGTAATTTTGAAAAAATTATTCATGATCTAACACTTAATACAAACATTATTACTTTTGGTTGTCAGGATGTGTTCTCAAAGAATGTCATTTATTAAGACTTACCTTTATCAATGCAAATTATTTCTCTCAATCATGAAAACAAACATGAGCATATGCAACAAATATCAAGACATATATTGATTCTATTAATAAGAGTTCACTCTTAGACTTATTACACAAGTCACCACTATATAAGGGTATTTTTATGATAACATTACATAGGACAACCTTGCCAAGTAAAGTAGAGATACCACATGTGGCCTTTATGTTAAACTATATCAAATGACCTATGAATAATGTCTCTACTAACTAGAAATATTTACCATATCCATATAATAATGGAGGCAATTTTCCTACACCTATTCATTCATATATGTATTTCAAGGTTATAATAGAACCCATAACATTGGCCAATATACTATTATAAAAACCTAATTGACTTCTTTTATCCATTGTGACAAGGAGACAATTTACATGATTACATGAGTCACTAAATTTTTTACTTTTGAATATTATTAAAAGTCACCTCATATCTTTCCTTAACCCTATATAGGTTGATATGAGTCAACCTATACCCAAAACGTATGATGTAAATGCTTATTATGACTATCACTAAAACAAAGGACATTTTATGAACCAAAATTTTAACTTCAAGAATAATATTAAATACCTTATTAATGATCAAAATATTAAATTTTATAATCTTCCAAAGGAATTAGGATCACAATTCGATGATCACCATAATCAAAAGATATTTAACAATCCTTTGCATAACCATTATAAGAAGGTACCAGAAGTGCAAATGGAATATAATGCACAAAAAATACTTTAAATCAAAAAAATAAAACAAAATTCATGCTAATAGGATTTAATAATCACATTAATCATGGGTGGTATTTATTTTTTCATAACCATTATGATCCTACATAAAAAAAAAACTAGTTCAATGTAAGACATTTTCAATAGTTTGGCCTTGATCTAAAAGACATACAAACTAAAGGAGGTTAGAAAGACTCCTTGGAAAACATCACAATACCAATTGATTGTTTTATTAAATTGGTTCAAACATGGGCTTGGGTTATGCCAAAAAAATCTCCACATTTATTTACATTGGGCACTCTTTGGTTATATTAAATGGAAGCAAAAGTTGACCAAAATTAGTAAGGTATATATTTTTCTCATGAAATTAAATTGATACATATTCCAAGAGATATAATTGGTTATTATAATGCACATGTAAATCATGAGGAGGAACATGTTATGCATAATTTCCATTTATCCAACCATGATTCAAACAATGCAAATGATCCAACTTAGGTTTGAAAGGTGCAATATTCCAATAAAATAAAAACTTCAAAATCCAATTTTTTTTCAAAATTTACATGGTATATAAGATCCTCCACATATATGTTGTTGGTTCCATGTTGGTAGATTGAATATCAATACTTTTTGTATACACATATATTTCACACATCATTTACCTGTGATTTAATCATACACAAAGACATTATCTATGCACTTCCAAATTTTGGGCCTTCCCTCTACTCATGCCATGTGGACATCATGGGAATTTACTTCTTTGATCATGATACACATAAGTTATGTCATTTTATGATCATTTTAAATTGTAATGTTTGAGCTTATATAATTACATGTGACTTTATCCATGTTTATATCTTTCATAATATACTTGATATGTTATGTACTTAATATTTTTTGCTAACACATATTATAAATGGGATAGTATGTTATATTATGTCGGTTGTTTATTGTCTATGTTTTCCTTTTTTCATTTCCTTGAGTATGTTCCTTGCTTTTTATTGTCATGAATTGTATTACTTGTTTGAGAATTTAAATATGCTCCATTTATTGTGGCCTTTGCTCCTATGTTTTCCTATTGTGATATTTTTATATGTCATGTTTTTTTGTAAGTTGAAATTTGAATATGCCGTTCCTTGCTTTATGAACATTTGACTAAGTTATTTCCCTTTGATTGTGCAACTTTGAACATGCCCCGTGTTTGAGGTCTACTTAGACCATTGTATTTTTATTTTTTTTAGTGCTCTTGTGTATGTGTTTGATTAATTATTGAACTTATAATATTACTATATATATGCTTCCATGATATATGCTATGTATTTTAGGACTTGATGTGATCACATATGTGTACTTCAATGCTATATATTAGGCATGTTTCTCTTATATATTTCATGATAGATTCATAGTTTACCTAGTCATCTTATCCTTTTGAGGTAAGGTATCTACCAATTTATACTTCCCCTAACCTCAAAGGAGGGGGAGGCATGACTTTCACATTATTCACATATTCAGATTGTAGTGGGGGTATGTTTTGGAAACATATTCTTCATATTTGTCACAATTTTAGATATATAGTGGGGGCATATTTTGGAAACATGTTATCCACACTTACACATGTTATTAGTTTCATATATATAGTGGGGACATGTTATCCACAATTATGATAATTTTTAATTTTAGATTATATCAGGGGAATGTTATAGAAACATGTTCTTTACACTTACATAGTTTATGAATTAGATAAAATTCATAGTTATATGATTCAGGTATACATTTGTGGTAGAATTTTATAAATTAGTACCATTGTTATTTTTAGTGTGTAGGGTTTTTATACACTTTTGTTTATCTTGCTCAGGTGTGTGTGTTTTTGTGTACATTGGGGAAGTTTATCCCACATTTATATGTTGGTTTGATGCCTTTCTTTTATCTATTTTAGGGAAGTTAGTACCACATGCATGGTGTGGTTGAGTTACACCTATATTACACATATATATTTACATATTCACATAATATAATGAAATGTAGTGCAAGACTATTTATAAATACATAATGCTTAGTTTCTAATTTCATCTTAATTTTAGTGTTCAACATAATTTATGAGTTTGATAAACTAGTCTTCGATCTTGGGAATCCTCATCATTGGATAAATGTTTCATGGTATCAGAGAATCAATCCAGTATTCATGATTATATATTATTTTTTATGTTGTTAAGTATTATTTTAAATCCTAATTTTATCATTTGTAAATAGAATTTCATATGCTACCAGATCTGGTGTGTATCTGGGTTATAGTTTTATTTTGGATTTACTCTCTCTTATTTGCATTAGATCTTTATTTATTTTTTATGCAAGATTATTTTTAGAGGTTGTCGTTAAATATATAATATATTTCATCTATAAAATATATTTTGATTAGAATCTTGAAGGTTGATCCATATGAGCAAACCTATCTATAATATGCTCTTTTTTGAAGTCTTTTCTCTCTCTACATGGAAGATGTTAGGAATATTAAAGGCATTCTGACCCAAGAAAATAAAGCATTATAAATAAAACATAACACAATGAAGATACAAATATGATATGTAAAAATAAGGAAAATCATTTATTATTCAAAATAAATCATAATGAAGAATGCTAGTATAAAGGAAAGCGCTTGCATATATAGGCAAGGTGAAATACTAAACTAGTTAAACTAGCCAATGTGGGATAAATCCTCACATAGGAAAAACTCACTAAAAAATGAAATAAATATCTAATACACTAGAAAATGTGAGAAATACACATGAAATACATACTCTAACATCCCCCTTTAAGTGAATCTAGGGGCTAACAATAGACAAAAAAATAAAATAGTGGCATATCTATAATGAGTCATGAAAACTAGGCCTGATAAGGTACTCATGTACAATATGTATCCATGAAATGAAGATGGAATATATAATATCCCTAATAGAGATAATGAAAATAACACAAAATATCCAAAAATATGCAATAGAAAATTCTGATTTTTTATTTTGCAAATAGACAAAACTTCAACAAGCTCAAATATATGCTCATAATATTTTCTAATTTTTATGTTAATTAATATAAAAATTTTAACATCAAAAGTTACATAAAAACACTAAAAATTGCCCAAAATTTTTAGAAATAGCTTACATTGATTTTTCCATAATTTTTTGAGATGAATATGATTAATAGTATGCAAATTTAGGCATAAATACCTCAAAAATATCTCCAAACCCTAGCCACCCTTACCAAAAAACTAGTAAACTAGTGTCGGGTCTATCCTACAAGTCCTTTCTTTTATTATATTTAATGATGCTTAGAAATAGAAAGATACATGGTTGTAGATAACCCAAATATAATCATGATATTATGAAAATCACCTCCTAAAATGACCTCCAAACCGATTAACAAAATTTAGATCTAAAAATTATGTGTTAGGGCATCACAGACCAAATCCCTTCCACTAAAACACACCCTTCTGACTAGGGGTATCCCCTATGTCTCTCCAAAATTATGGATACTCAAGGGTTTTTAGACTTTTTGCCAAAGATTACAACAAAAATAAATAAAAATGCATAACATCATGAGCTCCAAAAGAACCCTAAGATGTTATATAATGACTCCAAAAATAAGTATTTAATCTCAGCCATTAATCCATTACCAACTCAATCTAATGCTCTAAATAAAACGCTCAAAATGATATAATAGGTTCTTTATCTTCCAAAAACCCCTTGACCTTTTTTGCACATGTTTAATAAAAATAAATTAAATTACATGTCTCTTAAGTCATTAAACTTAAAAATGGGGAAATAATAATTCTTTAGGCCAAAAATCACTTTAGTTGCATAAAAATATATGCAAAGGGAAAACTTAATTCCTTAGGGTAGGAATCACTTAAGTTTCAAAAAAATATGTGCCCATAACTTAAAAATAGAATAAGATACAAGAAAAAACTCCACACTTACCCAATAATTCTCTATATCCTCTTCCTCTTGGGTAATCTAAGGAAAAGATAGCCCATGCATCATTAAGCCACATGGATTGAGTTGGGGACATCACAGTATTCCCCACCCAAAGAATGCTTGTCCTCAAGCATTTATAGACTAAGATTGTAAAGAATCTCCTCTCCTTCCCATGTAGCATCCTCCAAAGGCAAGTTTTTCCACTTGATGAGATACTCAAAAAATATTTTACTCCTTAGCTTACTCTCCCTTGAAAAATTGTTTTTGGAATGAGTATTAACTTACATTCTTCATCCATAGGAGGTAATTTTTTAGAAGGAATCACTTTTTGTCCAAGAGCTTTTTTGAGGCATGACACATGGAACACATTATGGATATTTCTTGTAGATGGCAGCTCCAACTCATATGCTACTTCACTAATTCTTTTAATCACCTTAAAAGGCCCATAAAAGTTTGGTTTAAGCTTTTTTTCTCCACTCGCTTTCGAGGATTGTCTATAAGGTTGAAGACACACAAATTCCATGTCTCCCACCTCAAAATACCTCTCAAATAGATGGAAATCAACATATTTCTTTTGTTATTCCTATGCAATCTAAATATTATCCTTAAGTGCTTTAAGGATATCTTGATTCTCTTTAGCCCACTCAAGATATTTTGGAGATTTATAATTAGAAAAAAACAAGTCAATAAATATAAAAGATTCATAACCATACAAGGCTTTGAAATGGATCATACCTATGCTCATATGATATGTCGTGTTGTAACAAAATTCAGCCAACTGTAACCACCTTGCCCATGCCTTTTTTGACCTAAAACATAGTTTATCAAGTAGCCTTCAAGACATTTATTTATAATCTATATTTTTCCATATGTTTTAGGATGATAACTAGTGTTATTATTGAGTTCTATTCCATCCAAATTCATCCAATCTTGCCAAACAAGTGTTAATGAATATGCAATCTTTATCACTTATAGTTCTTTTTGGCACACCATGAAGTCTAAACATTTGTTCAAAAAATATACCAGTAACTTGTGGTCCTTTAAAATCAAAAGGCCTTGACATAAAGTGAGAATATTTAGTGATCATATCCACCACAACAAAAATACAGTCCTTACCATGGGTCTTGTGCATCTTGGTAATGAAATCCATTGATATTTGTTCCCATTTTTTATTAGGAATAGGAAGTGGATGTAGCAGCTCTAATAGAAAATAAACATCAACTTTATTCCTTTATCACTCTATTCATTCTCTTACATGATTTATGACATCATCTTTCATACCTTTCCATGAAAATCTCTCATATATGTACTTGTATGTCTTTAAATAACCCATATGACTAGCAAGCTAATTATTATGGATATCAATAAGAATCTTATGTTTAAGCTTACTTTTTGGTATAAAATATATTATATCATTATAATAGATGATGTCATTCAACAATTTATACCTTTCATCACTAATTTTACCATCTATAATCTCACAAGCATGCTGATTTTTTTAGTACTCTACTACTAGATGATCCTTCCAAGAGGTTGAAATTTCTAAAAGTGAGCAAAATAAAGGATTTATAGATAATGCATCAGCAACAATATTATTGTTCCATTTAAAAAATTAAATATAAACTTCATATCCTTTAATCTTACCAAAAATTATTGTCTCTCATTTAATCCCTTTTTTTCCATGAAATACTTGAGGCTATTATGATCAGTCCTCACTATAAACTTGTTTCCCACAAGATATTGATAGAACTTTTCAAGTGCGCGCATGATTTCCATCATTTCCTTGTCATATATATATAATCTCTTTTCAACCTCATTCAATTTTTTTCTCTCATAAGAAATTAGATGCTTGTATTTCATCAAAACACCCCCAATACCAATACTGGATGCATCACACTCGATCACAAAAGGTTTAGATAAATTTGGTAATGCCAAAATAGGACAAGTACTCATTACCTTCTTAAGATGGTCTATGATATTTTTAGTCTCATCCACCCAAACAAATTCATCATTTCTTTATAAAATCTATCAAAAGAGTGATTAATGAATAAAATACCTTCACAAACCATTTAAAATATGTTCATAGTCTAATGAAACCCCTCAAATAGGACACATTATCTGGTGTTGGCCAATAAAGTATAACTTGAATATTCTCCCTATGTGCCTTCACTTGACCCTCACCAATGACATATCCCAAATATAATAGCTTAGTCATGTCAAATTCACACTTAAAGGCTTTCTCAAAAAGGGAGTTAGCTACTAATATTATTAACACCTCATATAGGTGTTGTATATGTTCCTCCCATGTCCTTTTGTACACCAAAATGTCATTAAAAAATACTATCACAAAGTTTTAAAACTATTTGTTGAACACATAGTTCATGCAAGACTAAAAAGTAGCTGGAGTATTTGATAGCCTAAAGGGCATCACTAAATACTCAAATTGTCCATAGTGGTACTTGAAAGCTATTTTATGCACATATTTCTCTCATACTCAAATATGATGTTATCTTTAATGAAGATGTATTTTGGATAAATAGATTTCCCCATGTAGCTCATCCAATAGTTCATCAATATGTGGAATAGTATACATGTTCTTGATGGTTTTCTTTTTTAGTACATGATAATTAATGTACATCCTTATGGCACCATCTTTCTTCTTCACCAAGGTAACATAAGAAGTGAAGGGGCTAAAACTAGGTCGTATATGTCTTGCATCTAGAAACTCCTAAATAATCTTCTAAATCTCATCCTTGAATCATCTAGGATGATGGAAGGGATTTGTAACAACTAGATTGATATCTAAAAGCTTAATAACATGCTTAAACCCATGATATGGAGGTAAACCATGTGGTATATCTAAAAACATCACACTATGCTTGTCTAACAATCCCTATATGTCAACATAATGGTCACACTATCCTATATTAGTATACCTATCTTAAATAAAACACTGCACTACCCACTCAACCTTTAAATAGCAAAGGACTCTCTTAATCCTCCTAACTAAACTAACTCTAGGAACATCTAAATGTAATCCCATTAATACCACATTCTAACCACTTGATATGAAACTCAATTACATAGTCTTAAATTCCATGATATAAAGACTTATAGAGTGCAACCATTACACACCCAACACAACATTGGTTTCATCAATGTCGACCACATAAAAGTGATTAGTAAGGGTGTAATTACCCAAAATAATAATAAACTATAAAACACTATTAAAATAATGTAATATCATGCCACTCATTGTCTACACTTAAAAACCATCATTCTCCTCAACTGGAAAACCCCACTTCTTCACATAGGACAAATTGATGAAATTGTGGGTAACCCCACTATCAATTAACATAACCCATTATCCTTATGAAACACTCCTTACTTTGAATCCATTATAATTAGTATTGGTAGTGATAGTTAAAATCACACCATCCATCTATACCAAATCTTTGTGATGCTCATTTGTGCCTATCTCCCCATATATTTGCTCATGTTGCTCATCAAGAACCTATGTCTTCTCCAACTCATCATCATTGGGTTCCTTGAAGACCTCAAACCAATGGGTCTTTCCTCCACTCCTACACTTATGTCCAAGTGTCCAAGGTTCATGAAATTCAAAGCAAAGCCTCTTCTATCTCAACTCATCCCTTGAATCATGAGGTACCCCACCAACTAGCCTAGAAAACTCCCCATTTGGTCTAAAAAACATTGGTTTCTTATCCCTCCTTTGTGGAAAATTTATGCATTAAGGGTCTCTGTAAAAACTTGCTAGGAAATCTATCATGTGGTGTGGATATATCCATGTTCCTTACATGCTTGATAGTATCTTTCAAGGATGATGGATCAAAATCTTTAACCCAATCCTTGAGAGGCTCTGACAAACCTTCTATGAACCTAGAATTCAACCTCCTCTTAGTCACATCAAAAACCATTTCTAACAACTACTAAAATTATAAAATGTATGTTTCAAGTGTCCTAACCTATCTCAATTAATCCAAATCTCTAGAGTGTGCCTCTGAATCCTTATTTTCAAACTGCTCTATCAATGTGGTGAAAAACTAATCATAAGAAACTATTGCATCATGACCCTATGTCACTAAACTATGATGCCACCACTCTTATTTTGCTCCTTCAAGGTGAAGGATAGAAAATTATGTCCTTAACCTCCATCATCTAATTTAGGGTAATGTAAGTATCCAATTTCTAAACCCAAGCTCTAGATGTACCCTTGGATGATTCATCAAAGCTCTGTAAGGATAGACGACCCAACCTTTTTTATAGCCCATTATTTTGCTTCCCTTAATTCCACTAATTATGATTTGGATTTATGAATTAGGTTAACTCTAAATAATATCTAAAAGAGATATATAACTAAAAATATATCTCTAAATCTTGATACTTATCCAAAACTTTAGCATCTTCATTGTTCTCCATGGGTTCCTCCTATATATGCTCATCCTCTTTTAGAAAGGTGGGCATGAAAGGTCTAGATTGTGATGAACCAAAAGGTTTGTTAGTAGAGTTTTAATTATTTCCTTAAAATTTTTAACTATCCTCTCTCTCCACATGCACCATGTTTCTTCCATTTCTTGTGTTGTGATCCATCTAACTTAAATACAGATTTGTGTTTTATAACTATCTTAGCATTTCTACAAACATATGTTTTACCTCCTCTTCAATTGATTTTGGTGGCTGATCACTACTATCCATTATTCCCTTTTGTTTTTCAAGGTTATGACCACCCTTTACATGCATACAACCAACCCAAATAGGCTACCAAGACTTGCAGTTCTAATACCACTATAATATCCCTAATAGGGATAACGAAAAAAACCCAAAATATCCAAAAATATGCAATAGAAAATTTTGAAATTTTATTTTCAAATAGACAACACTTCAATAATTGTATATCTATGCTCATAATATTTTTTGATTTTATATTAATGAATAGAAATTTTTCAATATTTTTTAATATTAAAAGTTACAAAAAAAACACACTAAAAACTACCTAAAATTTTTTTAAATAGCTTACATTGATCTTTTCATAATTTTTTGGGATGAATGTGATTAACAATATGCAGATTTAGACATAAATACCTTAGAAATATCTTCAAACCCTAAACACCCTTACCAAAAAAGCCTATTAAACTAGTGTTGGGTCTATCCCACTTGTCCTTTCTTTTATTATCTTCAATGATTCTCAAAAACAAGAAATTACATGGTTGTAAATAATCCAAATCTGATCTTGATATTATGAAACTCACCTCCCAAAATGGCCTCTAAAATTTTTAACAAAATATAGCTTTTAAAATGATGTGATAAGGCATCACATACAAAATCCCTTCCATTAAACACACCCTTCTAACTAGGGGGAGCTCGTATGTCTCTCTAAAACCAAGGATACTCAACAGTTTTTAGACCTTAAGACAAATATTGTAGTAACAATAAAGAAAATATGATAACATCAGGAGCTTTAAAAAAACCCTAATATATAATATAATTACTCCCAAAATAAATATTTAATCTCAGCAATTGATTTATTACTAACTCAATCTAATGCTCCAAATAAAACCCTAAAAAATGAGCAAATAGGCTCCTTATCTTCCAATGCCGCCCTTGACCTTTTTTCACATGTTTAGTAAAAATAACTTAAATTACATGCCTCTTAAGTTATTAAACTCAAAAATAGGGAAATAATAAGTCTTTATGCTAATAATCACTTAAGTTGCATAAAAATATGTGCAAAGGGAAAAACTTAAGTCGTTAGGCTAGGAATAACTTAAGTTGCATAAAGAGACATGCCCACAACTTAAGAATATAATAAGATACAATACAAAGACTCCACACTTACCCAATAGTGTTTTACATCATCTTCCTCTTGGGTAATCCAAGGAGAAGACACCCCATCCATCGTTAAGCCACATGGCTTGAGTTGGGAACATCATAAAATATGTCCTCACGATCACCCCCCAAGGACAACTTCTAAAACCCCAAGCATGCCACACAAATCAAGAAAATGAGGTGATTAAAAAGGCTTGATTAATATGTCTTTAACCTTCTACGAATTTGGAATATACTTCAAGATAATAATGCCATCCTAAATGTGTTGATGAATGAATTGTATATGTACCTCAATACGCTTAGTTTGATGATGCTCAATTGGGTTGAGAGATATGTGAATTACACTCTAGTTGTCACACCAAAGTATAATGGGTGAGTCCTATGTGAATCCAAAATCTATCAACAATTTATGAATCCAAAGAGCCTATTGACTTGCTATAACTATTTCCCTGTACTTAGCCTTTGTAGATGAAATTGAAATAGCCTACTACTTCTTGCAAAACTAAGTAATAATTGAAGAACCAAGACAAAAGATGTATCTATAAATGTAATTCATATCATCAAGAGAACCTACCCAATATGAATCACTATATCTAACCAACTAAGTATAACCCCTAGAGTAATGTAATCCAAAATGAGTAGTGCCTCACAAATATCATAAAATCCTCTTGGCAGTTTGCCAATAATTGTCATCAGGGTCATGTGCAAACCTAGATATAATTCTAGCTATAAATGAAATTTTGGGGTGAGTATGGGTCAAATACTTAATCCTCCCAACCATCTACCTATATAATGTAGGATCACAAAGTGAAGTAGCACAAGAGGTAGTGAGAGTCACTCTAGACTAAAAAGGAGAAGGACTTGGCTTGCAATCAACCATGCCAAAATACTAAAAGAGATCAAGGGTATACTTATGCTAACTCAAATAGATCCCTATATTTGACTATGAAATTTTTAAACCAAGGAAAAAATGTATAATTCCAATATTTATCATGTTGAACTATTTTGAAAGTGCCTATTAAATAGTATTAACCTAAGATGAGGAGCTACCTATGAGAATCAAATCATCAACATAAAATATTAGAATAACAATGTCCTCCCCAATATGCTAAATATACATTATGAGATTAGAGCGGTAGAAAATAAAGACAATAGAGAGAAGAAATGAATTTATCTTCTCATACCAAGCCTGAGGGGCCTATATGAGATCATAAATACACCTCTTAAGTTGACAAACAAGAGAATAATCATTAACAAACCCAACAAGCTACTCCATATAGATTTCCTCATATAAGCCTCCATATACAAAATCATTTTTAACATCCATTTTATTTATTGGCCAACCCGATGATGCATTAATATAAATTAAAAGGTGAAAAAAATCCATCTTGGAAATAGGCATAAAATATTTAGAATATTCAATACCTTTAACTTGTGAGAATTCTTTTACAATAATATGTGCCTTATACTTATTAATAGACCCATCAGTTACATATTCGGTGTAGTAAATACACTTGCACCTAACCAAATTTCTTATAATAGGAAGAGTCACCAAATCCTAAGTGTGATTCTTCATCAATGAGTAATACTCATTTGTCATCACATCATCCCACTCATGTATCCCATGATCCTATGAAAAATACTATGGATCCCTAGAGAATGCCTGACACAAAATTCTAGTAATCATATAATGTGCATGAATGTGTTAATTAGGTGGAAGATCCTATTGAATGGTGTTTCCTTATAAACTATATTAAATGTCTACCTAGGCATAGTGGTAACATCAATGTGAATAATATCCTCATTCTTTATAACCTTCTCAGGAATCTCATGAATTGGCTCCTTAAAGAATGAATCCTCAAGAGGAGGTGAATCAAAGAAAGAAGAATAAGAAGGCATGGAAGAAGATGAAGAGTCATGAGATGTAAAATGCTCATCAAACTATATATTGGTTTAAAAATGAACATCATGAGTATCAAGATATAAAATAGGATAAGATCTCATGTCCTCATAATACCCTACAAAAATCAAAGGTTTGTTCTTCTTATCCAATGCTTTCCTTTTCTTCTTTGGTAAAAATTCCCAAGAAAGGATCTCAAAGACTCAAAAAAATGAGACATTAGGCTTAGTTTCAGACCAATCTTCCTTCAGAGTCATATGCTCAAGCACTCAATGTGGTGTGTGCTTATGAATGTAGTTCACATAATTAACTACCTCTGCTTAATAGATAGGAGCTAAATCCCATGAATGCATCACATAGTCATTCATATCCTTCAAATTTTGTTTCTTCCTCTTTACTAAGCCATTTTATTATGGAGTATGTGTAATAGAATGCTGATGAATAATACCATGGGCTGATAAAAAATTAGTGAACTCTTGACTAAAGTACTCCCCCCATTATATCTATGAATATTATTGATGTAACTTGAAGAATATTTCTTGACCAAACCCTTAAATACTTTGAAGTGATCAAAGACATCACTCTTGTACTTGAGGAAATAAACCTAAGTATAACTCAATAAATTTTCAATGAAGGTAAGTGCATACTTAGCTCTATTGAAAGGAGTGGGAAATACCATCAAACCATTGTGCATAAGTTCAAGTGGTGAAGAAGCTCTCATGGACATACCCTTAGGAAATGGATCCTAGTGTTGTTTCCCCAATGAAAAACTAGAGAAAACTCCATCAAGACATGAAACTATAGGAAGACCCTCTACCATATTATGATTACTCAACTCTTTCAAATATTTTTAGTTTAGGTGTTCAAATATCTCATGCCAAAGTGAACTATCAAAATCTACATGAGAAACTAAACGTGTCCCTAAAGGAGGAGTATCATCAAAACCCTCAAAATAGTAAAGTTGAGAATTATAATAAAAAATACCCTATGTAATAAGTGTGTATGGCTCTAAAAAAGCTCAAACTTCAGCACCCTATGTTTTGTAAATCACTATCTTGCCCTAACCAAAATGGTAAATTTGATAAGCTGCAAGTAGATTGGTGGTGATGTCTGGAACATACAATACATCATTAAAGTATCCACCATCTAGTTGTATATCACCCTTCCCTTTAACACAAATGAAAGAATAATATCCAACCTTAATTTTTTAAGTAAAACTTTAACCAAGATATACAAAGGACTCGTTGGTATAATTCATATTATGTAAAGTACTAGAATGTAAAACCCAATTGTCTAAAATAGGTAACTATGATCTCCTAATAATATTAAGTGTTTTCTAATGCTTATGAGATGGATAAGGAGTGGATATATAAATTTTGTGTTTCCTAATGGCATCCTTTAAGGCTTGCATTCTTTTAAAACACCTAAACTCTTCATGGCCAGTCCCCCAATAATAAGAGCAAGATAGGTTAGACTTATTATTGGATTTGGAAGATGGTTTGGGTTTATATATATTAGTTTGGGGCTTAGATTAATTTTGAGATGGAGGAGGATTTTTCTTCTTCTTACCCTTATATTTTTCCTTAGTCTTAGGATGTGAGGCCACTAATTTTTTTTGAGAGGTGGAAGACTCAAGGTGATATAATTTGTATTCCTCCCAAGCAATTCTCTCACCAAATAACTCTAGATATGGGATTTTAAATGTCATACCTAAGGCATCCATACTAGATAAAAAGGTAGAATCAAATATTTAAAATGGGCCACTCAACTTAGACAATATCAAGTATACACACTTTTCATCCTTTTTATCTCGTCCACTCCCCTTCAACTATGTCAACAAATGCTTGAACTTAGTGAGGTAGTCTACAATAGAATTAAAGTCATCTAGATTTAGTGAAGGAAGCTCCACTTCAAGCTACATGGCTCTGAAATGATCTAATTTCCCAAAAAAACCTTTAACTTAGTCTAGATTTTGATTGGAAAATCACACCCATTAAAAAAAAATACTATCACTCACATATACCCCAAACAAGCCCATACACTCTTCAAACTTGCATTGATGATTAAATTTTTCAAATTCATGTGTGAACTATGGTTTTATTTCATTTATTAGGGACCATAATCCTTTTTTATTTATGATGATTTTCATTCAAGGTCTCCATGTGTATAGATTCAAAGTCTCACAATGGTCAACACTAGAAGTATAATCCATGTCAACTAATCACCAAGAGTAGAAAGAATGTAAAGGGTTCATAAAATCATCATAAAAACAACCCCCTAGAATATTGTATTACAAGACCCCTCCCCCAAATTTATCACTATATAAAATTAGTGTATTTTTATAATTTAATGACACCAATGAATAGAGAATCAAAAAACATGTACTTTTAAAAAAATAGAACTCAAATCTGAGTTAAGATTCAAAATTTACAAGCATTATAATTTTTCATAAAATAAATCAATACATTAAAAATTCACTACAAACTAGAATTTTTCACCAAATTAGTAAATAACATAGTCATCCAACTACTCGTAGGGACTATAATTGAACCATAGACTCATAATTGCCAACCAATGTGAAAAAATATCCTCCTAGTTAATGTTATGCTTATTCAAGTGAACTATTCTTCCTCTTGAGGAAAAAAATCAGCTTATAAAAGCTAAAAATTGAATGAAGAGGTTATTTTTGTGAGATAAAAACTAAAAATACTATTTTATTACTCTAGATTCTTGTAGGAAGATGTAAACTATTAGATCTAGATTAGTCAAAGGATAAAAACTCCAGTTCCAAGTTTTCTTCAAATCTGATCAAATATTGAAAGAAAATAAGGTGCCAATGTAGAAAAGGATACCCCAGCCAGTAGATTGGACACTTTTAGGTAAAAATACAAATTGGGTAATAGGAAGATGTAAACTATTAGATCCAGATTAGTTAAAGGATAAAAACTCCAGTTCCAAGTTTTCTTCAAATCTGATCAAATATTGAAAGAAAATAAGGTGCCAATGTAGAAAAGGATACCCCAACCAGTAGATTGGACACTTTTAGGTAAAAATACAAATTGGGTCTTTCAATTCAGTAACCTCAAAAGTGCCAATCTCAATAAAATGATGCCTCGATTAGATCTTTGATATCTGTTGCTGAGAAAACTCCACTTGCTTCTTCTACACCTCCTTGAAAATTAGTGTATCATAAAAGAAGGAAAAAAAAGAGAAATCAATAATATGAGTTTTATTTTCAAATCTAAAAATGGATTTTATGCATAACCAACACCTCACACTCTTTCAAACCTTACAAATCTAATACAGGTCTACAAAAAGTAAAATATAAATAAAAGAAGTTAGAATAGGATGCCAAAGTGAAAATTCCACAATTAGAAAACTCAATGCGATAGGACAAAATCAAATCTAAATAAGATAATGCCAATAAAATACTCTAATGTCTGGCTTCCATGTCTAAAATGCCACATTTTAATGCCTAACTTCCAAATCTAAAATGCCACATTTCAATGCCTTGCTTCAAAGTTCCAAGGTCAAATTTTAATGCCACATTGCTAGCAAATAACACTTATCCTCCTTTGCAATGCTATCAAATTTTAAACTTCCAATTCCTTATTGTATCTCTCAAAAGAAACCAACACCTCTTATTAATAATGCTAGAAAATTTGTAAAATGCCTTAGATAAGCTTGTAGATATTATAATAAAATAAAAGTGCTTAGATTAGATCTAAAGAAAACATACACCACTTTCACTACCTCAAAAGCAACATAAGCTTCAAAAGCAACAAAATATTGAAAAAGGGGCACCAATATCTTCTCTCATGCCCCTCTTCTATGATTTCTCTCTTCGATAAGGGAAGAAGCAGCGACAAGGGTAGTAGAAGAAAATTATCTAAAAATTGTAAGATAATTTTTGGGAGAAGAAAACTAGATAAGAAAAGCTACGTAGGATATTCTTTGAATATTCATGTGTTATATATGAAATCTATCCTCTCGAATTATGAAAGGATAAAATATGAATAGTCTCTAGTCAGTAATTGTAGCAACTATAAATATGTATGCTTGTATGAAGAAGTTGATGACCTTTTTTAGAGATCAATATAGACTTTTTGGTTATGGTTACCTATCATACTTTTTATGTTATTCCTTATATGTATTACCATTTTTAATGTTTGGTTTAATATATCTTAGATCAATCCAAATGATATGTAACCAAAAATTAAACTATGGTTAATCTTAGTTCATTTCAATCTCATAATAACTCATTTCTATCATGCTTCTTAAAAATATGAATTCTTTGTATTATCTTGTGCAGACTGATAAAACTTAGTTATCCTCATCCTTATCATGTTCTATTGAAAAAGGAACCTCTAATAACAATGGTATAGTGAGCATGGAAACACTCCTTCTAGAAGAAGCTATGTTAAGATGGTTACTAGGACAATGAGCTATTGAAACCTAGTTAGACCAAAAAATATGGCACTTCACAGAAGAAAAATCCAAAAAGATAGGTCTCATTATGAGTGAAATCATTTAGGATAATATATACAGTGAAATATATGAAATTTTGTAGTAAAAACTACTCAAATTATTGACTAATTGGTTGACAAGACTAGAGTATTATTGCTTTCATCCCAGAGTAGAAGAGACCATTACTTGGATTGAAGAAAAGATACCTATTAGTGAAACTAAAAATTGATTGGACAAGAGTGATAGACTACCAGGTTGCTACCACTATAGACAAATACACTATTGAGTTTGTAGTACAATGATATATAGCATTCAAAGATACACAAGACCACTTCATCTAAGGCATTAGAGGAAAAAATTTATAATGACTACCTCTCTTATTGAAGATGTTAGTGGTGGAAAAGGACATGGTGCCTACTCTAACTAGTATGGAGTAGTCACTTTGGGAATATGAGGATGTGTGTGTATGATGGTGAATGATGGATAGATGAGTTACTAGAGCTTAACCCTGAATCTAGAATGGAGATGCAAGAGAAGAGTTAGAAGAAAACTCTAGATTTAAAAAGGGAACTATGACAACATAATAGATGGAATAAACATACGAATAGATAAATAGCTATGAATAAAAGTAAGAATAGTATTAGCATAGATGATGAATGAGTACACAAAAGTGATGATAAATATGATTAGAGAAGGTATAAAAAATAAAATAATTTTGGATGCTAGTAGATAGAATAAGAAGATCAAGAACGAGTAGAAAAAGAGATGTGTGAAGAAGAAGATGAGATTAGTTTAAGACTAGAACAAATAAAAGATAAAAGTAGTGCACAACTATAGGAAAGGGTATTGATAGAAGAAGAATAATTAAAAAGAGAAATAAAACTTAGTCATAGGTTAATCATAGGCTCAATCATATCATAGAAATAAGTCATTGGAAAGAATTATTAACCATAAGTGTACGCATCTTCATATACCAATCTTATATATCCTAATAGAATTATTTATCTAGTCAAGTAGGAAGATAAGAGTTGGGAAAACCCATTTTTAGAGTACATGAACCATTAGGGCATAGAGATTCAAACAAAAACAATTATAAAGGTTTTTAAGTGTGTAGGATTAGTTGAATTTAAACAACAACAACAAGAAGGAAGCATAGTATGCACAAAAAATCCTTTGGTGCATAGATTAGTACATAAGCAAGAGCACTTATGATGTAGTCACCTCAAATAATAACTACATAGAAGACTCTATCTATAATAGCCACTATGATGAATCAATCAAGAGAATTCTTAAATTTGGCCATCAATGATGGGTCTATGGACCCTGAATAGTACCTACTAACTTTAAAAATGAAATAGCAAGTTAAGGGTGTCACTGATGAAAATTTACAAAAGAGTAAATTAATAGTGGCTCTAGCTGGGAGAGCATTGGATTTCATATACAAAATAAATTTTAAATAGGCAAGTCTAAGAAATGTGTAAGATTATCTTGTCATATAATTTAATATTAAGAAATGTACTAGCCAGATAATATAGGACCTAAAAAAGATAAGGAAAAAGTTTAGAGAGTTGGTCTATGACCATAATCACAGATTTTTTGATGTAATGAACAAATTAGAATTCATTTTGATAGATAAATCAGAATGTTTCATTGAAGGACTATGAGGTAGGATTTAGTTTGCCACTATGAAATCATAATATGAGACAAAAGTAGATGCCAGAGCTATTACATTGTATGTATAATAGATCAAAGATTATGGAGAAGTTCATGTTGCTAACTCTAAATTTGAAAATACATTACAAGCTTTCATGAAAATAATAGAGCAATATCAAGAAATAGAAAAGCCTAAATTAAACCTGGTGTCCCCAAAATTTCACACTTGGAAATTTTGGGTTACCCCTATTGAAATTTTTTCCTTTTGTCTTATGTGAGTTCATTTTCCTTATCAAAACTTAATCCCATAAATAAGACTTAGTCTTTAGTAGTTTTCATTGTAATTTATTTCATTTGTAAGATTACTTAAAAGTGCTCTAAAAGGTTAGAAAATGTTTGCCTAGGTCATCATCATAAAACCCATTTGTCCATCTTTCCAAGAGATTCAAATAACTAAGTGTTTGGACTCATTACTAGGCAAATTCAGGTTCCCAAAGTTAATTTACTTATTCCCTTTGAAGTAAATTGTTATTGCAAACCCAAATTACACCATTTAGATCAAACCAAAATTGAGTAATGACTTTTCTTCTTATAAAAAGCTGAGTAAAGTGGTTTCATAAACCTACAAATCACTAATCAAAATAACCTAGGGTTTTTAGGTTACTTCACTTGATTAACGTCATAAGTAAAATAAATAAAGTTTCTCAAGTTTGAAGTATTCATAAGCCTAAACCAAATTGGGGTTTTAGAGTTACTTGACTTCATAGACCAAATTAAGTAAATCAATTCATGAAACCAGACAAACATCAAAATGCTTACATGGCCACCATCTCACATGTCACTTTTTTGTCATTAATGCATGGGTTAATATAAATTTTAGAAAATTACACCTCATTTCCCACCTAGATTTCAAGTTTTCTATCCTAGTTGTTCCCCCTATGAATCTTGAGTGACACTGTTTGAGCTCCCAAAGTGATTTTAGAGCAAATTCTTCACAACCCATTTGTAGTCAAGGTATTTAGATTGTTTCCCCTTTATTTTCATGTTTCCATTTTGGGTTTTTATCTCATTTTTCCTCTAGTTAGATTTCATGCACCATTTTGAAATATTATCTATCATTTCTTGCTTTGATCACAATTATTTGTCATCCTTTGCATGCATAGGTGTTTTTAAAACTTATAAATTCTTAAAAGATGATTGACATGTGAAAACCTCAAAAAAAATCCCAAAACATTGTTTTTTTACAAATCCCTAGTGTTTGACCTAGATCATCATGCTCAGATTTTGAACAACTTGTTGCTTGCTCAGAGTCCCAAACCCAAGTAGCTGGTCTTAAGAAACTTGAAATTCTCAAAGGGCATCACTTGCTCATATTTTTAATGATTTCTTACTTACCTAAAGTTATAACTACTTGCTTCTACTTCAATGGGTTTTCTAACCCAAGTAACTTGCCTAAGGAAACCTGATAAGTTACCCAAAGAAACTTAGAGTAGTAAATGCTTACCACTTACTCAAAATATTAAACACTAAAGACGTGAAATATCTAGACCTTCCTAGAGTTATGACACCCTATTACTTAGAATGAGTTTCCCAAAGTTTTCAAAGATTTCTACTACTAGAAGTACCTGATACCTAAAGCTTACTTAGTTTGGTTACATAAGACAATAACTTAACTCAATTGTTCAACATTTTCTAAACCAGTAGGAATAATCATTGAGTTTTCAAGAGCATATACCAAGTCTTCCCAGTGTTACTCAAAAACAAATTAGGATTAGAATAAGAATTAACTCTGATTGAAGAATTTCTTAAGATTTCACTTGAATAAGTTCTAGGACCAAGTAGGAAAGGGAAGACAAAAGCAAAGAGAGTTGAGAAGTCAAAAGAAGTAAAGATAAAGTATGCATACAAGGGATATCACATTGAGTCTTGCATTGCATCCAAATTATCTGAAATCAATGATACTAACATGGGACATGTTTCCATAAATGAGTTATTGGAAAGATCTAGATCCATCACCAAAACACCACTCATATAAGTAATGATGAATAGTGGAATCCTACAAGCTATATCTTTCCCAAGATCTGCACAAATTTTTGAGTTTATCCTAGAATGTGCTAAGTATTATGATTAGATACTTAGGATAGTAAAAGATATTACAAGGAATGTGGTGGTCAGATTAGATATTTAGCATTTTGATTATTATTTGAATATCTAAACAAGATCTAAAGTGTTAATGTATCAAAGGAAAAAATTAAAAATCATTGAGAGAATAAAATAGTAGATTGCATCAAAATAATGAATACAACTTATATGAAGAAATGAAAGTAGCCCTCAAGGTTTGTGAAGCAAATAGTGATAGCTGACTTGGTCGAAGCAGTGGATGGCATCACCCAATTATTATGTAGAATCAATGGAGAGAAGAATTCCAAGAACTTATCCACCTAGATGCATGCTTACATAAGGGTTTTTGATGTCAATAGGAGTTTTGATATGATTGAATGGTTAAGAATGATAAGTGGCAACATTGATCAATAGTTGAGTAATGTATTGTAGACTTTTGACTTCAAAATGACTTCATACCTAGTATATACAACAACATCTAATGGATCCTTTTCTAGGTTGACTAAAAAAGGATGTTGGAAATAGAGCCCATCTATGAATATTACCCTCAATTGACTATTATGCATTATAAGAGGGTAAATTATGCATTCATTTATGAAATTATCTATAAATTGAATGTTGCCTTAAGGTCCAAGAGAGTATATGATGCAACTTAGGAGGCAATTTCCCATTTTGGGTGCATTTTCATTCAATTACTAAATTTCACATATATTAAAGTTGGTGGTTTCATAGGGACACCAATCAAATTTCTAAGTTATTCTAGTAATAAATGGATTCTTAGGAATTTATGTAGGTAGTTGGTGGAGTTGCATGATCCATAGTAAAAAGTACATCATTTTTTAGTTAGTTTTTCTATTATTATTGGCCACTATCATTGTGCAAGAATTTATAAGGCCAAGAATGTACAAATAGAGATGTATCATAACTATAATCAATCAAATTTTGAAACTAGAGAAAATTTTTATTATAGAGGCATAACTCAAAACATAGTTTCTCTTGAGTATATGCATATACGTGTCCTAGAGGACTTCTAGATTGATTGTAGAGATGAGTTTGAAGTGAGAAGAAGAGATAATAGTAGGATGATGAATGTTGAGTAGATTTATTCATTTGATTTAGATACCATTCCTAAATACATGGAAGATGATAGAAAAATGATCCATGATTCTTATCATGCAATGGGAGGAGATGATGCTCCACATCCAAAAATTGACTTCAAGAAGAATCAAGTAAAGATTATTGTTGAGAGATACTACATGAAAGAGTGAGTAAAAATTAAATTCAACATGGCTTCTTGGTAAGGTATACTACATGAAAAAGCTAGTAATGATAGAAATGGGTCAAGTAAGTTATAAGAGGAAATCAATATAGATAGAAAGTAGTCAATAACCTAAGAAGTTAAAATTAAAAAAGAATGTTGATGACACATATTCACTAGTAAAGGAAAAGGAGCCAGTTCATCTAGTTACCCCTACATCTCCTTTGGTCTCTTCCATAGCTACTCCTTCTACCAATCCTAATTCCACCACTCCTCCTTATACCACAACCATAACATCTTCATCTTCATTAACAGTGAAAAACATGCAACTAGTAGTGAAAGAGGTAGATCCATCCACACTCATGCCACCTCCAAAGTCTCCTAGTTTTAAACCTCTTAAGAAATCTATTCAGAAGGAGAATAATGTTCCTCATCCTCCACCTCCTTCTAAAGATAATCCCACCATTCCTTCTATTCATACCCAAAAATAGCTAGAGTAGATAACTGCTAGAGAAGTAATCTCATCTCAAGAGGTATCACATCAAAAGATAAAAATTAAACCTGAGGATAAAGAGAAAGAGGTAGAGGTAGAGAAATAAAAAGATGAACAAATATCTTTCAATGTTGTTTAAATTTCTCTATATGTATAAGTTCCTTCCCAATAGATAGTGGTGAGAAATAATCAATAGCAAATGGTAATACATTTAACCACTTCCTTTGGAATTGATTTATCTTCATGTTTTGCATTGAAAAAATATCTTGAGTAAAATGAGGAAATTAACTTAGAATAAATAGACTTGTAGCTTTTGAAGTGTCTTGATCATAAGGGTAAAAATCCCAAGAATGCTAAAGTGACTTCCAAGTTGATAATTGAGCTTTTAGGATAGAAATTTTCAAAAATATCAGTTCTTTCATAGGGTAAACTTAAAGGTGAAGTCACTAAAGAAGACTTAGCAATCACAAAGTTATCATTTAGAGAATTCACTATAGAGGGCCTGAAGTAAGACATGCAAACCCTTATCAATACTCTTTTTTAAAATCTTGATGAAGAGAAGGCTGATAAAGCCAAGTTAAAGCAATAAATTTCTAATTTGTGTGAAATAATTGCCAAAGTGGTAAGATATACTCCTCAATAATTATTCCTTTTAGGAAACATATTTGATTAGTAAATAATAACTGAAGTAGAGGAAATTGGTGACAAGGCCAAAGTAGTTGATGAATGGATAGATAAAATGTTACAAACTACATAGAACTGGTTTCCTGAGGTCCCAAGAACTTTAGCTGACATTGAGAATAAATTAAACATAGTGATGAAAGAGATTGAAAGTGAGAATGGAATATCTTAATTGTAGTATAAAATCCTCCAATGAATAAATGATTTAAGGTAAAATATTTTGATTGAAGAAAAGATTGTTTTAGAGGGATCAATAAAGAAATAAAAATAGGATGAACACATTATATCTTTTTACATGTGATTTTTTATAGAAATACTTGAAGAAATGAAGACTCTTGAAGAAGATACTCACAATGTGAAATTAGATCTAGAGGATTGCATCTTCTACCTCATTAATGTTTAGTTTAAAAAAATGCTAAGGACACATGATCAATTACATCAACGATTCAAGCAATTAATTAAAAAGGCCATGACTCCTTTCATAACAAAATCTATAAAGGAGTTAATAAAAAGTAAACAAGAGGTCAAGAGGTTGGAACCTAGGATTGAGAAGGTAAAAGGTTATTACAAGAAGCTAGAAAGGGAACTGCTAAGAATGGAAATAGAAAGGCAATTAGTTTCCAAGTCAGACGATGCATCCATCTGGTTTATGATGTCTCAACACATCAAATAAAAATAAAAGTGTAGATCAAAAGTTCACAAATTAGAATGATTTTTATTGCTTCTCTTCTTAATAACTTTTTCTATTTTATTCACAAATGTATTTGAATTAATTTTATTTCAAGTAATTATTTTGTAAGTAATGTCACTTAGAGAAGTTACTAGTTAAAGTAAGATGCTTTACAAAATCTAAGACTCAAGTAACTTGGCTAGAAGTGATTACTTAAAGTCATTTTATAAAAACAAATTACTCAAGTGAGCTCTACACAGCATGCAAATAAATTATATTTGTTCTAAATAGTAAAGCTAATAAATGCTACATGTCACCAAACATTGTATGCCACAAAAGAGAAATTCAAGGAGTATATCTCATAATAGTTTTAATATTTTAGTGTAGCACATGGTAATTGAATGATTTGTCTTCTAATTGATTTTAACATCAAAAATAGTATAAGTAAGAGTGAAGGCATACATGTTAAAATGATGGGTGATTTTAGAAAAGTAATTGTAATTGTTATACAATAAAATTCAAACAATCTAAAACTTTGCATATAGATTTATGTATGCTTTTTGTATGAACTTGGTTCAAAGTGAATAAGAATGAAGTTGATTTATTAAGAAATTTTCATCTAAGTATATATTTTGATTCATTCATGAGGATTAAAATGGTAAGCTTTGTGTTATCCTTAAATCGAAGCATGAATTATAATTTTTCCTAATCATCTGATGAAAAAATTATCATATCTTATATGTTTATCTATTTCTATGGATATAATAAGCTATATAAAATTAATTATTGTAAGGTACACTTTATTTCTATTTCACATATCTTAGTTGTTTCATTCTCTATTTCTCAAAACTTATTTACATAATTTATGAATCACTTGTTTACTTCCTACAAAATCGCTCTATTATGGTTCCTGATCTTTGTGATTAAAGTAATACACAAAATTAAGATGACTTATGTATATCCTATGAATGATCTTTATAAATTGTAAAAACTAAAAGTGTGAATAGTTAGAGTAGATAAACATAAACATACAAGAGCTTCACCTTTAAATGAAGGGGATTTAATCCCATAACTAAGTACTTTTTCTATCCTACAAAATATCTATCCAATAGTTTTGAGTGACTCCACTAGGGAACTCAAACTTAACCAAAGCTAAATCATATTATCCACTCAAGATTAAGATAAACACAGACTAGTGGTTAGTTATCCAATGTTGCATGTTTTTTATATTATCGTATAAAAATATGCATGTAAATTAAAGGTGTACTTATGATTAGAAATTTGTGTTTTGTGAAGATAACTTTACTCATCTACAAGAAATGTTTTACATATCTTGAGTTGCTTCATGTCAAAAATAAATTCTTTATTTATCTTAAATCACTGCATGTCAAGTAATCTCTCGTGAAGTCTTTGTTTATAAACCCAAAGTAACTTAAACAAATCCTTAGAGAAGCAAAAGTGCCTTAATATATAAAATTGACCTTTCACCAAGGAAAAAAGAGTTTAAGGCCAAATGCATGATTTATTTCAATTGAAAGAATGGTTTAATTTCAACTTTCCTCCCCAATCTAGAACAAGAAGAGCAAGTCTTTCACCTATCAGATGAGTGTAAACTCCTATGAATCATTTGCAACATAATTTTTTAGGAATAATCCAACCTAATAATCCTCAATTTATTATTCCTAGAAGAATGGCACAAAATCTTCCTATCCCTTGGGGGGAAGCTATTGGCCCATTGAATTTAATGCCCCCTCTTTATGACTTACCTAAGGTGTCAAAAAAGAATTTTCCTAAGTTCAAAGGAGATGAAAAATAGAGTCTAGATGATCTTTTAGTTGCTTTATTTATATCTTGTGGAATGATTGGCATTAAGAATGAAGATGTGTCAGTTAGACTCTTCATTGAAATGTTACATGACTTAGTTGTAAAATGGTTATACCATTTGGCTCCTAGCACCATAACCAATTGGGACACTATGCATGAGTAATTTGAAAAAAGTTGTAAAGTTGTTGAAGACTCACACATATTGCTCACCCAGTTGACTCAGCTTAAAAAAGAACCACATGAACACATGAAAGATTTCATTTTTAAATAAAATAGACTACTCTATAAAATACCTCAAGTTTTTCAACCCACTAGTGATAACTAAAAGTACTTTTTTATCAATGCTCAGATACCAAATGTTAGCTATTAGTTGTGTAGATCACATCTTGTTGATTTAGTAACAACTCATAACATTACTATAGAGGTTGAATATGAGCTTATCATGGCTAGGAATATCAAGAAGAAAACTTCCAAGGTGGACATTTCTACTTCAACTACATTGCAAACCACTATGGATCCACTATTGTAGAAATTGGCTAATGACTTACTATAAGTTATAAGGCAAATTTCACAAGGTGCTCATGCTACTCCTATCAAGAATGCACCTACATGAAATTTTAATAATTATAACTAAAATCATATTACTAAACCTCCACAAATATTGGGAATTGAATATGATCTAAAAAATCATGTTGAAATGAATAAAAAAGATCATATGGCTACTAATCTTGATCAAATATTTATTAATGAAGATGATTATGTAAACCCTACTAACGACTCTAATATAGGCTACCTTGAATATCAATAAAAAAGTGATTATGAAGAAATGATTGAAGATGATCATCGTCACTCTTTTATAGTATTTACAAGATCACAAGTTTAGCAAGTTGGTGAAAATCCTTCCAAGGAATAAGGGAAAGAGAAAGAAGAATCTAATCTAGATGTGAGCATTCTCAAAAGAGGTAGTCCTTTGCCTACTTCTCTTAATCCAAAAGATAAGTATGTAGCATCTTCTTCTCAACCTCATAATCTAGTCACTCATACTTCTCAAGCTAATATTACTTTGTCTATATCCATCCACTTTTTTGACATTATTGATCAAATCAAGAAAACCAAGATTCAAATATCAGAAGCTAAATACTTGAGGTCCTATCCAGACTAGCTAAATAAGCGAGTTAAGTATGTTCAAAGTAAAGTATAAAAAGATATAGCCAATGATTCTAAATGCATCTTGCCAACCCCCAAATAGGTTTCTTTTCAAAACCATGATACAAATACCTCTCTACCATCTAATTCCACATTCAAATGAATAGAGCCATTCTATGTATCTCTCTTGATCAATGGGTTCAAGTTGAGTAATTATATCCTAGATTCTAGAGCTTCTGATAATGTCATGCCAGCTAAAGTAGCCAATGCCTTTGGCCTCACTTTAACTAAGTCAATAGGGATATGTTACTCAATAGAAATATAAGCTCCATTGATTGGACAAATCAAAGATGCTCAAGCTATTCTAGCAACTTTTCTAGATAAAAGGCTTATAATGATAATTTTGGTAGCAGATATTCCTATTTATTATATAATTTTGTTGAGTAGAAACTTCTATAAAGACCTATGGGAGAAGTCAAGATGTATTGGTCTTGTGATCATATTCCAATCAAAGGTACTATACATTTTTCAAGTCAGATGATCCAAGATCATATATTCTTTTTAAAGAATCAGATCATGGAGTCTATTACCTTGAATTGGGAAAGGACACACAAGAACTAAAGACACAAAAATAAGAAAATAAAATATATATGTTATAATTTGATGGTAGTTTTTGTTTTCTTGGTTTGGGTGTTGGAGTTATATTGATATCACTAGATGGTAAGGTATATCCTTACTCTTACAATCTTATGTTTTAAATTACTAACAACACAATAGAGTATGAATCATTGTTGTTAAGATTGAAATAAGCAAAATAAAAAGGAGTGAGACTTCTAAAATCATAAGAAGATGTTGAGTTAATACTAAAGCAAATTCATAGACAATACTAGGTCAAGAAATATAAGTTAAGGCATTATCATGACTGAGTTCTGAGTGCAACACTTGATTTTGTAGCCTTTTCAATCAATTTTGTTCTTCATGATCAAAACTCTAGAGCTGATTCTCTTATAGTTACTACAATTTTGCTTAGGCCAGATTAGTAACCCACACTTTTTCAAGAAGGTGACTATATAGTAGAGATGGTTTTCCATCCAAAGGTTCCAGATAATGTCAATCAATGGTAGATTTTTAGTGATGATAAACAAATAGCTGCTTTCCTTGAGCAACAAGATAATTTTGAAGAATTGTATTTTGAAGGAAGTAGTTCACTTCCATGCCAAATAACAAAAGGTAATACTGAACCTAAGCATGATGATAATGAAGTAGTGACTCAATTAAAGGGAAATAAAATCCCTAAAGGTTTGGTTTCTTTAGAATAATTTTTTTATAAGCATGATCAATTTCTAAATAAAATAGAAAGAATATGTTTAGAGTTCTTCTCCAAAAGTACAATAGGTTAATTTTGGTATTGATGAACAGCCCAAGATGGTCAACATTGGAAAATCTTGTTCCCAAGAGGAAAAAAAAGTATTCATTAAGCTTCTTAGGAAATACATTGATGTGTTTGCTTGGTCTTACAAAGACCTAAAGACATTTCAACCAAAAGAGGTACAACATTACATTCCACTATAGTTAGAAGTAAATCCTTTCAATCAAAATATTTTCCATCATAACCAAATAATATTAGGTACTATCTTTTTTGAAATATATAAGCTACTAGATTATAAAATCATTTATCCCATTCATCATTTAGAATGGTTAGCTAAAATTATCCCAATAAGAAATAAAAATGGAGAAATATGTTTGTGTGTTGATTTATATAATGTCAATCAAGCTTCTTTGAAAGATAACTATCCATTTCCTATTATGGATCATACCTTACAAGTAGGTACAGGCTCAGAGATGTCCATGTTAGATGGGTTTTCAGGATATAATAAAATAAAAGTAGAAGAAGAAGATCAATAAAAGATGGCTTTCACAACACCATGGTGGACTTTTTCCTATCAGAAGATGCCCTTTGGGCTTGTTAATATCAAAGAAAAATTTTAGTGAACAATGGATTTGGCATTTGCACATTTAAAGAACAAGAGTATAGTTATATATATTGATGACTTGACAGTCTTCTCCAAGAAAAGAGGTAATCATCTAGCTAATTTAGAAGAGGTTCTCATTTAATGTAGGAAACATGGGATCTCTTTGAATCCCAAGAAATAAATATTTTCCATGATTGAAGAGAAGCTTCTTGGTCACATCAACTCAAAGGAAGAAATGAATATTGATCTAGAAAGGGTGAAATCCATTCAAATTCTACCTATGCTTACATCTAAGAAAGAGGTACATTAATTTTTTAGTAAGGTTAACTTCCTTAGAAGATTCATTCTTGACTTTGTTGAGTTAACTCACCACATTTATAACATGATGAAGAAGAGACAATATTTCAAGTGGAATGTTGAAGGTAAGATAGCATTTTAAAATATTAAAGCAGCAATAGCTCAATCTCTAGTGTTGATTTCTCTAGATTTTAGTAAGGAATTCATTCTCTATTATTATTCTTCTAAACATACCATGTTAGCATACTTCTATAAGATAATGATGAAGAAATTTAATCTCCCATAGCTTTCATGAGTTATCCATTGAAAATTTATGAAATAAAATATACACAAATGGAAAAACATGCATTTGTTATAGTCAAAGCATGCAAATATTTTAGGTTATATAACTTATATTCACATACTAAAGTATATGAACCTAACATTATAGTCAAATCTATTTTAACACAGCAAGAGTTTGGATTGTTAAGAGGCACCTAGGTATCTAGGGTTCAAAAGTTTGATCTTGATATCAAACCAATAAAACTAGTGAGAGAAAGAAGCATGTGCCAATTAAAGATAGAAATTAAAATAGATGACAATATATGATGGTATCTTTACTTCAATATGAATTAGATGAAAATTTACCTATGGTTATTTTTGTTAATCTTGTTGATGAATGGTATAGTAAGATTTCTTTCTTCCTAACTTATGGAAAAAGTCTATCTTATCTTACATAAGGAAAAATGGACCATCAAGTTGAAGTCAAAGAATTTTGTCCTTTGGGACAATGATTTATATAAAAGAGGAATTGATGGTGCCTTCCTCCATTATGTGGAAAAAGAATAGCAAAAGAGACTACTAGAATAGTTTCATGATAAAGCATGTGGAGGTCACTTTTTAACATGAATTAAAACACATAAAATCATATGAGTAAGGTATTATTGACCTACTCTTTTTTAGGATACTTTGGATTGGGTTTCTAAATTTCAAGAATGTCAATATATTGTGGAACACCTAAATTTGCTAGTATTACCTTTAAAACCAATCATAATCAATGAACCATTCCACCTATGGGGCATATATTTTATTAGAATGTTGAATCCCTCTTCAAGTGCTATCCATTATTATGTCTTAACCTCCACTAATTACTTCAGAAAGTGGGTAGAAGACATTCCTATCAAGCAAGCTAGTTCTAAATTTGTATGTGATTTTATCAAGGAAAACATTATAGTGAGGTTTGGTGTTCCTCAAAATATAGTAATTGATAATAAAACTAACTTTTCTTCAACTAAACTAACTCATTTTTATTATTTACATAGAATAAAATTAGTTCACTCTTCAAATTACTATCCTTAGGGGAATGACCAAGCTAAATCAAGTAACAATAACTTTATGACTATCATTTATAAGCTGGTGGATGATAACCAATACACTTGGAATAAAAATTTATTTGACACATTATGGGTTGACAAAATCACTCCAAAGAAATCCATTGTCATGTCACCATTCCAATTATTGTATAAAATAGATGTTGAAATACCCATCACCATAGATTTACCTTCTTTACAATTGTTTAAGGGTATTAAAGATGCAAATTATCAAGATTCACTTTATAAGAGGATTCTATTTTTATCTAAACTACATGAAATGCATGCTTAAGTTGTTGACCATTTAGCTAATCATCAGATGAAAGTGAAGAAATTTTTTTACAAGAAGGCTCAAGAAAGAAAGTTTGAACTTTGTGACCTTGTCCTATTGTGGGATAAGAAAAATAAACTAAAAAGGATGCATGGTAAATTTGATTCACTATGGAAAGGACCTTTCACAATAAATAAAGTTGCTAGAAAAGATAGCTTCATCCTAGCTTATCAGGATGGAATTAAACTTCCACTACCTTATAATGAGTAGCACTTGAAGATTTACAAGAACTTAGTAGTAGGGTAACACCTGTATGTATATAAATAAGACCTTAGTTTTTATTTTGTATAGTTTTTTTTTTTATTTTGACGTTTTTCATGATTGAGTTTTACATGACTCCATACCCAATAGACAAGACTCAAAACTAGAGATACTTGGATCTCATCTTCATTTCATTCTTTCTGATAGAAATAAAGATGCCCCAATCAGATCTATCTAATGTCTCCAAAATTTCACACTTGGAAATTTTGGGTAAACCCTATTAAAAATTTTGCCTTTTATCTTATATGAGTTATTTTTCCTTGTCAAAACTTATCCCCTAAATAATATTTAGGTCTTTATTAATTTTCATTGTAATTGCTTTCATTTCTAAGATTAATTGAAATTGCTCTAAAAGGTTAGAAAATGTTTGCCTAGGTCATCATCATAAAACCCATTTGTCCATATTTCCAAGATATTAAAAGAAATAAGTATTTAGACTCATTTATAAGTTAATTTAGGTTCTTAAAGTTACTTTACTTATTCCCTTTGAAGTTGTCATCAAAAACCTAAATTACACCATTTAGATCAAATTGGAACTGAGTAATGACTTTGCTTCTTATAAAAAGCTAAGTAAAGTAGTTTCATAAACCTACAAAGCACTAATTAGAATAACTTAGGGTTTCAAGGTTACTTCACTTGATTAAATTCATAATTAAAATCAATAAGGGTTTACAATTTTTAAGTATTCATAAGCCTATACCAAATCAAGGTTTCAGAGTTACTTGATTTCGTAGACCAAATTAAGTAAAGTAGTTCATGAAACTTGAAAAATGTCAAAATGCTTACATGGCCACCATCTCATGTGTTACTTTCATTAATACATGGGTTAATATAAATATTAAGAAAATTCCACCTCATTTCCCACTTGGATTTCAAGTTTTCTAACTTAGCTATTGCCCCTGTGAATCCTGAGCGACATTGTTTGAGCTTTCAAAGTGATTTTGGAGAAAATTATTCACAACCCATTTACAATCAAGGTATTTAGATTATTTCCCCTTTGTTTTCATGTTTCCATTTTGGGTGTTTATCTCATTTTCCTCTAGTTAGATTTAAAGCACCATTTTGAAATATTATCTATCATTTCTTGTTTTTCTTGTAATTGTTTATCATTTTTTGCATGCATAGGTGTTATTAAAGCTTATAAATTCCTTAAAGATGCTTGGAATTTGAAAACCTCAAATAAAATCCCAAAAAATTATTTTTTTATACAAATCCCTAGCATTTGACCTAGTTAATCTTGCTTAGATTTTGAAAAACCTATTACTTACTTTGAATCTTGAACCCAAGAAATTATTCTTAAGAAACCCAAAATTCTTAAAGGGCATCACTTGCTCAAATTCTCAATGACTGCTTACTTACCCAAAGTTTCAACTGCTTACTTTTTCTTCATCAATGTTTTTAACTTGAGTAACTCGCTCAAAGAAACCCAATAACTTGCCCAAATAAACTCAAATTTGTAAATACTTTACACTTACTTAGAATATTAAACATTAAAGACTTGTAGAATACCTAGACCTTCCCATAGTTTGACACCCTATTACTTAGAATGAGTTTCTCAGAGTTTTCAAAGCTTTCTACTACTAAAAGTACCTAATACTTAAATCTTGCTTAGTCTGGTTATATAATAAAATAACTTAACTTAGTTATTCAATCTTTTCTAAACTAGCAAGTATAGTAATTGAGTTTTCAAGAGCTTATACCAAGTCTTCCCAGTGTCACTCATAAAAAATGTCAGGAGTAGAAGAAGTAACTCTAATTTAAGAATTTCTTGAGCTTACACTTGAATAAGTTCTAAGAACAATTAGGAAAGGGAAGACAAAAGCAAAGAGATTTGAGAAGTCAAAATAAGTAAAGATGAAGTATGAATACAAGGGATATCCCATTGAATCATTTATTGCATCCAAATTATTTCAAATTAGTGATATTGGCATGGGACATGTTTTCATAAATAAGTTATTAAAAATATCTAGAGGCATTACTAAGACACCACTCATGTAAGTAATGATGAATAGTGTATTCCTACAAGCTATAGCTTTACCAAGATCTACATAAGTTCCTGAGTTTGTCCTAGAGTGTGCTAAGTATTATGATTCTCTCACTAGGATAGTAAAAGATATTGTAGGGAATGTGGTGTTCAGATTAGATGTTCAGTATTTTGACTATTATTTAAAGATTCCATTAAGATCTGAAGTTCTCAATGTATCAATGAAAAAATCTAAAAATCAATGGGAGAATAAAATAATACATTGCATCAAGATAGTGAATACAAATTATCTAAAGAAACCAAAGCATCCCTCAAAGTTTCCAAAGTAAATAGTGAGATCTAACTTGGTCCAAGAAGTGGATGACATCACCCAATTATTATGTAGAATAAATGGAGAGAATAATGCCAAAAAATTCTCCACCTGGATGTATGCTTACATAAGGGATATTGATGTTAATAGGAGTTCTACTATGATTTAATGGTCAAAAATGATAAGTGACAACATTGATCATCAATTGAGTAATGTATTATAGACTTTTGACTTCAAAATGAATTCATACATAGTATATGTAGCAATATTTAATGGATCCTTTTCTAGGCTAAATATAAAAGGGATGTTGGTAAAAGATCCCATCTATGAATATTACCCTCAATTAATACTTTATGAATACTTCAAGCATTACAAGAGGGTAAATGATGCATTCTTTTATGAAGTCATCTATAAAATTAAATGTTGCTTTAAGGGCCAAGAGAGTATCTAATGTAGCTTGGGAGGCAATTTCCTATTTTGTGTCCATTTTCATTCAATTCCTACATTTCACATATATCAGAGTTGGTGGTTTCACAGGGACACCAGTCAAATTACCAAGGTATCGTAGTGATAAATGGATTCTTATGGAGTTGTGTAGGTAGCTGGTGGAGTTGCATGATCCATATTCAAAGTACATTGTTTTTAGTTAGTATTCCTATTGTTATTAGCCACTATCATTGTGAAATCATTTATAAGGCCAAAAATATATAAACAGAGATGTATCATAACTACAATCAATCATATTTTGAAACTAGAGAAAAATTTTATTACAAAGGCATAACTCAAAACATAGTTTCTCTTGAGTATATGTATATCCCTACCCTAGAGGACTTCTAGATTTATTATAGAGATGAGTTTTAAGTGAGAAGTAGAGACAGCAGTAGGATGACTATTGAACATATTCATTCATTTGATTTAGATACCATTATTAAAGACATGGAAGATGATGGACAAGTGATTCATCATTATTATCATTCAATGGGAGGAGATAATGCTCCACTTCAAGATATTGACTTCAAGAAGAATCAATTAAAGACTATTGTTAAGATAACTTTAGTGGTTCTTTCTATGACTTCAACATGGCTTCTTGGTAAGGGATATTTCATGAAGGATCAAAAAATGACATAAATGGGTTAATTAAATCATACGAGGAAAGTAATAAAATGAAAAAGTATTTAATAGCCCAAGAATAAGTTTAAATTGAAGTAGAATGTTGATGACACATACTCCCTCATAAATAAAAAGGAACTAGTTCAACTAGTTACCCTTCATCTCCTCTGGTCTCTTCCACAACCACTCCTTCTACCACACCCATCACATCTTCATCTTCCTTGTTAGTGAAAAACATACAACCATTAGTGAAAGAGGTAGATCCATCCACATTCATGCCACCTCCAAAGTCTCCTAGTTTCAAACCTCCTAATAAATTTATTCAAAAGGAGACTAATGTTCCTCCTCCTCCAGCCTCATCTTCTCCACCTTCTACTCCTCGTCCACCTCCTTCTAAGGATCAACCCACATTTATTTTTATTTATAGACAAAAAGATCTAGAGTAGGTAGCTACTAGAGAATAAATCTCATCTCAAGAAGTATCATAGCTAAAGCTAAGGATAAGAGAAAGAGTTAGAGGCAAAGAAAAAAAAGATAAACAATATAGTTTCTAATGTTGTTCAGAGTGCTCTATATGTATAATAAGTTCCTTATCAAGAGATAGTGGTGAGAAATAATCAACAATAAATGGTAATTTATTCAACCAATTATACTAGTATGGATTTATCTTCATGGTTGGAATTACAAATAGATCCTGAGTTAAAGGAGAAAATTAACTTGGAAGAAATATACTTGTAGCTTTTAAAGAGTCTTGATCACAAGGTTAAAAATCCCAAGAGTGCTAGAGTGACTTCTAAGTTGATAATTGAGCCTTCAAGAAAAAATTTTGTAGAAATATTAGTTTCTTTATAGGGTAAACATAAAGGTGAAGTCATTGAAGAATAATTAACAATAATAAGGGTATCCCTTGGAGAAATCACTATAGAGGGCTTGAAATAGGACATGCAGACCCTTATCAATAATATTTTTTAGAAGCTCGATGAAGAGAAGGCTGATAAAGCCAAGTTATACGAACAAATTTCTAAGTTGTGTGAAATAATTACCAAAGTGGCAAGATCTTCTCTTCAAAAATCATTACTTTTAATAAATGTTTTTGATTAACAAACAATAACTGAGGTTGAGGAAAATAGTTACAAGGTAAAATTAGTTGATAAATGGATAGATAAAATGATACAAATTACATAGAAATAGTTTCCTGAGATCCCAAGCATTATAGTTGACATTGAGAATAAATTGATAGAGCTAAAAATAGTGATGAAGGAGATTTAAAATGAGAATAGAATATCTAAATTATAGAAGGAAAGCCTCCAGTGAATAAATGATTTAAGTGAAAAGATTCGTATTGAATAAAATATTTTTCTAGAGGGATAAATAAAGAAATCAAAATAGGAGGAACACATTATATCTTTCTACATGCACATTTTTGTAGAAATTCTTGAAGAAATGAATACTCTTGAATAAGATGCTCGAAATGTGATAGTGGATCTAGAGGATTGCATCTTCTATCTCACTAATGTTTGGTCTGAAAAAATACCAAGGACATATGAGCAATTACATCAGTAATTCAAGCAATTAATTGAAAAGGCCACAAATCCTTTCACAAAAAAATCTATAAGGGAGTTAATAAAAAGTCAATAAGAGGTCAAGAGGATAGAAACTAGGCTTGAGAAGGTAAAAGGTTATTATAAGAAGTTAAAAAGGGAACTACTGAGAATGGAAATAGAAAGGCAATTAGTTTCCAAGTCAGATGATGTAACCATCCTATTCATGATGTCTCAACACATTAAGTACAAATTAGAAGTTCATGAATTATAATGATTGTTATTTCTTTTCTTCTCAATAACTTCTTATATTTTCTTCACAAATGTATTTGAAGTAATTTTGTTTTAAGTAATTACTTTATAAGTAATGTCACATAGAGAAGATACTTATTAAAATAAGATGCTTTATAAAATGTAAGACTCAAGAAACTTGGATAGAATTTATTGCTTGAAGTCATTTTATAAAAACAAATTACTTAAGTGAGCTCTATATAGGATGCAAGTAAATTGTGTTTGATCTAAATAGTAAAGCTAAGAAGTGCTACATATCACCAGCTATTGCATGCCACACAGGAAAAACTTAAAGAGGATGTCTCTTAATGGTTTTTATATTTTAGCATATCACATGGGAATTGAATGAGTTGTCTCTTAATTGATTTTGACATTTAAAATAGCATAAGAGTGAAGGCCTACATGCTGGAAGGATGGGTAATTTTAGAAAAGCAATTATAACTATTATGTAAGAAAATTCAAGCAATCTAAAACTTTACATTTAGATTTATGTATGTTTTTTGTATGAACTTAGTTCAAAGTGAATAATAAGAAAGTTTATTTCTTAAAAAAATTGCATTTAAGCATATTTTTTGGTGTATTTTTTGGGATTAAAATGGTAAACTTTATTTTATCCTTAAATCTGATCATGAATTCCAATTTTTCTTAATCATTTACTGAAAGAATTATCATATATTGTATGTTTATATATTTGTATGAATATAATAAGCTCTGTAGAACTACTTGTTGTGAAGTATAGTTTATTTCTTTCTCATATATTCTAGTCATTTCATTCTCTATTTCTCAAAACTTCTTTATATAATTTCTAAATAAGCTAGTTGTTACAAAATCACTCTGTTATGGTTCATGAACTTTGTGATTAAATTAATACCCAAAAATAAGATGACTTGTGTATATCCTATGCATGATTTGTATAAATTATAAAAAGTAAAAGTGTGAATAGTTAGAGTATATAAACATAAGCATACAATAGCTTCACCATTAAATGAAGGGGATTTAATCCCATGACTACCTAGGTACTTTTACTAGACTAAAAAATATCTAGCCAATAGAACCTATGGTGTATAGAATGTAGAAAAGAAGGACACCATAAAAATGATTATCCTAAAGTAAATACAAAATTCTACAAACTTTTCCAAGTAGTAGGGCATACCATGACACAATACCATCTTCTACAGTAATATATCAAAAATCCTCAAAATCTATATTGTAATTTCTACAAATCAACTAACCATGATGAGAATAATTATAGAGATTTGTAGGAACTTAAAGAGGGTATCTCCAAAAAAAAATTCATTGTAGTGTAGTAAATCTCCTTAGTAAATCAAACAATCCTACGCCTAGAAGTTGATAAGAATTGTGCAACCCAAATGGGTCCATAATGGATTTTGAGTTTACCACTATCCTAGCCTCATGGTCTAGTTAAATGGACCCCTTATTCACCATGTTGTACACCTCCATCCCATCAATACTAGTATGCAGCACATTGGAGTTCACCCATAATGTAGCCACAATAATTGAATTGGACTCCTCCAGCTATGCAACAACAATTGAGTATGGGAGATAATAATTAGTAATACTAGCATTGGAATTTTGTACAACCACAAGGAGGATACCAAGCGGGATATCAATATAATATAGTAGGATGTTGAGGTGGTTATAGAAGAGGATACCAAAGTGGTAGAGGAAACAAATATTAGTGGTCTCCCCTATAATGTTACCTATATGGAGAGTAAAATCATGTCCAAAGAAATTGCCTAATGAATATACATAGACAATCATATTATGCATAATATAGACTCTCTAATCAATATGATATATAAGATTGTTCTATTTTAGATAAGTAGAGAAAGGACAAAATTTTATGAAATGTAAACATGGTAAGTGTGGAACCTAAAGGAAATGTGTTTTTAAATGTTGTGACATGGCAACAGCATACAGAAAAAGAAATGTCTCTACTTGAGATGCCTCAGGATTAGGGTGTCAAAAAATTTAGACAAAATAAATACCTAGATCTAGCTATAGAAAAGAGTCTTATAAACAAAGTTGCATAGTTTTTGAAAAAAAAAAACAATAATAGGAAACTATTAATGGTGATGCTATAGTAATTGATGCAAAAATGTATGGCTAAATTATGTGCATCATACTACAAGAGAGAGTTTTCACTATGCTCATGGACCTATGAAAACTTTTGAGTACTCTACAAAATGAATATATATCATAAAACATCATGAATCTACTACATAATCTTTTGGAATGTACATAGCATGGCTAACAAAAGATAGAAAAACTAGTCTCGTATGTCAAGATAAAGAAACCATGGGATGTTGACATGCGGATTGATATTGAAGTTGTTGGATACAAGATTTGAAATGTTATCTTTGATTTCAACATCACTATAAATATGATTCCCAGATCCACATGGGAAGTGATTGGATGACTAGCTCTTAGCTACAACCTAGTAACTCTGAGTTTGGCTAACTACGTAAAAGTTGAGCCTATTAGTAGATTGGAGGATGTTGAGATTAAAGTTATAGACTTGTCTCTGTTAGGAGACTTTGAGGTCATAGACATGAAAAATATAGCAACCCACTACCTTGTACTAATAGGAAAAAATGGGTGTATGATATTTAGATGACTATCAATATAGTACATAACCATCTTGAGGCATATCAAGGTGATAAGGTTATTGTCATTCTTCTCAATAGAGGGCACAAGCCATACATAATTCCTACTAAACCAAAATTTTAACATGTTCCACAAGAAAATAGTTGGATGAAGTTCAATATTAAGGAGAATCCAAATGCTTCGCATGCAGCACAATGTAACTTCCTATACCAACATGCCAAACCTCAACTATAGTCACTGCTCACCCAATAATTAAACATATTAAAATAATGGAGATTGAAACCAATAGCTGTACATCCAATTGTAAATTAGTTTATTATTAAAGACTACAGCTTCATGTCTACAAAATCTCCCACTCACTCATAAGTTGATTTCCTATATCAATCTGATGAACACATGTAGGATTACATAAAATTGATAAGGGAAGACACTTTACCCTAGGAAGTAGCTTCATATATCAATGGTGATTCAGATACTCATCTCCTTAACTGGGCCCATGGTGATCATGAACTCTAACCCATGAGGATGGTATTTATGCATGAATGTCAACTACATATATAATATGTAATAGAGGACATCAATGATTTTATTTTGTGCCTACAAGTCCATATTATGAATATCAATTAGTGGGTTGGCAAATTGAACTATGCCTTGAATGGAGTTATTGTACTTGGTGGGTAACTCATCGAGACAATAAACTTGAGTGGGATGATGCTTGTAAACTCATGATTAATATATTTTAACTTCCACAATTCATCTATACTAATTGGCCATTTTTTTAAGAAGTGTTAGCATAATTATGTATTTACCTTGGGTTATTGACTAAGGTATTAAGTATATGGTTAGTTGCCTTAACCATTTGGGTTAAGAGGTTATTTTGTTTAATAGGTTTATCTATTTTCATGTTAGCTAATGTTGGTTATTTTACCCACCCTTTTCACATGTTTCTTGGGTGGCTCATTTCTTTGCCTATTTAATAGGCCTTCTTGTATTGTTCAAAGATGGATAGTATTTTATGAATACAATCTAGTTCTTTCTCACTCTCTATTTTTTATCTAATATGGTATTCAGAGCCCATGGTTCATAGAGCTTGAGTGGAGGTCTTTAGAACCCAGATAGGTTGGTGTCTTGTTAAGGAGGAGCTTCATGTGCCCAATGGAGAGCCAGAGTAGAGAGAAAATTCTATAAGCTCAACATGAAGACCAAAAATACCCAAGAGGATAAAAATACCAAATAAGATCAAAAGAAGGTTAGAAGTAGTTTTAGATGGTTTAAAGCCTCTGTTTATTTTTTATAGGTAGATCATATGGCCTAGGCATCATATAGTTTATGGAAAGGTGGAAAAATTCAAATCTTGATCATTTTTAGTGAAATAAGAGTCTAAATTATGAGTTAATTTATAACATGAACAGTGGTGTATATGGTTTGTGATTTGGCTGAGAAATAAGATTAGAATATGTGCCTAAAGTTTCATAGGTAGGCTAATTTTTTGATTGGTTAAATATTTTCATGAAATTTTTTACCTAAATTTTTATTATTTCAGTTATTTTTAATTTTTTAATTGCAATAAATCAAATCTTTAGCCAATATGGGTTATTGGGGACCTCCTGTTGATTAATAATCATAGAAACATCTATATAGTTAAAAATTTCATCATTTTCTAGGGTTTTTATCTAGATGTGGATGGAGAAATATTTTTTTTAAATTAGAGTTGTAGGTTTCTTGATTTAATTGTTTTAGTGGTATAAAATTAGAGATCTTGAAAATAGTATTGAGTTTGTTACTAAAAACTGGTAGAGTTGTTTAGTGTCAATATAGAATCAATATGTAGAAGAAATCTTTATAAAATTCATTATATTTTTTTATTTAATTGTTTTCATGAAAAAATAGGTCAAATGGCTAGTATTCAGCACTTGTTACTACCAAATTCTCAAAAATTGATTGGCAAGAACTTTAGTTTGTGGAGTCACAAGGTTTTGAGGATACATGAATATCAAAACCTTGATCAAAAAGTGATTATTAAATATCAAAGGCCTACTAATATTATGATGACTATGATAAATGCCATCATGAGGCTCTAATGTTTTTAAAACTATCAATAGCAGATAATCTAATCTTAGAGGTCATAAATGAGACAATTGTATCAATTTTGTGGACTAGTCTTACTTCAAAATATTAAGCTTCTTAAGTTGATAGGGAATTGTATTTGAATAATTTTTTATTTTATAATAATATGCAAGAAGGTGGTTATGTTTCTAAGTTTTTATTGTAGATCAAGGATATCATTGATCAGTTGAAGGCTATGCAAAAGCCTGTTGATGAGCAAGATTTGATTGCTCTAGTTATGTAGAATCTTCCACCTTCATTTGAGTCATTTTTAGAGTCCTTACACATTATTTTTGAGATGCAAACATTAGACTTTGAAAAAATTTCCACATTTCTATTGTAAAAGGAGATACAGCAAGAGCAGACAGTGTTGTTTACATCTACTTCTATAGAGAGTGCATTCTTCATTAAGGGAAAGGGTAAGTAGTTTGGTAAAACTACTAGTTCTTTGATAGAAACTTCACAAGTAATTTTTTCTAATAAGATATCTAAATGGAAATATTTTTACTATAAGCAACCTAGTCACCTTAAGAAATATTGTAGGAAAAGACAACATGATATGGCTAACCCTAATAAGAAAGCTCATCATGTGAATGTAGTTGAAGGTGAAGGCAAGGAATCATTTCTTGATTTGGCCTTCATGTATTCCAGTGGTAATTCTATAGTGGATTGAGCTTGGTACTTTTATTTATGGGAATCTCAACATTATACATGCCATAAGGACTGGTATGTGGATTTTTCTAAAAATAATAGTAGTAATGAATTTGTATCTTTTGGAGATGGTATAACTCATTTTGTAAATGGATATGGTAATTTTTAGATCAGTTTTAATGGTGAAATTTGGTATACATTTAAGAATGTAAGGTATGTGCCTGATATGAATAAATAATTTCTTTCCATTAGTGAGATCACTTCAAAATATGATTGTGTTGTAAAGTTTTAAGGACAATAATAATTAGTCACTACCAGAGATAATGAGATTATTGTTATTGGGATTAGTGAGAAAGGATTGTATAAGATAATAGATCCAAAAAGGGAAAATAAAATTTCACTTCTTGTGGTTGATATCACAAGTTCACTATGGCATGAAAGGAATGGCAATTTGAATTTATAGTATTTGAATACATTGGGGAAGACTATTATGGTTAAGGGGATTATTTCTATTTAGGATAGTCATTATGTATGTACAGAATGTCAGTTGGGGAAGCAAGTTAGACATTCATTTGATGTAGGTAAAGCTTCACAATATAAGGGAGTATTAGATCTAGTACATGTGGATTTGCATGGTCCAATGCAGACACCTACCCCTTTTGGAGCCCATTATTTTATATTATTGGTTGATGATTTCTCTATGAAAAAGAGGGTATACTTTCTAGTAAAAAAAATATAATTGTTTTTCTAACTTCCTTACTTGGAAACCTATGGTTGAAAAATAGGTGATAAGGTCAATGAAATCTCTTAGAATGGCTCATGGGGATGATTTTATCTAAAAACATTTCAAGTAGTTTTGTGCCACTAAAGACATACATAGATAGTACACTACCCCTTACACTCTACAATAAAATGGAGTTGTGGAAAGGTGAAATAGGATAGTGATGGATATGGCTCATTGTATGGTCCAAAGTAGAAATGTCCCATATAGATTTTGGGTAAAAGTAGTGAATATGGTAGTGTACATCCTCAACAAAATTTGTACAAAATAATTAGATAATATGACTTCAGAGGAGGCTTGGTCAGGTTGAACTCTAGATGTAGGTGCTTTCTAAATTTTTGGTTGTGTAACTTTTACAGTTATTCCTAGTCAAAAGAGAAGTAAATTGAACATGAAAAGCAAAGAATGTATGTTTTTTGGGTATAGTGAGTAGTCAAATACCTACAGATTACTTGATGTTTCTAATAATAAAGTTATGGTAAATAGAGATGTCATATTAAATGAATATATGTCATACTTCATAGCAACTGTTACAATTTTTGATATTAATTCATTGTTTTATTCTAATGATTCTATTATAAGTTATGGTGTGAAAGTTGATCAAGATTCTAGTTCATCAATGGAATCACATTCTAGGGAGGGAATTAATGAAGGTTATTATGAGGTTTCAATATATCAATCAAAGAAGCCAAAGTGATATTTTACCACAATGGAAGCACTAAAGGAGGAAGACTTGCCACAGGGTGTGGAAGGAAGAAGATTGAGATCAGGAAAGCATTTTGGAAATAGAGGTAAGCATGAAAATTTTGCTCTAACAATTGTTGTTTCACATGTATTTGAGCCTAATTCTTTTTCAAAGGACAAATGGAATCATGAGTGGTAATTAGCCATTGAATTTTAATATGATTCCTTGATGAAAAATAAGACTTGGGAGATCATGGAACTACCACCAAGAAAGAAATTCATTGGTTGTAAATGGATTTACAAGGTAAAATGCAAAGTAGATGTTTCCTTAGACAAATACAAAGATAGACTTGTTTCAAAAGGTTATACACAAGGAAGGGGTTGATTATGAGGATACTTTTGCTCCTATTACAAAGATGGTAAATTTTCATTTGATTGTTGCTATTTTTGCTCAGTTTGGATGGCAGGTGCACCAAATAGATGTCAATAGTGCTTTATTGAATGGAGATCTAGAGTAGAAAGTACACATGATTCAACCATATGGTTTTTAGGTTCCTAGTAAGTAATATCTTATTTTCAAGTTAATCAAGTCCTTGTATGGGCTTAAGTAGACTCCTCAAGCCTAGCATATGAAGATAGATACATACCTTAGGGAGTCTAGTTTCAAAAGGTGTAACTATAAACCAACTCTCTATATGAAGGTATCTAAAATGATATATTGATTCTCATTGTATATGTTGACGATATAGACATCATTAACAGTAGTGCTAGTCTCATTTAGCAAATGAAAGCTGATATTTGTTATTTTTTACACATGATAGACTTAGGACTACTGAAATACTTTTTAGGTGTTGAGTTTTGGCAAGGTGATTGTGTTGTTTTCATGTCATAGAATAAGTATGCTAAATCATTACTAGAAAGGTTTATAATGATTGATTTTAATCCAACTCACACACCTATATAAGTTGGATCTAAAATTTAAACTAACACTGCTTCACCTCCAATCAACGAAATAGTGTATTGGCAGTTAGTGGGTAGTCTTATTTACCTCACTACCACTCAATCGACTTTTTTTTTCAATGAGTTTTTATCTCACTTCATATATAAATAATAAAAGTACATTGGTTATTTATAAAATGGGTATTAAGATATGTAAAAGGTACTCTTGACTTTGGCATACTATATGACAAGTCTATAGATCTTGAGATTTTAGGATATTTTGAATATGATTGGGTAGGATCAATAGATTCAAGAAAATATACAATAGGCTATTATTCACTCTTGGTTTAAGATTTTTCTCATGGAAAATCAAACTACAAACTATAGTGGCATTATCTTCAATAGAAGTAGAGTATAAATTTATGGTCAGTATAGGTTGTGAAACTATGTGGATAAAAAAAGTATTGGAGGATCTTCAATTTGAGTCATCAAAGCCTACTCTAATTTTTTGTGATAACTAGAGTGTTCTGAATATGGTGAAGAATCTATTATTCCATGCCAGGACCATACACATTGAGGTTCACCATCATTACATTTGATATTTAGTTTCAAATGAAGACATTAGTCTCTTCTACTACCCCACTATAGAGTATCCAGCTAATATAATAACCAAACCACTTGGTGTAGACAAGTTTATAAAATTTAGAGATAAACTTGGTTTTATTTCTAGTTTTATCATTAAGGGAGGGTGTTAGTATAATTATGTATTTACCTTGGGTTATTGACTAAGTTAATAATTCTATGGTTAGTTACCTTAACCATTTGGGTTAAGAGATTAGTTTGTTTAATGGGCTTAAATATTTTCATGCTAGCTAATGTTGGTTATTTTACCCACCCTTTTCACATGTTTATCAGGTGGCTAATTTCTTTTCCTATTTAATAGGCCTTCTTGTATTATTCAGAGATGGAAAGTACATTGTGAATATAATTTGGTTCTTTTTCACTCTTTATGTTTTATCTAATAAGAAGGTGAGTGTTACAAGATTATTATACATAAATGTGTTAAATTTTGGATTTAGGAATTTTTGGAACCCAATTATTAGGTTCACATTTTCCACTATACACTTGCTCCACTACCTATAACACGGTACATGCACCAGGACCATAGGAGAGAAACCAATCACTAGGCACAAGTATAGAGTGATTTCATACAAACTTTTGTATTTGAAGATGAAAATACTATAGTTCATAATTCACTACAAAAACTAAAGTACTTTCTATGCCATGGGTGTGTAGAAGATTTGAGTACCATAATAGAATTGACTATGTATAAAAATGCAGCCTCTAATCTTAATTCAGTACTTCACAAGTATAAAGTTGATAAGACTGAAGAATAATATTTAACACAACCTTGTCACCAAGTCTAGGATGAGGCAAAAAATAGTGAATATTATAATTCTAATGTTGATTTAGATTTAAATGATTTATTTAAACTTGATCAGCCTATAGAACCATTCAAAGACACCGGTGTATCACTAACTAAAGAAGATAAGTTATGCATCATCTAAATACTATAATAGGAATGTCAAATGAAGATCTAGGAATTTTTAGATGAAGGAAAATGCAATATTTATTAGTAGCCTCTCAAAAAGCATGTCGCTAAAATTTGAATAGAGGAGGTTCCAAAACTAGGAAGCATTGGTGAATATTAGATGGAAATTGAAATTTTGAAAGACCTACAACTTTTGAGGGATTACCAAGATGTCTTTCCCACCAAATTCTTAGAGGTTCAAAGAGTTGACCCATCTCGTGGTGAGATGCACATTGAATTGAAGGAGTGCACACATTCGATCAAGAAGTGACCATATAAACTCAATCCCAATATGAAGCTAAAGGTAAAGGCAAAATTGTATAGAATACAAAATGTAAGGATAATCTATCTTGTAAAAAAATTTGACTGGTTAAGCTCAATGGTAGTTTATCCCAAGAAAATAAGAGAAATATAGGTATATGGGGATATAGTCATATAAAATGTCCAAATTGTTAGTTTGAATGTAGCTTGTAACACCCCATAAATAGGTCCTTTTTACATGCTCTTACAACCCTTATAGATGCATTTTTACTCATTACCAATCATCAATAACCTTCTAAATAGTCATTCCACCTCAGCCAGACAATATTCCCCATGCCAATCATATTCCCCTAGGTCCTCAACATGTAGGATTATAGCACCCCATTTGGACTATAGTACCCCATAGATAAGTGTCTCATTTTTTATGATCCTACCCATTTACACTTTAAACCCAACGATCATTTTCATCTGGTCCTTATCCTTAATTATGTCATCCTAATGCAAATACGTCTAACCTATTACCAATTATTACCTATAAAATTCCACTCAAAGCTCATTTATAAAGGAGGTGAATAAACTTACAAATCAAACAAGAATACAAATAAATAACTAAGGAAAACTTCTTTATTCTTTGCACACAGTTTCCCAACATAACTACAAACCTACTCAAATCCTCATACCAATCCCTCGCCACCTCAAACATTATGAATTTAGAATTTGCATCCGCATCACACTATTACACAAAGAACATTAGGTGGGACAACTACATATGGTTATATCCCTCTTCAAAGTATTGGTATGTAGGTAGCATGCCTACATAATGGGTGTGGATTGTAAGTTAAGTATATCTTTCACACTAATCCCCCTCTTTTTCAAGTGACACAAATGTTATTTTATCAAGCATGATAGAAGGTTAGGGTTTGAATATAAAATTAGCACCATAGTGATTTCCATCAATGATCAACACTTGATTTTTTATAGACATACTCACACAGGCATATCACTATACAAAAGGTTTTAGGTCTTTGTGATTAGTTTCGATAATAGTGATAGGAATAGATAATAGCACTAAAAACCAAAGCATCCACTATTTGGTGATCCTATCCTTTCACCCAATGAAAGTTAGATTTAGGTTTATGATACCTTCCCAGTATTACATAGCCATTTTCAACCTATGTATCAACCATCTTAGTCTATTTTCTAGCTAAGTTATATTCTTATTTATTTATGTTTTTAGAAAGGTGAAAAAGATAAACGGTTGCACAAATTAGGATTATATTTATTTCTATATTCTATACTGATTTATTAATCTAAACCCTTAACTAAAATAGGAATAAAACTCCATTATTCCCAAATAATTTAAATCATTTAGTGAACCTGACTTACTTTATTTGCACACAAAAACCCTAAAAACCTTAGGGAAAATTCTTTGTTGATTTTAGTAGTACCTTTCTAATTTTTCCTACATATATAAATCAAAATTTCACATTTAATTTTTAAAATTCACCATAGTAATTTTAAAAATCATTTATTTCAAACCCTAGTAAAATATACTATGTCCCTAGGCTTTTGAGGTATCACCTTACATGTTAGTGAAATTTGTATCTTTTTTATGCATATTCTAGTTTATTGTCTTTAGGACTTTAAATTTCCTTTATTTAGTACTTTCCTTCCATTGCATTTTTCTTATTACAACTTATTACAGAAAATGCAATCCACTTTCGCTTTGGTTTCCTACTTTAACAAAGGCCTAATATATGGGCTTTGATGAAACTAATAAGAGGGAACTTCAAGACCTTTTAACTAAAAATCCTAATATGCAAGATGATATGCTTAAAATACTACTATAATAATAATAAAAAACAAAAAATGGTCAATCCTCTGAAACCATAGAAAAATCAATTGTAAATGACACTATAGGGGCAATTATGTCTCATCAACCCCCTATAGCAGCCCAACCTTTGTATGTGGCACCACCAATTACAGCTAGTACATCTTTGCCTCCTGATGTGGTTACCCTTGTGCAAGAGATTAAATATCTTAAATCCAAGGTGCTACATCTTGAGCAAGGTGCCTCTAGACCAACATAGGGTTTGGACTCTTTTGCTCTACTTCATACACTATTGGCATGCCATATTGCTTCTACACACTTATCACCAGGTTTTGTTCAACCCAGGCTCACTCTATATAATGGAAAGGGTGGTCTAGAGACACATTTGAGAGACTTTCATGTAGCACACTTGGACTATGTTCCAAATGATTGGTTACTAACCAAGTTATTTCCATAGAGTTTAAAGGATTATGCTCTACAATGGTTCTATAGTCTATTGAGTCAGTTGGTCAAAGCATTCAATCCTTTAGCTAACATGTTCCCATCTCATTTCATCATTAACATATGTGACAAATTTTATTATACCCAAGTTGCATAATTTACAAAAAGGTCAAATAAGCATCTCATAGATTATGTTCTTAGTTATAAGACTATCTTGGCTAAAATGACTAGCCTCATGGCCGATCAAGAATTACAAGATCTCTTTAAATAGAATATTTTGCTAGCTTTACATGAGTCAATAATGTTCAAAAAAAATTCTTTCTTCACTGAGTTATGTCATACACTAAAGGAAAGGGAAGTAAAATTAATTTAAATGGGAAAACTCAAGTACACAAGCATATCAAAAACAACAAACAAGAGTAACTATAAATTCCCATACAAAGTAAAGGTTAATGATATAAAAATTCAAAATCAAGCTACAATTAATGCAAATTCAAATCCCCCTTAGTGAGTGGTTTTGTTAATGCCTCCTCAGTGAGCCTTTACCAATCTACCAGTATCTCTAGCCAAAGACTTACAGTAGCTATTAGAATTCAATGTCCTATCTCTCCCTCCTATCTTGTAAGTTGATATGACAAAGCCTCTTCCACATGGATATGATCAAAATGTATTGTATGATTTTCATAGGGCACTAGGACACACAATGAAAAAATGCATTAGTTTGTGACATAAGATACAAGACTTGATAGATGATAACCTTATTGATCTTAGCACTCTAGTTGAGCCTCTTTAGGCAAAGCAAACATAGGATAAGGCTCTAAAAAATTTCTCAGATCCTTTCCCATAGCATTCTAAATAGGAGATAGGGGGAACATCAAGTGTTCACCATGCATATCATGCATACCCTCCATCATCTACATACTAGGCACCTATAATTGAGTCACATCCTTTGAGCAACATGATTGGTGTGTATAATTATAGAGTTCCAACTAGACCTTCGATCTTCTTCTTAGAGAAAGAGATAGTTAAGGATGATTTGGATTACTATACACTCTTTATCAAAGTCTATATTGATCACCATCTCATTCATAGTCTTCTCATAGACAATGGATCCAGTGTGAACATGTACACTATGACATTACTTCAACATTTAGGATATTTAGATCAGGATATCACCTTGATGGACATAGTTATCAGTGGATTTAGTGGGCACATACAGAGATCATTAAGTGAGATTATAATTCCTTTATAAGTTGGTCCAGCACATGTGTCCACACCATTTACTATTATTCCTAGTGTAAGAGTCTTCAAATTATTTCTTGGTCAATCATGGATCCAAAAACTTCATGCAATACCTTATAAAATTCATAGATGCATGAAATACATTCTTGCTAACCAGATTGTTATAGTTGGTGGAGTTCCATATGAGTTACCACTTCCCACTTTAGATCCATCTCCTACTCTATAGTCACCATTTTCATCTCCTCCACTAGTTATAGTTCTTCTTCTAGTTGAGATTCATACATAGTTGAGGATTCCCTCGCCAGCACAGAGAGTTCATACACTTTCATGGAGGCCTCCCTTAGAGTGACCACTACATCAACAATATTTTCAAGACTTTAAATAGTTTCTAACTATAGTATTCACACCTAGGGACATATAATTGATGTATCATTCCTTTACACATAGAGAATATTTTTAGAGATCTACTACCAGATGGGTCCCTAAGAGCCCCACAATTACATCCACTTCTCAAAGTTATAGGGGGAGCCCACAATTGGTTTCCAATATAGATATTTTAGAGTACTTATAATATACATAGATTTCAGAGTCACAGTCTTAGCCCTTCCATCATACTTCATGATCATGCATGATCACTCTCCTTGATACAAAACACTATGATAGGGAGTCTCTTATGAGATTCATCTATTAATATCATTTCTTCTCAACCTTTCTTGTATATAGTTTTTCAACTTACTTGTACATAGTTTCCTTTTGATTTCTTATACATAGTTTACTTATGATTACTTATACATAGCTTATTTCAAAATACCAAAAACAATACAATATTTCAAAATACCAAAAACAATATAACATGTCAAAATACAAAAACATTCAAATAACTCAAAACACCAAAAACTTTTCAATTATATGCATTATCCATGCTTTAGATTTATACTACCATGCTAGACTTACATTTTTTGTTCTATGTTATTGTTTTTTGATTTATATACATTACCATGCTTCACTTGATCTTCTTTGAGTGTGTGTAGTGACACCTAGATCCTTGATTGCTTCATTCTACCCATTAAGGGGGCATCCTACTTTTACATTCGAGACATACATCAACATATCTACCCACTAAGGGCATCTTCTACATGACTACACCATCCAAGTTATGTCATTCCTACACCACACACTCTACTTATCATGTTGATATACATTACTTACTAGCTTACATAGATTATTTTATTGACACTCACTAGTATATAGCACTTGTGTATTTCTTAACATCTACCTAGTCTTGTACTACATATTTTGCATACTTTCACTTCTTGATTTGATCATTTAGATGTGATAGTATTTCCATCATTTACATGTCTTCCTTTTTTAATTTGAGTAGCTATATGTGATTTAATTTCTTAGTTCTTATTTTTTTACTTGTGTGTGCCTTAGGACATTTGCCAGTATCATTTACTTGTACTCTTGTTTGTGCTTGTGGCCCTCGTGCCAATCTTGTTTGTTTTCAATGTATGTGTATGTAGGAATTTAAACATGCATTATATGCTTGCTTTTCCTAGTTTTACTTACATGTGCCCATGTCCCTTATTTTCTGGCCCCTTGGCCTCTTATGTATGCTTATTGATTCTTACCTTACATGCTTGTTTACTTTTTTGATTTTTAGTTATTTGTAATGCCATGATTCACATCATCATCTTATCTTCTTGGATTCCATGATGGAAATCATGATCCATCCCTCCTTGACAACTAACTATGTTTCTAATTTTAGTTTAATATATTGCACATGTTACTACATTGCTACATTTATCTAGGCATACCCTTGTTGATCTAATAATCTCAAACACAAACTATGCTATTTCTTGAGACATATTTTTTATCATCATTACTATATCATGTATTTTGTAGCATAACACACTTGCAAGGCTCTTTATTCTAAGGGTAGTCATTATAGGGTCTTCATTCCTACCCTCAGAAGAGGGGCAACAAACAAAGGTTTTAGCATAGAGATCAGAGCCCTCTACCAGTCAAAATTAATTTTTAGAACACTCAAAACAAAAATTAAAATTAAAAACATATAATAGACCAAAAAAATATGGATGAACATAGAACAGTCATACAAAAATAATAAAGGATAAGAGCACCCCATTTAGACTATAAGTCCCTATAGCAAAGTGTCCACTTTTTGGCACTTCTATATAAGCAACAAAAAACCCAAAATTTTCAAAAATAGATAGAAAGGTAAGGTCAATTATAGTTTTTTCAAGCTATAGTCTTGTTTAGATTAGGAAATTTCAATATAGTTTTACTTAGATTATCTAGATATAGGGGGCATCATTCACAGCATGATGGCTCTCACTTCCAATTTTAGATTGGGTAGTTGCTACAACTTCTAGATCAGAATCCATGTTACAAACACCAGTGATTAGGGGTAATGTGTACAATACATTTTCCTTATTTTATTTCTAGTTTATTGTATTACTTAGGTATTCTTATTAGTTTCATTCCTTATTCCATATATAGGTGGTTGGCATCATTTTAGAGTGGCTTTCATACAAGCCTAATCTCTAGCTTTTAGAGTAGCCAAAATTGGCCTAGTTCTCAATACACATTCAAGTATCCATACCACATTATCAAATTATAGAGAGCATTCATGGGCTTCATGATCCATATCATATGACACACATTCATATCAGTATCATTTCATAGTTCACACTTACTAGGAAATGATAGAGCCAAGGGACTAGCTATTCTTTGTATTTTTGAGCCACCTACTTAGAGAGGTTAGACACAATCTAAACATTGATTAACACATGCATGATCTACATAGCTTCACTACATAGTGGGTTATGATAGAGCTAAAGGGATAACCTTTGTATGCTTGAGACACCCTTAGGGAATTGATCACTCATCTCTATTTTTGATATTGTTCATAGTGCAGCACATACCTAACATCACTTAACATCACAACAGGTTTTCTATTGGTTTGCATACCCGGTGAGGTGCCTTCATTCTTTTCTCTTCCTCTCTCTTTTACCTAGCCTTTATGCATTCATATTGGAGACATGGCATGTCTAGTAAAAATTGATCTACTCCTTTTCTCTTATAGATTTATGCTTCATGCTATGCTCTCTCTACACACACTCAACATCACACATCTTCATGGGCTTCACCCTTGTAGGTAAGTTTAGATATGTTTTCTAATTTTCCTTTATTCTAGTATTTCACTTTGCTACATCACTAAAAAAATGGGGGGTGGGGGGGAGGGGGGGAGTGTAGTCATATAAAATGTTCAAAATGGTATTTTGAGTGTGGCTTATGACACTCCATCCATAGGTCCTTTTTGAATGCTCTTACGAGCCTTCTAGACACCTTTTTGCTCATCTCTTGTCATCTAAAACCTTATGAATGGTTATTCCACCTTAGCCAGACAATGTTCCCTATGTCAATCATGTTCCCCCATGTTCTAAGCTTGTAGGAAAAGAGTACCCCATTTAGACTATAGTTCCCATAGAGAAGTGTCCCATTTTTATGGTCCTATCCCTTTGCACTTTGATCCCTAATGGTCATTTTCATCTGGTCCTTATCCTTAATTATATTGGCCTAGCACAAATACATCTAACCCATTACCAATTATTCCCTATAAAAGCCCACCCAAAGCTCATTTATAAAGGAGGTGACCAAAATTACAAAGCAAGAAATAATTAAAAAAAATCACTAAGGTAAACTTCCCTATTCTTTGCACATAGTCACCTAACATAGCTATAAACATACTCAAATCCTCATACTTTTCCCTAGCCACCTCAAACATTATTAATTTGGTATTTGTATTTGCATAACACTATTGGATAGATCACACTAGGTGGGAGAACTACATATGGCTTGATCCCTCTTTAGATTATTGGTATGTAGGTAGTGTGCCCACACAAGGGATGTAGATTACATGTTCAGTACATATTTCACACTAACCCCCATATTTCTCAAGTGACTCAAATGTCATTTTATCAATCATGATGGAGGGTTAGTGTTTAAATATAAAATTAGCTCCACAACAAGTTCCATTGATGATCAGCACTCAATTTTTCACAAGCACACTCACACAGGCATAACACAGCTACCCAAAATGTTTTAGTTCTTTGTGATTAGTTTAGACAAAAAAATAAGAATAGACAATGATGCTAAACACCAAAGCATCCACTTTTCAGTACTCCTATCCTTTCACTTAATGAAATCTAGATTTAGGTTTACAATACCTTCCCAATCCTACACAGTTATTTTTAACCTTTGTATCAACCATCTTAGTCTCTTTTCTAGCTAAGTTATATTTCTTCTTATTTATTATTATTTTTAGAAAGGTGAAAAAGATAAATAGTTACTTAAATCAAGACTGTATTTATTTCTATATTCTATACTAATTTATTAATCTAGACCCTTAATTAAAATAGGAATAAAACTCCATTATTCCTAAATAAGTTAAATCAAGAGACTACCACATTTTTAATGATGCTCACATAAATGATCCTTCTCCAATACCATTTATTAATAAATTTTTGAAGTCTCTCATAAGACATGAAGTATAATATTTCATGGATGGGTTCAATGGATATCATCAAATTTTGATCATAGAGGAGGATCGATCCAAAACAAAATTTGTAATAGAGTGGGATTATTTTGCATATAAAGTCATGTCATTTGGCCTAAATAATTCACCTACGGTGTTCTCATATGTATTAGTTACAACATTCAAAGATTTCATCCATGATTTCTTGAAAGTTTACCTAGATGATTAGGTAGTCTTCTCCCTATTTAAAGAGCATTTTTCCAAGTTACGTTTGTTGTAAAAATGATGCCAAGCTCTATGCATATCTTTAAATTTGAAGAGATTTTTATTATTTACACATTTTGGTGTTTTACTTCAACATGTTGTTTATAGTAATGGCATCTTAGTGGATCAGTATAAAATTATAGTAATCTTGAGTATGCCACCACTTGTCAATTCTAATGAAGTTCACTCCTTTCTTAGGCACACAAGTTACTACCAAAAATTTATCAAAATCTATGCAATGATTTCATCTCCATTGGAAGCCTAATTATACAATAATGTTAAGTTTGTATGGATATCTAAATTTCAAGTAGCTTTTATTGAGCTAAAACAATACCTAGTCACTTTTCCCATACTTTTTTTCCTAGACTAGAGTAAGCTATTTCATGTACATGTAGATGCTTTAGGCATCATAGTTGGTGTTGTACTTGCATAGCCTAGAGAAGGTGTGCTTAATCATCCCATCCACTTTACTAGCCAAAAATTGTCTGATGTAGATAAAAATTATATAACCATGGATTTGGAAATGTTGACCATTATGTTTGAACTTCAAAAAAAATTGAAATATCTTTTGGTGACACCATTCAAAGTTTTCACAAACAATCAATCTATGCAGTATCTGGTCAACAAACCAATGTTAGGAGGACGAATATCTCACTAGTTGATGCTATTTTAGGAATTTCAATTTTGTATAAATGTAAAACTAGGTAGAAAAAATATGGGGCCTGACCATCTTAGTCACATCTTAAATGATGAAGAGCTAGAATAAATACAAGAAAATTCACTTGATGTGCACTTCTTTTGTGTCTCTATGATTCTTATAAACTTTGAATCCATTTCCAACTTCCTCGAGCAAGGAATATTCCCTATACACTTTTAGGAACATGTTAAAAAATAGTTTTTGACTAGAGAACTACCATTTACTATCATTAATAGACTATTATATCACTTTGGAAAGGATGAAGTCTTGTGTAGGGTTATGCTCAAACATGAACACCTTCAACTCTTGGAGGAATCTCATCAAGGAGTCATAGGATGACATTTTTCAAGAGAGGCTATAGCTAAAAATATTTTATAGAGCAGACTATGGTGGCTAAATTTATTCTAGGATGCACATAGAGTTGTGTAGCATTACGATGTCTACCAATATATGGGAAAACCACTCCAAAAAGATGAGATTTCATTACAACCCTTGTTATTAGATCATCCATTTAAATAATGGGGTATTGATTTTTTAGGACAAATCAACCCACCAAGCAAGTGCATCAAATCCAGATACATCATTGTCATGATAGATTATTTTACTAAGTGGGTTGAAGCTACTACCACACCTATCTATGGTGAAAAAGATGCTACAAAGTTTTTATATGAAAATATAATTACCAAGTTTAGATTTTTGATCAAATTAGTCAACAATAGAGGAATGAAATTCCTCAATAATACCATCAAGGCCTTGATTAAAGATGTTATGATCTCTCATCATAAAAGTATTGCTTATCATCCAAAAGTGAATGGATAGGATGAAGCTACAAATAAGGTACTCAAAAAATGCTCACAAAAATATATGATGTCAAGTGGAACAACATGGAAGATCAAATTCTTGAAATCTTATGGGCATATCACAAATTATAAAAGGGATATAAGATTTACACCATTTTAGTTGGTGTATAGTCTAAAAGTAGTCATTCCAATGGAGTATCTAGCACCCAGCATGCACATCACTATGGTCATGAATTTAGAAGATTAGGAATCTCTTACTAATCAACTTCTAGAACTAAATAGGATGGATGAGTTCAAATAAGGAGCATCATGGACATAGGAAGTGCATAAGTAAAGTCATAAAACATGTCATGATAAGAACCTATACCATAAATAATTTCACAAAGATCAGCTAGTTTTGTTGTATAATAGCTAATTTAGAGCATTCCCAGGCAAATTAAAAATAATATGGAAGGGCCTTACATTATACATGACTTAACATAGCAAGGAATGGTAGTTTTAAGGGATATATAGGGAACCATATTGTTAGGGTGAGTAAATGTCTATAGGCTTAAGCCTGACTGCTATTAGTCTATTGATCTCATTTCATAAGCTAAGTGGGTACTGAGTAACACATATAGATTAGGATTTTTCTATTTTGAAAGTTTTTTGTGTGTATTTATTTTCTATTTGTTTATTTGTAGTTGATCTCAACATTAACATTGGTGAATTAAAAATACCAAGAATTATGTGTACCAAATGTACGTAAGAAGATCCATATGTACCACCAAAAAAGTCAAAGAGGAGAGATTGAAACATATTAAGTCTAGGAAATATGCCAAAATGTCACATCAACAAGATATCCATTAAATAATAGTTATCCACCAAAAGTAAATGCAAGATCCATGGGTTGATGGACATGATCTTTAACAAATTGATGGCTAGTCAACATTAGTAGCTTGTACCCCTCTTACAGACACCTAAGGGCATAATAGTGTAACTCCACACATGCACTAATGAATAACTACTTTAATGGCTAGATTTTAAATTAATTATCTAAATCTTCCATTGCATTCAAGATGAGTGGATAGCTAGGCATGGCCTAGACATAGAATCCAAGAGGCACAAAATCTATAAAAGCTAAGTTCAAACTCCATGTTTGCATTTCATCCTTAGCATATTTTTGAGAGCTACAGCTATCAAGATCCAAACCATTTCCATTACATAGGGCATTTAAAATTAGTTAAAGTTATTATCAAACCACTATAGATACCATTTCACTAATCCAACCCCTCTTTGAAGTACAAAAGGAATCCATGGGTGTTGACATGGTGCTTCAGTAGACCAAATAAAATAATCAAGAGTCATTTCAATATTTTCATTTAGTTGAATAGAATATCTTATAATCTGACCCTATTTTCAATGCATAACCATTCAACCTTGTAACTCCCCATAGATTCCAAAACATTGACATTGAGCATCTGCTAAAAATTCTAACCTTTGGTGACATGGGAGAGATTATTCAAGTATTTCTTAGATGATATAATGATTATGTTATCTATTTGGGACTAGATGAAATTATGGTCATCAATACATAAGCCATGGCCCAAGCATTAGGTATGGCTATGTGCAGAGATTCCCTACTACCATTCAAGACCAAAATGTCTCCTATCTTGTAAGAATTCTAGGACCTATATGTGTGACAAAACCAAGGGATCTTAATTGATGAAATTCTAGATGAACCTATGCATATTCTTATCTAATGCATCACCATAAAATTTTGGTAGATACCAAGTTTTCCAAATAAATCCCTAAGGGATTATGGACTTTGCTCATAAGATGATATACCAAGGTTAACAATTCAATTGGCCTAAATTCTTTGTCAAATAATTATTCACAAACATTAACAAGTGTCAAACCACTCTAATCTATACCTTCTAGTATCATTTATTGATCCTTCTCCTTTATTTCACATAGTGGAAATCACCTGAGGGGGAAGTACACCTAGATATAGACTACTAGAGAATATAGTAGTTCCACAACATCATATGAATATAAGAATGTATATCCCTCACACATGAGGGGAAGTTCAAATCTTGGTGGGAGGAATGTCTAGACCTCATCACCACACACCCCACCAAACATCCTCTAGTATTTGGGACATGCCATAGCCACATTATTGCCTAAGAGAGTCTTCATCACATTTCATGAGTTGTTTCACTTACCTTTCAAACCATTTCCATTATTCATCATAATGGATATGGCACAAGCCAAGGTGGCCAAATAAAAAGAGCACATAGCTAGGTGAGCATCACCTTTGAAATTGATACCATTGGGCATAGACATTCTTGTTGTGAAACCATCAGATCTAGATCTAGTTCACAACAACAAAAGGGGAAGCACAAAGTAGACCCTCATTTGATGTTTCATCCTCTAAAGCACACAACATACAACACAATAACATGGAAGTATGAACCAAAGGTGTCATAAATAGCTAGCTCCTATGATCTCATGGAGATGGGAATTGATGTGTAAGAAGTCTACCAAGTCATGTTGGTAGACATGGTTGGAGACTATTATGAGGAGGAAGAAAATATTTATTTTTCTAAAAGATGGTGCACATAGTGTAAATCTAAAAACAATTTCCACCTAAACTATGGGTAGAAATCCCAGCCTGTCCACCTTCTATCATTGTTGATATAGTCAAAGAAGAGGTGGAGTAACTTTGGCATAGAATAGACTTCTTATAGCCATTGAATGCTCTAACATTTACACCTGACATCATCTTCACATGCATGTTAGATATTCCAATAAAATAACTTATGTGAATGACATAATGAGATGGGATATTAGAGTCTCCCCTAACTTGGATGAATACACATTTGTTAGGCTAGTTATTATGTAAAAAGCACAATTAGCTCTTGAATATTCTATACCACCACCACAATGTAGACTGGTCACCATCAATAGAAATAAATAATAGGTTTTGAGTTCATAAATGAAACCAAAGGAATCCCCATCATCACCATAGGCATAAGACATTAAATAAATTACATTAGATCAGATCTTAATCGAATAACAATAGGCTATAAGAGAAGAAGTTTCTTGTGTAATCAAATGTAGGTACAAGAAGGAAGAAAATAAGAAAAATAAAGAAGAAGCACAACACTAATAGGCAATGCATCAAGCCAAAGAAGAGGAGGCCTCTAAAGAGGCCAAGGATGTAGAGGTATACATACAAAAGGCTCAAAATATGGCTTAGCAAGCCCAAAAAATAGACACTACAAAATAACAAGTGCAAGAGGAGAAAGAGAAGGAAAAATAAGAAGAAAAATCGTAACAGGATGCAATAGACTAGGTGTAATAACAAGCAGAGGAAGATGTTAAGAATAATAAAGAGGAACATGATGAAGCCCTATGGTAATAGTAAGCACAGGCACAAGCACAAACCCAAGAGTAGGCCCAAGCTATGTGGAAACAAGAATAGAAGAAGAAAGAAGAAGAATAGAAGAAGGAAGAACAAGAAAAGAATTAAAAAGAAGAAGATAAGAGAAATAAGAAAGAGAGAGGAAATCAAAGAGAAAAAAAGAAGGAAGAGGAAGAGAAGACCAAAAAATAGGAAGAGGATAATAGAATATAGGAAGTAGAAAAGAAGAAGAAATAAGAAGAAGAGGAGAAAAAGGAGGAAGAATCTAGGAAGAAAAAATAAGAGGAAGAGGCCAAACAAAAGATGGTTGATGATGTTATAAGCTAAGCTAATTGTAGAGGCCATAATGTATTAGAAAGAGCCATCCATGATGTAGGCACAAACTTAGTTTCCTAAAATTTCACTAGGAGGTGTATGAATTTGGGATGTTTCCTTAGTCATTATGTGATGCACCACATTTTCCCACCCTATAGCCACCATGCCATGCTAGGATCATATAGCAATGACAAGCACATTAGTCACTCTTTTGATCAGGTAAGAGGCATCTTTGGATGTATCTTGCCTACCTTTAAAAAAATAATTGTAGGGTGTATCATCATTCTAAGAATCTATCTCATAAAAATCCTCTCTAAGGAAAGAGCAATACCAAGTAAAGGCTGAGAACATGGAACTTAGGGATCACATGCACAAAATAGTGAAGAAAATTAAAGACACTTTCCCAACCTTGGCCTCTCAATTTATAGGAGAATAACTCATGTTGGATTACATCAATATAATGACCCTAGTTATAAAGCTTACAAACAACTGGTGTGTAACATAGTAACTTCATGCACTCGGCAACTTGGGATACAATTTAAAAAATGATACCATGACTTTGATTACTATATTGGAGGAGTATCAAATTATTATTGACATCATATCCCTCCAAGCCCATCATCTTTCATGAAATCTTTTGGATTGGAGGCAACAGCTTGAAAATTCCCTAACTAGCTCTAGAACAAACTTCACCACAACTACCATAGCCTGCACAACTATGCACACCCTAACTATATCAATCGATGAAACCAAACTTTCTCTCTAATAATCCTTTAGTGATAGGGATAATGTGTGGGAATAACTTCTTAGTTGGAAATAGGACCTATGATGTAGTGCATTTGTGAGAGAATAGATAGAAAGACACAAAAAATATAGAGCATCTAAGTATAGAGATTTAATTAAAGGTCAGTAATACAAGGGTATACCTAAGTACCAGTTAGAATTTAGACCTAAAGGAACTCATTGGGTGTTACACACAAATCTGCATCTTGATCCACATGGTCTAGGAAGTGATGTTTGACTGGGATGCATTCAATATTGACCTGGATCCATTCTATGGTGAGGTGACCCCAATGCTCAAAGTTCCTATGTACATACCACCATCAGAACTTCAACAAGATCTTGCATAATGCATGGTTTCTTAGATAGAGGCCAAGGATCCTATTGACTAGCCTTATTCCTTAAAAACACCACCTCCTTCCATTTGAGTAATGTGTAATGCATAAATTTTGGAAAGTTTTGTAAAATTTTGAACAATTTTTTTTATTGAGATGACTAGTGAGACAAGTGGGGCCAAGATGGTTAAAAAACCATAAAGGATAGCCACCTAGTTATGCCATCCTATTGAAAACTTATAAAGTATAACCACCTGGCTATGTCAACCTATTGAAAACTTAAAAGGGTGGTAGTTGGTACATTGCTTAGTTGAAAACTTGAAAGTGTAGCTAAGTAGTGTGCAAGAGGTGAAAACCAAAAATGGTGCCTTGAGTGATTATTACGACTCTTGATAGTCTACTCAAATTTTTAGATTCTACCCTCAGTTCATAGTTAGATGAACATGTGATGTTATCTTAGGATGAGACAACACTTTAAGTCTAGGAAAGTATTGGGAGAAGAAAACCACATAAGAAAAGTTGCATAGGATATTCTTTGAATATTCTTGTGTTATATATGAAATTTTTGGCTATATGTATTTTTTCCTATCCTCTCAGCTTGTGAAAGGATAGAAGATGAATAGTCTCCTCATTTTGGTGTCAATATATGAAGAAGAATATGAATCTTCAGGAACTATAGTGACTATAAATATGAATTCTTGTATGAAGAAGTTGATGAGCTTTTTCTAAGATCAATAAAGACTTTTTGGTTATGATTACCTATCATATTTATTATGTTATTCCTTATATGTGTTATCATGTTTAATATTTAGTTTAATCTATCTTAAAGTAATACAAATGCTCTATAACCCTAAAGAAAACTATGGTTAATCTTAGTTCCTTTTAATCTCATAATAACTCATTTTTGGCATACTTCTGGCAAATTAAATTCTCTATACTATCATGTGCAGACTAATAAAACTTATCTATCCTCATCCTTATCATGTTTTATTAAACTAGGAACCTCTACTAACACTAATGGATGGATAAAATTTCTTTAGGGATTTGGTACCATGTTTGGAATCGTAAAGGCATTCCAACCCAAGATTCTAAAGTGTTATAAATAAAACACCACACAAGGAAGATATATATATGATATGCAACAACAAGGAAAATCATATATTATTTATAATGAAGCATACTAGTAAAAGGAAAGCACTTGCATATATAGGCAAGGAAAAATACTAACTAGATAAACTGACCAATGTAGGATAAATCCTCACATATGACATACTCACTACAAGACAAAATAGCTAGTTAAACATTAAAAATTATGAGAAATACACAAGAAATACATACTCTAATATAAGAGACGCTTGTAGCATTAGACATCTAAAGCCAAATCCACCATTTGTAAGTATAAATTTATTTTTTTCATCAAAAAACATGTTTGGTCTTCTACAAATAGCTCTATAACTATACAAAAACATGATAAAAAAATATTTTATGAGATTTATTTTTATCTTTCTAAATAGTTTTGAACTTTTGAATTTCATTTGGAAATTTAAAAGTTGTCATAGTTTTACTAACTGCTACTAAAAAAACAATAGAGTACGAAGATTGTTGCTAAATATTTTTTTTAAATAGAAATAATATATTGTAGGCAAATTTATTGAGACTTCTTAATGCTTTTTGGTTTAATTCTAGTACTAATAACTGGTTTCAAGGTTATGTATGTTCATTTTTTACTTGAATGCATTTAATTTTTTGTGCAAACTCATTAAAATAGGCCATTAATGATGGGAACATGAATTTTGTAATAACTTTTGATTGGCTACTCATATTTGATTGTCACTTTTGTCAAATGTGTATGGTTTTCTATGCCCATTCCATTGGTCCCATTTATTTTGTAATCACACTAGAATTTAAAGTGACAAATTTGGGGGGTTCACCATTGATATTTTTGGGGATGTCCTTATCTTTATGAATATTTTTAATGTTATATAGATAAATTTAAAAAACTATTTATTCTATAAGAATGGGATAATGAATCATTCCCTAGATAATACTTTAATACCCTATCTCCTTGGACTCATTCCTAAGCCAAGTGACTATGAACATAAACATGTGTAGTTTAATAATAATGACATGGTCTATGGACTACTAGGTCTCACTATTTTTGAGGATATCTTGTATTAGATTAATTTCACTAAGTGCCCTTTCACTTCTTAAACCTTCATCTGGTATCTATAAGTAGACATTAATTCTTCATCTGAGGTTGATGCTTCCTCAGAGAACCATTCACACATTCATGATATTTAGCTTTCTCCTCCTTTAGATACCCCATTAATGGTTGACAACTCTTGCATTCCAACATTAGCAACTTCATTCACTAGTGTTCACACAATGGACACACGTATACTTTTTGCTACTTTAGAGTTAAATATCATTTCATTGAGAGATTTTAGTTATTCTATGAAGTAGGATATTTTATAGGATGTGTAGTGTAGTCCCATGACATGCACTAATATTCCACCCTCCCTTGTTTCTCCTACAAGGTTTAGAGTTACTCCTTTGAGAGATTCCAATGATTATTTACATTAAGATTATATATGTCTTCTAGATTCACCTTATTGGGACACTTTTCTACTAGAGTCTCACATTTTAGATTTAGATGACATCATTGAGGATGTCTATCTTATCTTTGATGACATATTTTTTGGAGTTGCATCTTCTCATTTTGGATGTAATAAGGGTACTTATAAACCCTCCTGCTCTCTCTCCTTAATTTTATGCTTATTTATTTCCATATTTTATAGTTAGGTTTTTGATTCCTGATTAGAGATTGGCACATTTGGGCATGAGCTTGGAAATATTTGAGTATTTTCTATAGATTTACAACTTGATTCCTAGCTACATTCCACTTAAGTGGAAATTCAATAGTTTAATAGCTTGGTGTATCTTTCTTCTAAAAGGAAGAGGCATCATTTATTATAAAGGGGACCACTACATAATTTTCCATGTGAATTTCTACATTTATCTTCTCTCTTCTTTGTGAAGGCACATATGGGCCCTATTTTATAGGATAAAGGGTGGTTATAGGTAGTTGTAGCTTTTAGTGGGGTTTTTATTCTTCATTTCTTTTTTTTTTTTGTGGCGGGGGGGGGGGGGGGATTTTTTCCTATGGGATTTATCCTTTTCTCTACTTTATGAGAGATTGATATGTAATTGGGTACTCACTAGGCCTTGTTTCCAAACCCCATTTCTTCTACCCACTTAAGCTATACTTAAGGGGGGTATTGGTGTATAGGTTTTTTTTACACTTTTATTTATATTTCTTATGTGTGTGATTTTTTATGTACATTGGGGAAGTTTATCCCACATGTATGAGGATGTTATCTTGATTCCTTTTTCCACCTAGTTTTGGGAAGTTAGTCCCACATACATGGTGTAGTTGGGTTACACCTATTTTCCACCTATATATGTAACTATTAACCTAATCATTTGTAATTCAAAGTGAGTCATTCATATAGAGTATTTGATATTTGATCTCAATCCTTTTATAATAATTCTCATGTATGTTCTCATTTACTTGTAGTTACATTATGGTGTGCACTTTTTGACTCGTGTGATCACTCAACTTATACATTCACCTGATCTGGAGATCCTAGCATCTACTCTAGTAGTTATACCAAGGTTTTAGCATGAGACATATATGATGTGCATATGATATGTAAAATAGAACCTAAAATTACAAAATTAAATCATATTTTAGATTTAAAACACTTCTACAAGATTTAGCTCACTAGGTTGGACTATTATGGATTGTATTGAGCCAATATACTATAATAGTCAGTTTTATTTTGGTATGGTTGAAGTGATTAAATCACTTAATGTTTCTAAATTTTTAGATTAGATTTTATTACATCATCTAATCTCACAAAATTTAAAGTGTGTTGACTTGGTTCACTCACACTCACCATGTTATAAGTATGATTGGGTTAAACAGTTGAACTAATCTCAATTTTTGAGTGGCAACTCAAATTTTTCTCCAAGATTAGGGGTTTGTGTCCTCTAATATTTATATATTTATGTAATTTATATATTTATATTAGTCTTAATCTAAATTTTAATTATTCATAATGATACGTCTTTTCAAACCAAGTTGTCAAAAGGTAAGGTGGTTGGATAGATACATAGATGTACTCCTAAACCTTTTTATTTATATTTAAATCATTTTAATGCTTTAAATTTTAGATTATTTTCATTTATTATATATTGTAACATGATCTTTGTTGTAGGTTACTCACTAAAAAATCACTCAAGTTGGGCTTACATAAAGTTAAGGTGTGTTATATACACCCAGTTGTGTATTTATTTTCCTATAAACTAGTAATTTCATTATTAATTAAAGGGGGAGAAAATGTAGACACTATTTCTAAATTAAATAGCACCTCGATATTATATACTTGGAAAATATATACCTTGGATATTCCTCTCAATTACAAAAAAATTCCATTATTGAAAGGATCACATATATTATATTTTTGTGTCTATTTATTATCTCTTAGTTTGACCAATTTTATTCTAATGAATCAGACCTTATATCATACTTATAATGTTATAAACCTGCTTATCTTCTATTTTTGCAAGTTCTAGACCTATGACTATTTTCTAGTTGTTTAGGCACTTGCATCCTAATCAAATTTCTACTTTGACATTACTGTCATATCCCAATGTAAATGTTTAGTGCCCTAAAATAATCCAATTTTTAAATGAAATATATCCCTATGATTTTCTTAATTGATTTAATCTAATATATTCTCCAAAAGTATTAGTATATATGCATGACCAATCCTCATTCATACCTCACCTAGAATAGACCTAACAACTCATAAGGTAAATTAATAAAAGCATTTACTCAAGCATTCAAGTGAGTAAAATTTCCATATTTTCACCTATTTTCATATCAATCATAGGGAAAACACATCTACAAGTCTAAAGTATTGAAGTAATGACAACCCATAATCCTGATCTAAATGCACTAGAGTGAAGGTGACACATAAGTCATAACATTCCAGATGGTCACATCTAGATCCAATAAGTAGTTCATATTGGACACTTGCATCCAAGTTAGAAAAAATTGTTAATAAAACCATCCAAGGTTGATGATAGTGTTTGAGGTCACAGAGGTCAAATTTTCATAATATATCAACTAATTTAGAATCCAAATCCAATCTATTTCTAGCTTGGTCCACATTAGATCTGAATGCACAAAGTAACACATCTATATACCTTTATTTTTTCCATTTATTATAATATTAATCATTGGTTTTACTTTTTATTTTTAGCATATCTCATTATTTAAACTTAGAATATTATTTATCTGAGTTTATAAATTAATTGGCCTATTATAGAGATAATTTACCATCATTGTGCCCTAGGATATCTCTATCCCATTTAATCCTAGATTCCTTAATCTAGATATTAGGGTTAAATAAGTATAGTTTATTGTGTGCTCAAAATTTAAAAAAAGGTACTCTTATTACCTAGTTAGTGTTTACTGATGAGTTACAATTACACTATCACATCTTTGAAAACTACTTCAATCAGTTAACAAAGTTATGATAGACAAGTATTGTTAAAGATTTATTTAAACCTAAAATATAGATTAGGGGAATCTAGGGTTAAATGGTAGAGATATCCTAGGGCATAAGGATGATGGACTATCTCTAAATTAGATCAATTAATTTGCTAACTTATATATACATATATTGAATTTATTATGTTCAGATATATTAAAAATAGAAAGTACAACTATGATAGATATTGTAATGATAATAAAAACAAGATACTTAGCTATTTCTAATGTTAATACAGATCTAGACATGGAATAAGAAAATAAAATTATAAGTGGTTCTAAATCAATAGTCAAATTCTAGATTAAGCACTTTTGTGACCTTAAACACTTGTATTGGCCTCGGATGGTTGTGCCATTACTTCTATCTAACCTAGAAGTAGGTGTCCTTTACAGAGTACATATTATATCATAAGACCACTTGGAATATTTTGGCTTCTATTTCACCTTTACTTTAGTGTGTTCTTATATGGATCATGGGTTGTCCCTCATTAAATTTCAAACCCTAGTTCTTCATTTTCATAATGACTGAGGGGAAAAAGAATTAGTAGGCACATAGTGTCAAATTTCCCTAAATACCCCTCTATCAATGAGAGCTACCTATATATCCAATACTATAAAGAGGGCCTTACACTTATTTAGTTCTACCAGACTTGTTGTCTTGTGTGTGCATAAGGATATAATATGTGATAATCAAGTACATAGAATGACCTAGATTGTAACTTATAAAATATGGCTCATGGGATGTTCCCTCAATAATGTAGACCTATATATTTATTATCTCTATGATTGATATGGAAATAGGAGAATATAGAGAATCTTTGCTCATTTGAATAACTGATAAAATGTTTTTGGTAATTTATCTTATGAGTTATTTTTTTTGTCTTAGGTGAGGAATGAATGAGGATTGATCATATATTTATACCAATAATTTTAAATAATATATAAAATTAAATCACTTAGGTCAACCTTATTAATATCCTTCATTTGTAAATTGGATGACTTTACGGTACTTTACACTTGCATTAGAATAGGACACTAACATCAATATACGCATTTGATTGGGACACAAGTGTGAAAAAAGTTAGAAAATAGGCACAGGTCTAGAACTTGTAGATATATAAGATACATAGGTTTATAACATTATAATCATGATATAAGGTCTAATTCATTAGAATAATATTGGTCAAACTAAGAGATAAGCAATAAACATAAAGAGATAGTGTAACTGAGCCTTTCAACATCAAGAAGGTCTAGAAGTTGAAGTTACATCCATGATATGTATTAACCAAATGTACAATATTGAGTTGTTATATAATTCATAAATAGTTTCTACATTCCCCCCTTTAATATAATAATAAAATTACTAGTTTAAAGGAAAATAAATGTGTACTTGGGTGTGTATGACACACCTTGTCTTTGTATAAGTCTAACTTTAGTGATTTGCTAGTGAATAACATCCAACCAAGATCATGTTATAGTATATAATTATTGAATATAATTTTAAATTGAAATCATTTGAAATGATTAAAATTAAAGAGATCAAGGTTTATGAGTGCACCTGTATATCAATTCAACTACCTTGCCTTTTGGCAATTTGACTTGGAAAAAAATATATCATTATGAATCATTAAAATTAGATTTAGGAGAAATATAAATATATAAAGTGCATAAATATATAAATATTAAAGGATAAAACTTTCCCATAACCTTAGATCTAAATGTGACATGTCATTTAGCAGTTGAGATTAGCTCAATCGTGCAACCCAATCATACATATAACCTAGTGAGTGTGAGTGAATCAAGTCAAATCAAACTAAACTATGGTTAGTTTGGATGGTGTATTTAATTAAAACCTATAAACATGAAAATATTTAGTTATTTAATCACTTAAATCATACAAAAATGAACCAACTACTACAATATATTGGCTCAATATAGTTCATAAAATTCTAACCTAGTGGGTGATGACAATCCATAAAAGTGTTTTAAAATATGAAACTAATTTTGATTTTAAAATTTAGGTTACCTTTGCATATAATATGCATCCCATATATGTCTCATGATAAAACATGAGTATAGAAATGGTACCAATGTATAGAATTTTCCATGGCTATGTATCTAAATCATATAACTATGCAATTTGTCTAATTGGTAAATTATGTAAGTGTAGTAAATATGTTTCCATAACATACCCCCACTACATATCTAAAACTTAAATTTATATAAGTTTGGATAACATGTTTCCATAACATGCCCCCACTATATATCTAAATATGGTGACCTATGAAATATGTGGAAGCCATGCCTCTATGTGTAGACACTAAAAATCTGCACACTATGAATTTAAATGTCAAAAACACACTTAGACCACCTAGAACCCCCATTAGGACCAATTTAACCCCTTGAACACTAATCAAGCCCAGCCATAGTCAGTTTACCCAATTAGTTTAACCTAGCTTTTACCCACCTTGTCACCTTCACCCTCAATCATCGATGGTCAAGATGACTGCTGACAGTCACCATGACTACCGATGGTTAGGGTGTACCTCTTTAACCAAAATCATGAAAACCACTCACTTTAATTTTATAAATATAAGTTATCTAAATCCTATTTCAAGCTTTTTCATGGACAATTTATAATCAGATAGCCTAGTTGAACCTTCCCTTCCACCTTTTGCTTGTGCTTATAAGAAGAGAGGATCTAGGAGGTGAAATTCATTTATAATTGTTATCAAGAGATTTTATATCTAAGAATTTCTTTATTATAGATAAATCACAATCAACAATCTATCAATCCAATAATCATATCAAAGAGTCAATTTACCACCACCTCTCCACCAATTTTTTAGGTACTGTTACTCTATTGAAATCAAGCTAAATTCTACCAATAGATCAACTACCTCAACCATCAACCTAATAAAATTTTGGTAAGACAAGTACTTATTTCTTAGTATTCATCTACTTTATTTCCATTTCACAATAAACCTAGACCTTACCCATCTCTCAGAATCCATCTTCTAGATCTCATCAATCAACCAAATTACTAACCTAGATCCTCTCATAGTAATCATCAATGATTGACTCAACAACCGATGATCTGTTCAACTACTGATGGTCACCTTAACCATCGACAATCACCTTAATCACCAATGTTCATCCCAAACATCGATGGTCATTATGGTAGTGAAAACTAGCAAGTTAATATCACCTACCTACACCCAATCAAACTTAATTTTTTGTGTTCCTACCTATTCACAGACCCCTTTCTAATTTTTTTAAGTGTGCCCCAACCCTCTACCACCAATATTAATTAGTTTGTCACTAGTTTAATCATTTATAGCATATTTTTTAGTAATAACTCTTGTATTCAATTTTAGTACCTTTTGATTCATTAACACAAGTACTTTCTTATTTTGCTTATAATCTTAATTACTTAAAATGTGTGAATTGACAGTGCCTAAATAACCTCTCACTTCTAGGATCTAGCTATCACTAGGCAATCTACTCAACTATTTGTCTAAAAAATAAGTTTTCTTTAGTTTTTTCTTATCTACAAGTCATCCTCCGAAGCCAAAGAGGATCTCTTCACAATATTTTAATTTCAATGTGCACATAATCAAATAGGTTATTCAACCATACCCATACTTAGTTTCTTCTTTTCCTTTTCCAATAATAAGCATAAATTCACTAAAACATTCTAGCATACCCAGTGGGACTCTTATGTCTCTATTTGGGTTCTTGTTTACTTGCATTCTCTCTCTAATATATGATCATTAATGAAATCAAAAAATTCTTTTTGGCTTAAAACTGAGTGCATACATTGATTACTTGAAATATTAGTTCACATAGCTTAACTTAAGATAGTAATTTATTGTATCTTCACTCTTTGTTGCACACACCTAACCACACCACTTTCATCAATTAAACCTCAAACATACTTGAGACAAGTCCTAACTAGGATTTCATCACCTAGTGGTTACCTTAGCCTTTCTCAGTGATCCTACTTGGAGGTCATTATCAAGGGGAGGACCAACTCGGCTCTCTAGTTGATTATAATCTCTGGATATCAATATATATTGGCTAAGCACCCAACATATTTATCATTGTAGTGTGTGAAGTGAGGGGGTAGGCCCCAATACCAAGCCACATATTGATTCTAATACATATTATTTTTAAGCACCTAAACACAACATGAAACCAACCATAGATTTCTTTTTTAGTACTCGATCTATAAACCAATTTTATCACACATCTTCTTAAGGCATAAGCCAAAAGAGAGATTAATTAAAACTCTAGGTTTTAATGCATCTTTTAAAATGTGATTTTATTTCTTTGATCTTTTCTTATCTTATCTTTGTTTGATTAGTGAGGATGTTTATAATTTCTATATCCCTTATCTCATATGGTTCTCACTTTCCAACAGTGAAGAGACCTTGCAGATCAAAACCCATCACTAAGCCAACCTACCTCTTCTACCTCTTCATCCATGGACTATGTTTCTAAACTAGTAGGCTCTCCTTACTCCTCAAGAATTCCTACCTTCCTTTGAGAGGTTCCTCAAGGAGATGGATACTTTACTACTTTCTTAGATAACAATCATGTGGCCTTACAACATTACCTTACAACCACATCTTACCATATCCTAGCTTTGGCTCTATCCATAGATCCACCTTATGGCATGCCTCCCCATCTCATGGGGAGTACCTCCTTTTCCATAATTACAACCTAATAATTGACTACCCAAGCTTCCTCATTGACCAACAACCCCTTTAAGACTACCAATGAAAACCAACCAACTCAAACTACCACTGCCCTTATACCTTCTACTCCTACCAACCACTCCTCCACAATAGGAGTGTCTACCTCTAGAAATAATATCCTTCCCTTAGCTATCCCCAACCCATCAACCATTACTATGATTTAAAACCTTATGGTGTTCATACCCTCTACCTTGCCACCAATTATAATGAGGGTTACCACCATTTCATTGGTCACCAACCCAATTACCACTCCTATCTAATAAGCACCCCTTGGACCAGCCTTTGGTTACATCCTTAATCTAAAAGGGCATGTACCCAATACCAAACTACCTACCTATACCTTCCCTTATGTATCCTCTACCCAACCTTTGACATCCACTTACCCATATGTGGTAGCCTCCTAACCTTCTACCCACTGCTAGCATGTCTCCCAACCACCACAATAGTATGTACATTATAACCTTTTAGATGCACAACCCCAAGCCAACCTAATGAAGATTATTATGGAAAAAATTACCACCTTAGTGTCATCCATTTTAGGTGCTCACAACATCTTGTCATATTACCAAATCTATAATGAGCTCATCTATCCATCTATACCTATCAGGCCATATCCTCCCCAATGGGAACTTCTAAAGTTCTCTAAATTTCAAATGAGGATCCCTAATAGCATCTTAGGGAATTTAGGCATGATTTCTATCTCATCACCTATGATTATTCCCTTCTCCTCCACACCTTCCCCATATCTCTAACTGGTCTGACATTGAATTGATATAGTGCCATACCTAAGCACTCCCTTTTCTCTTTCACCCAATTAGCTCAAACCTTCTTAGACCACTTTTTGATCAATATATCCAAGAAATTTCATTTCACCAACCTCTACTCTATTTGACAATTTGAGGATGAATCCATTTCTAATTTTGTGGCTCATTTGAGGAGTCTTATTAACCAACTTTCTTTTTCCTTGCCTCAACCTAAACTCATACAGCTCTTTGCTCAGGCATGTGCCAAGCATATCTCCACACTACATGTCTAAATATTTAGATCCTTTGATTAATATTTTACCATGACATGTAATTTAAACAACTGATCCATTAGCAAAGGAAAGCTAAATCTCAAAAATAAGAACTCAACCTATAAAACTAATGAGGCTTCTTCCTCTAAGTCAAGAAACAAGCCCAATATTAACACCAAAAGCAAGGGAAACATGAATGAAGTTATCCTTAAAGCCACTATTACACCTTATATTAATGAATATAATTCATCTAGTTCCTCAAAACAAAACCCAAGGAACCAAACCCAGAATAACCAAAAGTAATTCACTCTACTAAGAGAATCATATGCTTTCATCTTGGAAAATTTATTGAAAGCCAATATCATTCAACTTCCTCCTATCAATCCACCCCTAACAATTTGATTCCTCTCATCTCAAACCTATTTTTCATAATGAGAATGATCTATATGCCTTCCACTAAGTGATAGGACATGATGTCAGTAGGTGCAACACCTTCAAGATCCTTGTCTAGTCTCTCATCATCAAGGGGGAGCTTAAATTGGATAACATCAATATACCATCAAACCAAGCCCTTGATATATTTAGGTATCCCTTCCCAAACCATGCTTCTACCAAGAATGATATCAACAACTTTGAGTTCTCTCATGATACCCATATAGTTAACATGGTCCTTGACACACTCATTACTAAAGAGCCTATTGTCCAACCCATTTATCTCTCACCCTCTTTTCTTATTAAGGTAGCAGAGTTACCTTCCTTTCCTTTAGATACCTAAACTAAATAAACACCATCTTCCCCCCTCTAATTATTAAGGTAGTGGAGCCACTAGTCACCCTTTTAACTAATAGACCAAAACAACCAACCATCACCACCTCACCCTCACCTTTAGCTATTAAGCAAAAAACTTCCCCTTTAGAGATCATTCTTGAGGAGGAAACCCCTATGTCTACTCCTCTCATAAAGGAACCATCTATCTCAACCCCACATCTTTTGATTGAGGAAGAAGATGAGGTTATTGTCCATGTGTCTCTACTTAGGGGCCTATCTTTTAGGACTACCATTTAGGGAATTAAGCCAACTTATAAACCATTCTCTAGGCTAGTGAAAAAATTAGAGTTTATATCCAGCCTTGACATGGATCAAGACACCTTCTAAAATTAATTAGGTCTACCTTATGTCACCAAGTAATAACCCCAAATCATACCTTTATTATAACAACCCATCACTTCCACCATCCTAGCTTCTACCCTATCAACTAATTTTACCAATACAATAATAACTCAACCATATAAGACACCTAGACCCCAAGCAACTAAGTCACCTTCTCCAACAAAACATACCAAACCAATAAAAAACCTTGGTATCCTCCCTACACTAAGCCTTAGTCACCAATCTATGAAATTAGACCTAACCTCTTTGCACCTGATAACCAAGCATCAAACCAAGACAACAAAAGAGGTGAAAACACATAAAGGCTGAAAGGCCAAAATTTTCCCTCCCTTAACCTTTCCCTCTATTCTAGGGCTCATCCCTCTACCTTGAATAAGAAGCTAATTACCTCTACCAAAACCCCACCATGTCTTTTGGTGACACCTTTAAAGTTTCTCTCCAATGCACCTCTTTTCACCATACCAACAATACCTAAGGTGCCTACTTTGTGATCTTCCACCTATAGCTTATCAACCTCTTTACCTAAACTGAAGCCATCAACCAAATGCACCACCCTACCCAAAATAAATAACACCAAACCTATTTCTAAGCAACCTCTTACCTCAACCACCAAATCAAAAACCATTAAACCTTTACCATCTTTGGAAAAATCCTATTCAACCATTTTCCATATATTTTTATAAACCTCTTGTTTAACCCTACCTCCCATCAGACCCTTTAACCCTCTAGTTTCTAAAGCTATCTGGTAAAATGACCATCACATGTGTTCTTATCATAGGATACCTAGCCATGATATGGAAAACTACAAAGCTCTCTAAACCATCATCCACCAACTTCATGATGAGGATTATCTATTAATAGATGAACCTCTTATGAGCCCCATACCAATCCAACCACCCACCATACCTACCCAATAATCACCCACTCCTCCACTCTCACCTCAGAGTGGAGATGAATCTAACCAATCCTCTAGCTCAACCTCTCCTTCTATCCATACTATCAATGTGGTCACAAGATAAAAATAAAAGGATAAGGGGAGGGGTAAGGTGTCCATTCCTTATACATACCCCTCTTCAAACTCCCAACCAACCTACACCTAACTACCTCCATCCTTGGCTAAACCCAAGGTGTCTATCTTAGGTGCCTCTCAATCTAACCCCTTAGAATCCATTAGGAGAGTTATTCTCAAGAAACTTCATCAGACCCTAGTGAAGATGATCTTGTATGAGTTAATCTCTACCTCTCCCCATCACTATCAAGCACTAATAAAGTATTTACATTCCATTAAGGTCTAACCCAAGGACTCGTAACCTCTAGCAGCCTTTATTGGTGCCCTTCAAATTTCCAACCTTATTACCTTCAAGGATTCAAAAATACCCTCCATCCATCTTGAGGACCCATATCCTCTTTTATTTATCATTGCCTACATCAACCAAACCCACATCAAATGGGTCATGATTGATAGGGGAGATAACATTAACATCATCTCCTCTCACTCTTACAACTAACTCAATTTTCCATATAATGTCATGTCCAAATTTTTAGTTATCCTTCATTCCTTTAATGATACCATGGACACTACCTTGGGAACTATTTTCCTTCACATCTATTTAGGACCCTATATGCTCCTCAAACTTTTCTATGTTGTAGAAGGTGAATTCTAATACAATATCTTATTGGGGTGACCTTGGATTTACTCCATGGGTTACGTTCCCTCTACCCTCCATTGATGTATTAAGTTTGAGCATGAAGGCTAGGTCATCACCATCCAAGCTAAACCAAGTCCTTTCTTAACATGAAACATGGCCTATCACCCTAATTATGTGTTCATACCCCCATCCAACATGCCCTCAATAGCTAAAACTCAACCTCCAACCACCCAAGTGGATATCATATCCCCTTCCACTGATGAGGCATCAACTAGTTCTTTTATACCTTCTCACTAAATCCCTACCATAAACACTTTGGAATCCATGTTTCATTGTCTTTTGATGGGGTAATATCACCTTTTATCACTTGAAACTTTCCCTACTCCTCACAAGTATGGATAACTTGCCAACTAGTCAAGATATTACCCCAATATCAAAACTATCATTCCCTTTGGACCTCCCCACCATTAGACCTATTTTATCTATGAGGGACTCAACACATCCATCGATGCCTCTACCACCTCTCTTCCACCTTGACCATTCATCATCAATTTCTCCTACCTCAATAAACCAAGTTTTTCTAATATATGCCTCCATTAGTGTGCTTGGAAAGGCTTTGATCTTGGGTGATATGAGCATGGCCCACATGAATTGGTCACCATCAAAATTAGGAAGCGACATAAGAAGCACAAAATTGGTTTCATCTTAGCTAATAAGAAAAAATCCAAATAACCTACCATTACCATTATTAAGGAGGATATCCCCTCCTCATCGACCTTATCTCCACTTGCATGTGAAGATGATGACATCATCCCACCTAACTTTTTCTTCTATCAACATGATCAACCTTAGACCCCTAACTTATCAAAAGAAGGGGGAAATGTAAACATCCTTTTTACCTAACCTAAGATGATAGGAGAAGACTCTCCTACAAATAACACTATATAGTGTCAAGATGATGATTATATTCTCACCTACCTTGGTGCCCCAAATTCTTGGATCCATAAATCCCTTCCTCTTGGGTCCTCGACCATGTTGAATGAATCCACCATGGATATCAACTTGGGTACTCCATATAAACCCCACATTATAAAAATTGGCCAATCATTGATTGTCAAGGAACTTGAATACTTTCCCTCTTTCCTCCAAGACTACAACATAGCCTTTACTTAGTCTTATAGTGATATGCCTCGAATTCACCCCACTATTGCTACCCATAACATAGTCACTTACTATGACACCAAACCTATCAAATAAAATCTTTGATGCATGCATCCCCACATAGTCCTTCTCATCAAAGAAGAGCTTCAACATATTTTATCTGTCAACTTTATTCAACCCATTAACTATCCCTAGTGGGTCTCAAATGTGATACACATCACCAAAGCCATAGGGGGACTATCCATTTATGTGGACTTTCATGATCTCAACCTTGCTTGCCCCAAAGATGAATTTCCCTTACCTAGCATCAAATAGCTTGTTGATCTTATAACTAGCCATGAGATGTTATCTCTCATTGATGGGTTCTCAAGTTACAATCAGATCTTAATTTCACCTAAAGATCAATATAAAACTTCTTTTACCACCCCTTGGGGAACCTTTTACTATAGAGTCATGACTTTTGGCCTAAAGAACATTAGTGCAACTTACCAATGTGCCATGAATTATATCTTCCATGAACTTATCCATAAGATTATAGAGGACTATATGGATGACCTTCTCAAAAAATCCAAACTCCAAAAATATCACTTTGTCATTCTTAAGATCATCTTTGAACACCTTATCCATTACCAGTCTGCCTTAACCCCCAAAAGTGCATTTTTGGGGTCTTGTCAAGTAAGCTTCTTGATTTTATTATCTCCCTTCATGGAATTGAATTTGATCCTTCCAAAATTAAATAAATATTATACATTATTCCTCCAACCAATATTAAGTAGCTTCATATCTTGTAGGGAAAATTGTAATCCATTCATCATTTCATTTCCTAACTTTCAGACCAATGCCAACCATTCCACCACCTTTTGAAGAAGGATGTCTCTTTCAAGTGAAATAGTGATTATCAAAAGGCCTTTGATTCACTCAAAGAGTACCTTTTATCTTTAAATGTCCTCACCCCTCCTAAGGATGACCAAATTTTCTACCTATATATCTCTACCACCGATCATTCCCTAGGGGTAATGTTGGTTCACTAAGATGAGCAACACAAAGAGCAAGCCGTATACTACATTAGTTGAATGCTTGTGGAATACAAAAATTGATATACCTATATCAAGAAACTTTACTTATATTTAATCTTCATGTCCACCAAACTTTGTCATTACCTTCTTAACCATAAAACCTACATCATTACCAACACTGACCCATTTAAGTACATACACTTCAAGCCATACCAAAACTAGTGTATGGCCAAGTGGATCATGATTTTAGCAGATTCTGACCTTCTGTGCCTTCAAAAAACATTAATTAAATGGAAATTCATCACTAACTAATTGTCTAAATCACCTTTAGCAGACAACCACCCTCCTCCTCTTGAGTTCCCCATCCATTGTAGCCTTCTCTCAAGTAGATTTCACCTATCAAGTCACCATGTTATTTGATAGATCAAAATGTCAACATAGTGGGGGAGTAGGTATCATCCTTATCCCTTTTGATGATGAATCTATCCCTTTGTCCTTTAATCTTAATTTTTAATGTACCAATAATATGACTGAGTACAAAGCCATAGTAATAGGCCTTCATACTACCTTAGCCCTAGGAGTCAAAACAATCAATATCTTTGGTGACTCCCAACTTGTGGTCAATCAAATCATTATCTCTTAATAGTGTAAGAATTATGTTTTGTAGTAGGACAAGAAACTAGTTGAAAAACTCTTAGCATCATTTGAGCATTACCACATCTAGTCAACCCTATGATCTATAAACAAGTTCATCGACACTATGGCTTCCATTGCCTCTCAATTTTCTTCTACACCCTCAGACTCTAAGTTATCTATCATTATCCATAGACTTACCCAACCATCCTATGTCAAACCAGATTATCCTACCATTTTTAGTGTGGAGGAGACCCAACCTAACCTTTGGTATCAGCAAACCTTTAACTATCTTAACCTTGGCATAGTTCCTTTTGGCCTCTCTAGGAATGCTCAAAGAATGCTTATCTAGAGTACCTCTCATTATACCATTATGAGGGGAATCTTCTATAAGCATAGCTTTTATGGCATCCTCTTTTACTACCTATGTATTCAATAATCCTCTCACACTATCAAGGAAATATATTTTCACCTCACAAAAGGTAAGCTAGTCCCACAAGAAGGTTCCATTTTCACCCATCTCCTATCTACACTATATGCAAGGGATCCTTGAGCTTACTTAGTTTTATGTGGTTAAGACACCTTTTTAACTAGATAATGGATGCACATGTGAAGCATTTGAAGGGATTAAGTTCATTAAGCCAATCCACTTCAATTTTGTTTTCTAGTCCTCATCAATGAAGAAGCATCATGCCCTCTTCCTATCCTATTGTGACTAGTTGATCTTTCCATCATGACATATGTATCTTGGTTATCTTTGTTTTCCACAAGATTAAAGTTACCCAATGTGTTTTTCTTTAAACCACATTATCACTAGAGCGTAATCAAAACATAATCATAATCTAAAGCATAAATCATAACAATAACCATAATAATTACCATCACAAACATGAGAAAAGCACCATAAACATCATAAGAAATAAATCAACCAACCATTACTTTTCACCACATGTCTAAATCTAATGAATTAAAAACTCATTTAAAAATTTGGCATCCCATCTACCATAACCATCCATGAATATCATCACATGTCTAACTAGGTACATCATCATCAATGTCTAAGCATCATTCATAAACCAAAATCACATCAAAACATCATTACCATAATAATAATAACATCTTGATAACATCATCACATGCCTAAAGATAAAAAGTCCACATCTCATAACCATAAACCATGATCACAACCATGAACCATAAAATCTATATGCACTCACATCTATCCCATAAAGCATAGAACATATATCATTATGAAACATAAACATCATCATAGACATCATAGATAATACATGTCACAATGTATAAATCTCTCTCAAAACATGTATATCTTTCTACATCAACACATAGGCTGGTATCAAAATAATGTACATCTAATGCTAGAACATACCAAAGAATATAATATCATGCCCTTAAGGCACCACTACCACTAGCCCCTCCTACTCCTAAACATATACCTACACTACCATCTAGTGTTGGTCCTCTTAGGATGCCAACCTATCCTATCACTGATGTGTCCCACTAACTTGGAGTCACCATAGCTACCTCACCTACTAAACTAGCTTTATATTCACCTTATCAAGGCTCTAATGGACATTATGCCAATACTATAGCCTCATAATATCTCAACTCCTCAACCATGGATAAGTGTTATGCCATAGGAATAGTATTAGGTGGCTCTATTAGTGTTGTCATTGTTCCTACCCTTAGGACCCCTAATCGTTGATAGTTAGGAACCTACTTTGTAGGCTTTTTTTTAGCACCTAACTCAAGTGTCACCCTTTATAGATGTACTTTATCCTACCTAAAATTTTATATATTACCATTATTTAACCCACTATTTGACCACATTCACCTTGAATTTGGTAATTTTTGACCCACATTTTTGCATATTTTATGATGATCATGCTTAGTCCTTTTGATCGTACCGACCGACCTTGCCAAGTTGGCCATTTATATTTACACAACCAAATCATTTGTGTCTTTTGAGGATCATTTCTTACCTCAGATACCCATGACACTTGACCCATTTGTGTTTTTCAAAGGAGCACTTCCTAACTCAAATACATATATAAACACTAACCCTGTATAGGAGACTTTCATCTATAAGCATTCCCAACTCCCACACCTACATGTGGTCATGTGGTTCACTTGTCACTTATCCTTCTTAGTGTTGACCCTTATTATTTTTACCAACATTGAAAACTTTAGTCTTTATGTGATCTTAACTAATGTACTTAGTCACATTTTGTGCACAAGTTTACATTTTAAATGCCCAAACCTCATGTCACCCACCTCATGACTTACCATATACCGTTGATCAAACCTATACCCAATTATGTTATTCCTCATCAACTCTCTATTTGAGGGGGGGACATTTCCTCCCATACTCAGGGCAACCAGATCTTTGACTAGTAATCCATCTTTTTTGTTTTACAACTTATTGATTCAAAGCTATATAATAAAAAGAGGAAAAATATAGACACTAAAAATCTACAAACTATGATTCCAAATGTAAAAAACACCCCTAGATTGCCTATGACCACCCTTAGGACCAATTTCACCCCTTGACTACTAATCAGGCCCAATCATAGTTAGTTTACCCAGCTAGATTAACCTAGCTTTTACCCACCTTTTCACCTTCACCCTTGACTGTCGATAATTAGGATGACCAATGATGGTCACCTTAACCATTGATGGTTAGAGTGTACCTCCTTAACTAAAAGCATGCAAAACCACTCACTTTGATTTTCTAGTTATAAGTTATCTAAATCCTATTGCAAGCTTTTACATGGATAATTTATAATTAGACAGCCTAGTTGAACCTTCACTTCCACCTCTTGTTTATGCCTATAAAAAGTGAAAAGTTGGGAGGTGAAATCCATCTATAATTATTATCAAGAGCTTTTATATCCAAGAGATTATTTATTATAGGTCAATCACCATCAGTAATCTAGAAATCCAATAATCATATCAGAGAGCCAATTTACTACCACCTCTCCACCAAGTTTTTAGGTATCATTAATCTATTAAAATTGAGCTAGATTCCACCAATAGATCAACTACCTCAAATATTCACCCAATAAAATTTTGGTAAGACAAGTACTTGTTTCTTAGTATTCATCTACTTTATTTCCATTTTGCAATCAACCCAGACCTTACCCATCTCTTAGAATCCATCTTCTAAATCTCATCAATCAACCAAATTACCAAGCCAGATTCTCTCATAGTAATTATCAATGGTTGACTCAACCATTGATGGTCTGTCTAATCATTGATAGTCACCTTATGTATCGATGGTCACCTTAATGATTGATGGTCAAACCAACCACTGATGGTTACTATGGTAGTGAAAACTAGTAAGCTAATTTCACCTACCTACATCTAATCAAACCTAATTTTCTATGTTTTTTCCTATTTATAGACCCCTTTCTAATTTTTTGAAGTGTACCCCAACCCTCTAGTACTAGTACTAATTAATTTTCACTAATTTAATCATTTATAATATATTTATTAGTAAGCACTCTTGTATTTAATTTTAGTACCTTTTAATCCATTGATGCAAGTACTTTCCTATTATGTTTATAAGCTTAATTGCTTAAAACATGTGGATTGACAGCCCTTAAGGAATCCCTCGCTTCCGAGATCTAGTTATCACTAGGAAATCCACTCAATTATATGTCTAAAAACCAAGTTTTCTTTAGTGATTTCTTATCTTTAGGTCATCCTCCCAAGCCAAATAGGAGCTCTTCACAATCTTATTATTTCAATGCACACATAATCAAATAGGTTTTTCAACCATAGCCATACTTAGTTTCTTCTTTTCTTTTTCCAATAATAAGCAGAAATTCATTGAAACAATGGCATCTCCCCACTAATATTCCCCCCTTTTTAGGTGAGGGGAAGTAAAAATTATTAGTCACCTTACCTTATAAAGATAAGATAACTATATAATCTATGTATTAACCATGTATAATATAGAAAAAATATGTCTAGGTAGATATATCATTGAAGCATGCATATGTGATCACATCAAGTCCTAAGATGCATGATGTGAATCATGAAAACATATATATAGTAAAAATACAAGCTAAAAAAGTAATTAAGCACACACACAAGAGCTCTCACATGAAAATCAAAATACAATGATCTAAGGAGAACTCAAACAAGGGGAATGTTCAAATGTTTCACAATCTAATGGACATGAATTTTAAAAATGTTCACAAAGCAAGGAATGACATATTTAAATGTCAAAATACAAAAAAACATGACATATACAACATTCATAATAGGCAAACATAGGCATGGGGGCCATAATCAATGGGGCATATTTAAATGATCAAATAAGAAATACAATGCATGACAATAAAAACAAAAGAACACACTCAAGGAAGTGAAAAATGAAAACATAGACAATAAGTAACTAGCATAATATAGCATAATAGCCCATGGATAATATGTGTAACTAATAAAAAACATTAAGTACATAACATATCAAATACACTGATAAATATATAATCATGGATAAAGTCATGTGTAATTACATAAGCTCAAACATGAAAATGGAAAATGTTCATAATATGATATAACTTAGGTGTATCATGACCAAAGAAGTGGATGCCCTTAATACCCACATGACATGAGTAGAGGGACAACCCAACATCTAAAAGTACATAGATCAAGAAAATGTGTATGACTAAATCACACTCAAAAGATACATGAAACATATGTGTATATAGAAATAAATAATATGTTATCTACTAACATGAAACCAATAATACATGTGCCAAGGAGCTAATAGAACCTATGAATGCTGCAAATATTTTTGGATTTTTTGAAGTTTTTATATTTTTTTGGTATTTTTAAAATATTTAGAGATTGTATAATCTATCAAATTATTTCAAGAGGAGGATGAGAATCTTTGAGTAGTGGTAAATGAATAAAATTTCTTACACTAAATGTTTCATATGTGTGCATAGCATAAGTAGAAAGTGTATCATGCTCTTTTGGTAAATTTATAATTGGTATCTTTGGTTTGCATTTAGTTTCTTATTTTTCAATGATGGATTCAATATATGTTCCATGTCTTTTAGGTATGAATAGATTATGTGGTATGTTACCAAGTGGATCAGAACATATTTTTTTGAATTGTTCATCTGAAGATTGTTTACCATATATATGAATAGTGAATTTGGCTTGATTTAAAGAAACTCTTGTATTTTCCTCCTTTGAAACCACATTTGGAACCTTTTATTTTTCAATTATCTCTTGATTTTTGACTTCTTTTGTTATAAGTCTTGGTTTAAATATTTGGTGTACCCATTGCTCTTTTTATAATAGTATCTTTTCTATTTGTGCTTTATTATTTGATTTGTTTTTATTTTTAATTTCTTATTATTTTTCATTGGCCAAATATATCTTTGAATGATTTGCATTAGTATTGAAAATATATAACAGGCCTTGATAGTCATTATGATCATGTGTAAATAAGATGAGTGATGCCTTGGGAAGGTTTTCCCAATCCTTGACCATGATAACTAAAGTTTTGTAAATATTTCCTTCCAAAACCATATTGTTTGGAAAATTGAGTATCACTATTGAGAGGTATACTTGTATCCTTTTCTTGATCTAATTTTTCTTATAGAACATTTTTTTCTCTAAGTTTGATATTTACAATTGTTTTTGCTCTAAATTTTTCTTTGATGATATTTTTTGTTTTGGTATGTGTGTTTTAGGATAGATACTCAGAATGTGAGTGGTTTTATTGGTTGATGTAGTAATGATATGATCACCACTACCATTATGACTTTATATTTTATTATTTAATGTAATATAGCAATATGTGTGAATATCATGCATTATATGATGTGCACAATAGTATTTGGATGACCTTATAAGCTATGGAGGAGGTAATTTGATCACTTTGTCTCAAATCATTTCTCTTAGGATTTAACTTGGACTCTTAGTAGCCTTTTTGTCACTTTTTGAATCACTTTTTTTAGATTTATTTTTTTGGAGCTTTATATTTTGATAGGAAACCTTGTTTGGGAAAACATTAGTAGATGAGGATGCAAACACATAATTAACACTACCATGAGTTGGATTATATAGGTTTTTATTTTTCAACAATATGATATTTGAACTAAAATTATTTTTTCACTCTTTTATTAACTTTATCATAAAGATGAATTGATATTTTAAGGCTTCACAAGCACAAACCCTAGGTACCTTAGAATTAACATGCATACAAACACCATATACCTTACCCCTTAAGGGAGTGATAACATGGACCTAGTTAGAGGGATGGTATATATCACTCTCCTTAGGGTTAGGAGGAAGAAGCTTAATTGTTAGTGTAAAAAATTATTCCATTTATTAGTTTTTCCCTGCACATGTTTATTTATCTTACATAGGCATTTTTTTATGTCGTTATGAAATATAATACTAAATTCATGAGGAAGTAAAGACATGTTTATATTTCACTTATATAATACACCTTCCTAAAGATTTTATGGCTAATGATGTTAATATTAAAATTATAATCTTTCAATTGTTGAGTAATTTCTTCATTTTGGCTCAAGTTTGATTTTGCCACTACATATAGGTAATTTCTTCATGCATTCAACTCTATCTAATAGATCCTCAATCGCAATCAACTCTAATATGGCATTCAAGCTTTTTTAATATATGAATTTCATTATTCCTATTATAAAATCTTGAGTTTAAACTTGAATGTCATAGATCTTCCATTCATTGACTCAACATATTATAGATTCACCATCTCTCAAATTTGTCTCTTCTTTTGGGATCCTTAGTAGATTTAAATTCAAAAAAAGAACAAGGGAAAAGGTGTCTTTTATTGGTCACATATAATTTGGTGGGTTTTAATGTAAAATGGTATGCACCATCAAATTTAGATGGTGTCAAAACCCTATGATTGACTATAAACATGATCTAGTTTTGTGACAATTGATTTTTACCATTTTTGGAAGGTTTTAGGTCTTTAATCAATTTTACATAAATCCATACAATATAAATCTTCAAGTAAAAATACTTTTTAAGTTTTTCTAGGTTTTTAGATTATCTTGAGTGGGTCTTTAGTGGATTTTTAAGGAGAAAAATAAATATGGTTTTTTATGAAAAAAATGAGGTTTTCATACCTATGACACTCCTACCTTGATGATTTCAAATAGAGGGTGCATCCCTGATAAAAAATCCTAACATTAAGACTCTTGACTATAGAATCAATTGGTATCCATGGCATCATGACTTTTGACTATGGGTGTAATCAATTTCTATAACATCGAGAGTCTAGACTATGGGAGTACTCATTAACTTTACATCAAGAGTTTAATCTATGAGAGTAGTCCACTTCCCTTACATCCAGATTCCATACTATAATAGCATTTAAAAATGTTGACACTTTTAGGGAAGTGATGTATCCTAACACATTTCCCCATTTTGTGAAGTGCCAATAATTCTAGTATCATTACTTTGAGGTCCTCATGTAGTCTTCAACCCTGGTGCAATAGGGTCATGTAACCTCAAAGTTAGACTTTTTGACTATGGGAGTAGTGTAAAACCTTGACAAGTGTGTAGGGTCCTCCAAACTCTGATGACAAACATAGAAACATTAAATTTAAGGTCATAAATTGTGACACTATTCATTCAAAAAGTTGTCATTTTTGGGATGATGCCATTCCCCCATCAATCACATCAATCAAAGTGAGGGGGAGAGAACCTAAATTTGGTCTTAGCCCTTGGTCATAAGGGATTTATGTCCTTGGTCGCATCTAACCCAAAATTGTTTAAATTTTAATCCAAGGGGGCATCAATTTTTTGTGGATAAGTTGGCACAAAAAATATTTCAATAATTTGCACACCCAAAAATTTTATGTAAAGTGGAGAATATTATTTTTTGCGAGCATGGAACATTAAAACTTCCATAACTTTCAGTTGACAACTCCATTTTAGGTGTTATTTTTTTTAAAGTGTAAGTTTTTTTGAGATGTATACATTGGTGATATTCTTATACCTTGTAAATTTGAATCTTTTTAGATTCAAGGGGTATCACATTATTATTCTATAGAACATGTAGTTAAACACATAGTTCTTTTCTACATCATGGATCTAAGTTCCATTCTGATTCTTACACCATTCAACTATCATGATTAAAAATTCCAAGTGAAAATCCTTTTGAGGAGCAAAGGCTTACACCAAATAATGATAGGTACATAAATAGAATCAACAAATGATGTAGATAATATGAAGTGGTACAACCAAAGTGATAAATCTTATGATCTATTATGCATATCTATGTCTCCTAACTTGCTCTTTCATATAAAATTTGCAAAATCTCCAAATAAAATATGAACCTTATTAGAAACTATTTGTAAGTAGGACATCATGAGGAATCAGAAGTTGGAGAATGAGCTCATCAATTTCTAGATGAATTTTATATGATTTAATACATCTTCACCAAATTCAAATTTCTCAAGTTATAGTTGAAACTATGTGGCATTGACAAAAATGATGATCAATTGATTCTTTCCATCCTTTTCAAATTGGGTTCCAACTATTATGTCTTCATTTTTACCCTGAAACTAAGCATGCCAATGGAATTACATGGGCCATGTCATATTTGGGTGATTTTTTTCTAACTTGACTTGGTAGCAAGGTAAGATCATTAAAATGGGTGCATTAAAGTCCTCAAAATTGCATGCCTTAATTGTAAGTCATGACAAATAGAAGGTTTCTAGTAGTAAAGAGAATAAAGAGAATAAGGACCTAGAGAAAAGAAAGGTTTAGAAACTTGATGCTAAGCCAAAAGATTCCTACTCTTTAGACATGAAATCCAAGAAAGATTGACTTGCATATGGATATTATGATAAATATAGACATGATGAATCTAAATACATGAAGAAATAGACTGACCAACTAACAAAAAAGCATGAGAAGCATAATATCAGTGTCCCTATTTAATCTAATCATATTTCATCAACACAAGAGTCTTCTAAGTTCAAATATAGTAAGAAGGGAAAATATAAGGGTAAAATTCTTATCTGAGTTATATCCCAACCTTCCACATGGGTTATTGATAGTAGTGCATCACACCACATCACTTCATCATAGGGTATATCCTTATATTTGGAAGCTTGTTCTATGCCTTCCATTTTATTGGGTGATGATACTTAAATAGAAGAAAGTGGGAGTGGATTAGTTGAACTGAATGATGAAACATTTCATGATGTTCTATATGTTCTCTCTTTATCCACCAATCTCATATCTATCTATCAGATCACTCACATCATTTCAAGTAAGACAGTTAAGTTCACACCCAATTCCATGGTTACTATAAAATAAAATAGTGATTTCATTATTGCATTTGGAAAATTAGATCACCTGTCATGATTGTATACTTTCTCACATTTTTCACTTGATTAACCCTCTACTTCACTGCTCACTCATTTGGATGAGGTGTGTAAATTATGGCATTAACAATTTGACCATATCAACTATCTACTTAGATCATCTTAGTCATCATGACATGGTTTTAGGGTTACCATTAGTCAAGTTTTCTGACAAAATTTATTAGGGTTGCATATTTGGTAAGTATCCTAAGGATAAGTATGACAAGGGAAAATCACAGAGAGATAAATAGATATTGGAGATTATCCATAATGACATTGTTGGCCTATTTCCAAAACTATTATTAAATAGGAATAAATACATGCTTACTTTCATTGATGACTATTTAAGGTATACTTGGGTGCAGTTTTTTAAGTAAAAATATGAGGTATTTTTTAGGACTTCAAGGCACTTTTAGAGAAATAATCATGGAAATACATCAAGATTTTTCACACCAAAAATGGTGCTGAGTATGTCAATAACCATTTTGATAAATTATGTATATCATAGGGGATTGAACTATAGCATACAATTCCATATAGTCCTCAAGAAAATGTATTTTAAGGAATGTCTAATTATATGCTACATTCCAAGTCTCTTACACCTCAATATTGGTTTGAGTCCTTCAATTATGTATGTTATATCCATAATCAAGTTCTTCATAGATCATTAAAGGGAGACACTCGTTTTAAAGTTTGGAGTATTTAAAAACTCATAGTGAAGAACTTACGAGTGTTTGGTTATCCTATTATGGCTCATATTCTAAAGAATAAACATAAGGAAATGGAACCTTAGAGTCAGCCTTATATATTCATTGGATATCTTTAGGGTATTAAGGGATACATGATTCTCCATCCCACTACTCATGAGTTTTTCATTAAGAAGACTATTTATTTTTTAGAGGGTCCTTAAGAATCCACACTTGACATATCTCCACCTTCCTTAGATGCATTGGGGTTTGACTATAGTTATAATGATTCTAGTTATGATGATGAGAGTAGTGATGAGGATTCCCCTCCTCTTAAAATATCCTCAAAAGATGAGGAATACCCTCCTAACTCTTTGATCACTAGTCTTATTTGGGCTAGACAAACACTACAAAGTGTTGTTAAATGGGTTGGATATCCATTAGATAATAGTCAAAACCATTCAAAATTATAGGATATCCCACATTATTTAATTTCATCCATTTATAATCTATAATCATTTTTGTGGCATTAGGCACTCCTGAGTGGGATACTACTATTGAATAAGAGTATGATTCCTTTCAGAGGAACAAACCTTAGTACTTAGTCCTTCTTTCTAAGAAAATAAAAATTGTTCAATGTAGGTTGATTTACCAAACAAATTTTTCATAAGATAGGTCTATAGACAAGTTCAAATCATGTTTGGTAGCAAACATTTTTTCTCAGGTACCTAGAATTGTCTATAGTTATATGTTTGCCCTAGTTACCAAAATTAACTCAATATGACTAACTCTTGATATTACCATAGCACATCACTAAGATGTTCATTAGATGGATGAGAAGAGTTCATTTCTTCATAGTGACCTCAAAGATTAAATATACATGGAATAACCACAAAGATTTATGGAAGATTATTCCTTAGTTTACAAACTTTAGAAATCTATCTATGGCATCAAATAAGCTCCTCAAACTTGGTATGCCAAGATGGACTCATTTAGTCTTTTGGTTGGGTTCATCAGATGCCATTTTGATCTAAATGTATACATTTTATGGTGAGATGATTCACTATTGATTCTGGTTCTCTATGTGGAAGACCTATTAATCATAAGGAATTATTCATCCACCATCACTGTAGTGAAAATTCATTTGTCTAATAGGTTCTCAATGATTAACTTGGGCTTATTGCATTACTTCATTGAGATTGAAATTTTTCAATATGACTCCATGATCACTATTGCATAATCCAAATATGTTATTGGTTTGCTTGCATAGTTTTAAATGGATGACTATAATTGAGATTTGGGTCCTTTTCTATCTAGTGTTAATATTGAGGTTGATTGTCTATCTCCTTTGGTTGATGATGCATCATATAAAAAAAAATTGGTAGTCTCATCTACCTTACACACACAAGACCTGATATTTCATATTTAGTGTGCATGGTCTCCAAATTCATGCAGTAACCACATGAGCTACATTGGAAATCATCTAAATGGATTCTCCACTATATTCAAGGCACTCATAATTTTAGGATTCACAATGGAGTGGGCATTTAAATAAACTTAATTGGATATATAAATTGCGATTGGGATAGATATATTGAGAACCATAGTCTAATTTATGTTATTATTTCTCCCTTAATTCAGGTCTGATTAGTTGGTCAAACAAGAATCAAAATGTTATTACTTTATCTTATACATAGGCAAAATAGAAATGATCTAATAGTGTTTCCATTGAGGATATTTATTTTTATTGGATTCTCACTGATATTGGCATCTAGTTTTGATGACCAACAGTCATCTTCTGTGACAACCAAAGCATAATCTAGATCTGTAGGAATCCAATCCTCCATCAATAGACTAAGCATATCAAGATTCACATGTATTTTATTTAGAATCTCATCCATGAGTAATTCATTGATCTCTATTACATCTAGATAATGGAATAAATTTTTGATATATTCACCAAACCCTTCACTAAGATAAAGTATCTTTATTTGTGAGCTCTTTTGTGGGTTCAAGTAGCTCCATCATCCTCCTCTATGAGGTAATTTTGTTGTAATTTGGTATCTCATTAGGCCTTTTTATCAAGACCCAATTATTATACCCACCTAAGCTACACTTAAGTGGGGTAAGGGGGTGGGGAAGAGGTTAGTGTAGGTTTTTATTCCATTTACTTGTTTTTCCCTACACATTTTTATTTAGCTTTTTTAGGTGTCTTGTAGGTCATTATGAAAGATAATCCCATATTCATGAGGAAGTAAAGATATGTTTATCTTTCACCTATATAATTTACCTTCCTAAATATTTAATGGATAATGGTGTTAATTATAATATTTCAATCTTTTGATTGTGGAGCAATTACTTCTTTCTAGCTCATGTTTGATTTTGTTAATACATATAGGTAACTTCTTCATGCATTTAACTATATCTAGTAGATCCTCAATTGTGTCCCACTCTAAGATCAATACTATTTCAATAATATTTGTAAATAGTTCTTAAATTTTTATTTTTTTTACCTTCTCATTATATTGATCAATTTGGTTACTCCTTTTAATTGATTTCACCATACATGAAACATAACAAGTAACAACTATCATGATGTACTGTAAAATGAAGTACCTAAGAGATATATCCATATTAAACATGTTTATAGAAAAAGGTAAATAATAATTTTTAAATTTTTAACACTTTGAAATCAGAATTCAAAAAATATTAAATCATGAAACCATAAGTCAATTGGGGATTTGAGACCAAAGGTCAGGTTGACCACAATGTGTGAAATGAAGAAAACGCAATATAAAGTGATTGGATGAGAAATTTTGGAATCTAAAACATGTTTTTATTAAAATAAATAAATGAGATTAACCCATAAAAATAGGGAAACAAAAGTATAGTGTACTTCCAATAGGTCTAGATTTACTAAAATAAATTTACATAATCGATATGATATTTTAGCAAACAAAATGAGGTTTTTTAGATTAACAACCTAAGTATAAAATATATATGAGTAATTTTTAAATGGATCTATTTGGAGGAAAAAATGTGTCAATCAATTAAAAATTAACTTAAAAGCATATGAACATGAAGCCCTTGTAACCAGAAGAGTGTAAACCCTAGGGCAAAGTTTCAAATCATAAAATTAATTAGATCAAGATAAAAACCTAGAAGCTTGAAACCCCTATATTATAAAAAAAAATCATCCACATAAATCAAGTTCACTAAATTTTTAACCCTAAAATCTAGATCAGGGAATCTAGGGTTAAAAGGGGTAGAGATAGCCTGGGACACAAGGATGGTAGACTATCTCTATAGCAGGACAATTAATTTTCAAACTTAGATAAACATATACTAAATTCATTAAGCTGGGATATTCTAAAAATATAAATTACAACTATTTTATATATTGTAATGATAATGAAAACAAGATAGTTGGTTTTGATGCTAATATAAATTTGGATATGGAATAGAAAATAATAAAACTATAAGTTGATTATGGATCAATCATTAGATTCTAGATTAATAATTTTATGACCTTTCACATTTTCATCAACCTCAAATGGTTACATATTCACTTATGTCTAACCTAGATATAGGAATCTTATATCAAATACCTAGTAGATCTAGTTATAACCACCTAGAATATTTTGGGTTTTGTGTCACCTTTACTTTGGTTTTATTAGATATGGATCATGGGTTATCACTCCTTGTCAAATAGAAAAACCCTAGCTCTTCATATTCATACTAGATATGGGAAAAATGGGTTAGTGGGCACATGGTGTCGAGCTTTTGTAAATACCCCTATGTCAATGAGCATTACCTACATATCTAATATTTCAAATAGGGCCTCAAATTTATGTAGTTCCCTACATGATGGCTTGTGTGTGTATAAAGATGAAATGTATGACAAGCAAGTACATATAGTCGCCTAACTTGTAACTTAGAAAATTTGGCTCATGGGATGCTCTTTTAGTAATTTATACCTATAGATGTGTTTTCATTATGACTGATATGGAAAAAAGAGAAAATATGGAATCTTTTCTCACTATAATGCTTGATAGAATATTTTTTATAAGTTTTTTGGTAAGTTGTTTGGTATGTGCTAGATATGTGTTAGGTGATGAATGAATGAGGATTGATTGTGTATTTATACCAATCCTTTTATAGAAAATATATTATTAAATCACTTAGGCTAACCATAATAATACACTTCATTTATAAATGAGATGACTTTAGGGCAATGGACACTTACATTGGAATAGGACACTAGCATCGACATAGGCATCTAACTAACAAGCAAGAAAATAAACACACATTTAAAACATGTAGAAACATAAGATAAATAGGTTTATAAAATTATAATCATGATATAAGGTTGGATTCATCAAAATAATATTGGTTGAACTAAGAGATAAGTAGGCACAAAGAGATAGTGTATGTGATCCTTTTGATAGTAAAAGATCTAAAAGCTAAAGGTACATCCATAGTATGTATTTTCCAATTTTACAAGACTAAGGTGATATATAATTCATAAATAGTGTCTACAAGATTATATTCAACAATTATAAAATCTATCCTTATGGGTGGTTGACATCACTAAGAATAACTTGACTGACATGTTCTTTAGGGGGCTCAAGGATAAAATCTAACTTAAGGTTCATATGTTTAATCCATAAATTATTTTTAAAGGCCATGCAGAGAAAAATATCTATTTAAAAAAAGGATTTCACTCATGGCCATGAACACAATTTCATAGTACCATCATTTCCACAACCTAAAATATTGACCGCTTAGCAAATCAAAGAGAAACATTCCAAAGGGTTATGTTTTGGCTATGAAATAAAGTGGATAAAAGGACATAATTTTTTTAAAATAAGTTGTTATACATTAAAGGTGTTAATAAATATTATGATGATGATGAGGCTTAATATGAGTGTATGAAAGAACCAAAGGAATAATTTAAAGATTCTCACCCTACTATCTTTTGTCATTCCCTTTCAGGGATGAGTACTCCTCAAACTCTTCTGATGGTGGGAATACTCAAGAAATATAAGGTGACAATGTTGATTGACTTAGGTTATACTCATAACTTCATAAATAGTAATTTGGCTACTCATTTGAAATATTTTATTTATCTAGATCCATAATTTCATGTAATGAATGCAAATGGTAACATTATCAATTATTTTGGAAAATTCCATAGTATCAAGATTTCCATGGGTGACTACCCAATTAATTATCTTATGTTTTATATTCCCATGGTTGGGGCTAAAATTATTTTGTGAGTGTAATTTATCATGACTTTGGGCACAACAAAGATGAATTTTAAGGAAATGCTCATGCACTTTCATTCTAAAGGTATGACATTTGAAATATGGGGATTACATGAAAATTCTTCTCAATTGGTTAGTTAACATAAAATGACAAACATTATTAAAAATGGGGTGAAAGGATTTATAACATGGTTGTTTTCTTTATAATTTCATCTAGCATGTGTCTACATACCTTAATTTACAAATGATTCTTGATGACCATCCAATAGCTTTTGGTGCAATGCCATAAGACTAATTCCATGTAGCACACCACTAAACATTAGATCATACAAGTATTCATATGCTCAAAAAGTGAAGTTAAAAAGATGGTACATGAGATGTTAGAGGCAAGTATTATCTGACATAGTCAAAGTGAATATTCTTCCCTAATGGTCATGGTGTAGAATAAGGATGATAATTGGAGGATGTACACCAATTACAGATAACTCAATAAGTACACTATCAAATATAAGTTCTCTATTCTATTAATTAATGATTATTTAGATGAATTACATTTTTTTGTTTGTTTTACCAAACTAAATCTTCATTTTGGGTATTATTGGCCATTTTTGGCCCACAAACTAAGATTTTACCTAGATAGAGAAGCTAAGTAGAGTTCCTGATCTATAAATGATTAAAAGATGGTAAGAACAAGCTTTAAAGATCTAAATTATCATAGGATGTCATGTAGAAATGAATATACTAGCTTGATTATGCATTTAATAAGTATGCTCAAGAATCCTTCCAGAGCTGAAAGATTATATTGATAGGAATTTATTTATGCCAAGATCATCCTCTACAAATTTCATGACTTGATGATATTTATATCTCAAGTTACAAGAATTTAAAGTTGAAATAGTAATTTGGGATAGGTGCATGGACATCAAGTCCAAGCTTTGGAAAATAGCCATTTAAATTTAAATGTTCTTAGGTTAGAATCAAATCTAATAAGTGTCAAGATAATGGGATATTAGATCAAAATCCAATAGCAAGTAGTGATCTAATAGATGTCAGTGGGTCCCAAAGATCTAATGATGCACATTCGATAAAATACCTAAGATCAGCAGTCAGCATCAAGTCAAAAGCTTAGCATGAACATGTAACTGATAAGTGGCATGATCTCATGAGCCTATAGTAGATCTAATGGTGGATATTAATTGATAAGGTTAGTGGGTCTAGGTACATCAATGGTGCATGTGAAGTTGTATAAGGTAAATCTAATGATGAGTGATGAGTCAACAAGTCAATAGATCCCAAAGATAAATGAAAAGCTATCAAGTGTCTCAAGCACATTAAATTAAAAGAGGATATATGGCTTGCATTCATTCTTATAGATCAATATTAATAGTACATGAGAGGTCAAAGATTCAAAAGGATCTTAAAGAATGAATGTATAGCTGATAGTTGGCATAATATGAGAATCCCAGATCAAGATCAATGGCCAATATGAAGGTTAAAGGTTCTATAATCTTGAAGTCCTAGATTAAGATCAATAGCTAAAACTAAAGGTTAAAGTTATGAGACTTTTACTAGAGTTTGAAACATGATCCAAGTTGAACTAAAGGAAATACTTTAAAAACATATGTCACCATTAGAGCTCAATTGAGCATCCATTAAACATGGGACATACCTATATAATCCAAGTCATTAATAATGAATCGCCAACACCATTAAAGCTTAGTATGAACCTCTAGTTTGAAGATTTATAACATGCAAGGTCCATCTTCTGGGGTTACAGTATTATTCTTTTAGTATGTTTGGTTTTCCTTTAAATAATATATGTGCATATAATGAGTCCTTAATTCCTTCAAGGTTCAAAGGCAAAATGGGTATATTTAGACTAAATAAAAGCTATGCAACCTATAAGATTTTTATCGATATATAGTAGTTATATGAAAACCAATAAATTATATTAGTTTTAAATCTATAATAGAGACCTATGCTTAGATGGAGTAGGGGAAGATATATAGTTATGTAAAAATGTATCATCTATCAACATGGCTATATCCTTGATAGATAGGTACCTATAACCACTTAAATTAGACATGGTGATGGATTTTTTAGGCCCAAGGATATAAGTACCTTTCCCTCATAATGAATCAAGTGGAGATGGAGTGGAGAATTAAAACAAAGAGAGTTGGTGGTTGGAGAATTTGTTGGAGCATTGATTCTATTCAGATCTTAAAGATATTTTCTCCAACAAACTTAGTCGTGACTCATCATAAAAAACAAACCCTTGTCTTCTAGTGGATATCTCATCCAATGAGTAATATTGAAGATTATTGGAGGAAAATGAATGTTCGCTTATGGATACAAGATTAACCCTAATTAGAAGAAGGCATGCATACAAAAATAATCAATGAACTACCACTACATTTCTTGATCATTAATTACTCTTTCTCCATTATCCCATGCACGTTCCTCATCTCTCTCATTCCTATTATGCTATATATACATGTTTATAAGCCTTGAAATTCATCCCTCTCTTAGGCATGACTAGAATCTACCACGATTGAGCTTTATAACATCTTGAGATAAATAGATAACTATTTTATATTTCATTGTTCTAGTATAGTGTGTTAATGTCAGTTTGATTTGCATATGTGCTAGAAATCTCTCCCTTATCAATTCTTGATCTCACCTAGATACTAGTTATATTTATTATGTAGGTCATATTTAGTGTTTAATGTCATTTAATTAAAGATAACATGTGGATACATTGAGTAGTTAATGCTTGAATTAGACCTCTCCATCACTTCCCTTAGGTTTTAATCTCTTGGTGAACCTCTACATGAAATATTGACGCATAAATAACATTTATAAAAGTAGATTCAGTATTTTTCTTGTCTCATTAGTGTTTTTTAGAAGTTCAAGTAGAGTGGATAAGCAATCAATTTAGGTGCATCACCAACATTGCTTAGATTTCCCTTTCAGTTATCTTTCTCTCACTTTTCCCCCAACAATTAGTAGGTTTTAATGGAAATGAGATAAGTGATGCATCAGAGGATATAGCCTTGTTAAAAATATTAGAGGTCTAACCTAAGATTAGGTAACCCATAGCCTAGGATCATTCCTACATTGGACTAGATTTGAGTAAGGGACCTAAACAATCCTTTGCTCAACTAGGGTGCAATCTAGGTTTATAACAATTTAGGCATGCCTGGTGGGACCAATATCCAAAAGAGTGGAAAGATTATTGGTTTGTCTTTCCTCTAATTAGCTTTTAGAAGCAATAAAGTTAGTACTAATGGCAAATCTAAATCAAATCTTCTATTTTTAAGCATATTGGGTATGTCTCATTGAATATTTTAATTAGTTCTTGCATCTCATTTGACATATGAGGTTGATATGAATAGCTATGGTGAATACCCCTATCATTCACCTCATTATCATTAATTCCAATAGGATCCTCATGGTCCATATGAGCCTAATCAGCCTTACCAAGAGTTTTATCAAAGCTATAATGAGCCTCATCAATTTTGTCATGATATTTATTATCAATAACATGGTTCTTACCTTCTTCATGATCTTTGTCAACCTTAACATTAGTATGGTGACTCATACCAATCCTATAATGATCCTCCTGATCAGTCATGGTAGGAAAATGACATTCTTAAACATCCTACTCATATCCCAATCCTTTTGACATAAGCTTTAAAAATACTCTATTAGACTAGGAGAGGAATATGATAAACATTGATACATTGAAGGGGTATGGGTGGGAAATTCTAAAATGTGTCATTAGAGGAGTTAGGACCTCAGTGCAATAGGAAAAGGAGTAGATGTATTTCACTAGGATAGGTTATTATATAAATAATGGTGACATGATTGACATAGATGTATTCATCTCCAAGATTGAGGGAAAGTTGGTAGCCCATGAAGAACATCAAACACCTCATTACCCATCCTACCTTCCCTTGTTCACTCCATGTCAACCTCATGTTGAGATTTCTATCACCACTCATAAGCCCTCACAAAATGAGTGTCAAGGTCATCATAGTTCTCCTCAAATCCTCTCAACCTTCCCCTAATCTAAACCTATCCAAGGGAGAGTCCAAGAGGAAATGTAAGTTTATGTTGAAAGAGTCAGCCATCATGAGTAATCAAGGTCTGATTTTGAAGCCTCCCTTTCTAGGCAAATTGAATATATAGATAAAAATTTGTACCAAACATTGGTAGTTTCAAAGGCAACATCACCTCAACTGTACATATCTCATTTCATTCCTCAATCCATAATTCATATTATTGTCATCAAATTGTCACCCTAAGACATTCTATGAAGCTCCTTCAATTTGATACAACATTGAATCATCCCTCAAGTTTGTAGGAACTTGTGAGAGAGATGACTCTTTAGGATTGAATACGGATAGCTCCCTAGATATGAATTGATGTTCTTATGCTACTAAAACTACCTAACATGGGTGAAAATGGAGAGAAACATACATAAATCAAACCTAAACTAGGAGGTGATACACCAAGATTTTCTTTCATTCATACACTTGGGATTTGTATAATGAACTAAGATAATCAAACTAGCCTCACACCATTAATGGATCTCCCTAGCATGAGTATTTCTCATGAAGGCAAATAACAACTCAAAAAATGAAGGCAAGTAAAGGGAAGGTCATATATGACACTACCAAACTCATACACACTTCAAAACTCTATTTTAGTAGCATACACTTCATAAAACCTATTAAGAGATAAGTCATTTGCAGCAACACATTTAAGGATTGTATGAAACAAGATGAACTCAATCTATACTTGAATTTCAAGATGGATCATTTCAACACATAGTAAAAATAGACTTAGAGTATAACCAGCTTACTTCTCATTAGCTTAAGTATAAATTAAGGTATAATTTTGGTATGACTTTGCCATATCAAGGGTTTGAATCCTTTCAATAGCCAAAATGGCTTAAATTTATAGAACTTAGAGGAAGAGAGAGAAAGGAAGTTGAAGAGGCATAAAGGACATGTGTCAAAAAGTGAAAATAAGTTATAATTGCATGTAAAGGAGAGGTGGGGTGAGCTATTCCAAGTCATGAAGGTGTAATTATCCACACAAGTCATAAATATAGTGAAAAGTGGCACAAAACTATCATTTTGGAATAAGAAACTACCCACCTGAGTTGCCTTACAAAACTACCCCTATCCCTACATATGGTTAGGTCTGATGGTTGGTTTGATCAAGAGGGGTTACAAACAAGTCCCCACATGCATTGGATTAAACCCTGACCATCCCTATTCTTATGGGCATACAAAATCATCACTGGTAGTTTCAAAAGGGCTCTTTTCCATGCACCTTCTCCACTTATCATTCAAAACTCTTCAAACCTAAAAATTGATCCATGAACAAGAGGGAATGACACTTTTAAAATTATCCCATATCATTAGTTTCAATAAAAACCTATAAAATATCTCCCTAATTACTTTTCAACACTTTCCCAAGTGTTCACTAGTCTGGCTCACTGGATTGGCTAAAAGTGAGGGCCTAGTTTTGGAACTTAGAGGATGATTCATGATATTATATTAATTTTTTGAGTTATCTCAAGATTAAAACTTTTTCCCAAAGTTTGTTTCATCTCCTAACTCCTCTAGCTTCCACACCACTCAAAATGGCCAAAACAAGCCTTATTTTCCTCTAATCCATATAGTTATGTACAATAAAAACACATATGTGGAATAATTTGAGATTAATATACAACCTCCATGTGGCTTAATTTCCACCCCCATTCATTTATACTCTCTAATGGAAATCTTTCTCCAATCGGGTCCTTGTGAGGGTTTTACAAGGGTTTTGAGTGACCTAAACTCTTAACCTTTATTCATAGCCATTTCACATTTGGAATCCATAAAAATTCCATTTAAGGATCATAAATTACCTTATATAAATATCCTAAATTTATCCAAGTCCCATTCAAAGGCTCATGAAAGTTTTGAGCTCTTGAAGTTGGCATTCAAGCTATTTTCAAGCATTCTGGTACAGTCTGAGCACCTCCTAAGCCAAGAATGGCTCCTTGATAAATTATATTGTCTAATTAAGGTTAAAAAACCTATTTAAATATCCTAAAAACATTATCCCATAATTTTTATATCTTACCAATATCTATAATTGAAGATGACCCCTATTTACAACTAGGCCTAAACCTTGTCAAGGGGTCAGCCTACAACTTGTGACTCCATCTAAACTTTCCCTAATTTCCTTTTCCCCTTTATGGATTTAAAATATCTAATACACCCATTTAATCATTAATCAAACAATTTTAAATCATATATTATGCCAAAACACATATTGACCCTCAATTTGGCCTCTTGATCTTGGGTATGCCTATGGGGTTTGACTACAACCCTTGTTGTGTAGGGTGCCTTGTTTGCTTTAAAGACTCATATTAAGGTTTATTTGGTTTACATATACATACTCCAGATTATCCAATAATTTCATATTCTTTTATCTCCCTTTGTTTCATGATTTGACCTCTCTTCCTCAAAATTATCTCTTTGTGCAAGGTAAAAGTTACCCTACTCTAATATAAAACAAAGAGGGTTTTCCTAGATATATCATCAAATACAATAATTTTTTGAGTGTATCATGGTTAAAAATTATTATTATTATAAAATTTTATCTCATAACTCCTCCATTTGACCCCTCAATTCTCCAAATTTACAAGGCAGACCTTTTGAAGGTGCATGACTGTGAGGGTAAGCAGGGTTGGCTTGTGTTTGGGGTTTCAATGAATGTTTTTGAGAATGGTTAGGAATTTTTAGGGATAATTTGTGATATAAAAAACCTATTTAAACAACTTATATTTCATATTCTCTTCAAACACCTTGTCCCATGCTTCACATGGCCTCATTTCATGTATTTATTTACCATGACTGAGTGTACAAATTCAGAAACTTTTGCTTATGAGACAAGGACCTTGGGTGTCTTGAGGATGTATTTGTAATTTAATATCCTTAATTTTAACATTATTATTCCACCTCACATTTTTTTAAACCCTCCTTTGCTTTCTAAGGCACCAAACTCTCATAGGTTCCTTCCTTGCTTATGACCTTGTTTGACTATGACAGTGGGCAAGGGATATACTTTTGTTGCCTTTATCCAAGATTTTAATCAAGGTTTCAAGAATTATTTATCCTAATTTTTACTCATATCCTTATTATATTTTTAAACATATTTTAAACCTAGCCTTTTGGCCTGCTAGGCTTTTCAATTGTTTACTATCTTTTTGGACTGAGACAGTCTTAATACACTGCTTGTAGGTTGTTATAAGATAGGAATGGCATAAGATTGGCCTTGATGGATGATTTTTAAACTGCTTTAGACCCTAAAAAAAACTATGTTTTCCATTTTCAACCTATTTTATCCCTAAAAGTGCCTTAAGACCCCTCCAAATGCCTTGATCGCACTTCACACCTATTGTCCCAGTTGTAAGTGGCTACTTTTCATTCATTCTAGGCAAATAGGTATCTTCTAGTGAAATATGGACTTGATCATGGTAATTTATGATGAGTTTGAGGTAGTTGTTTTTTAAAAAACTATCAACTTTTCTCATCTCATTCATAATCATGATTATTTCACAAACCTTAAACTTTCCTGCCTATAGGTGACTGCCACAATCCTCTGTATAGACAGAGAAGTATGCATTAGTGTTTCAAGACATTATATTTTCCTTTTATCATGATATATTAACTTTAAATAATAATTTTAATAACTCATCATCATCTAACTTGAAATCATAGTCCAAAAACATCAAGATGGGATACAAATTAACATTTTGACAACTGTCTTATAGATAATATTACCCTATTTTAGTGATTTTTATCCATCTTTAGGCCTCAAGAAGACCACTCTCCATCTATAATATATATATATATATATATATTTTGTAATAATAATTTTATACACTAAGGGTTACAAGATTCATTAAATTATATGCCTTAAACACATTTCAAGCATGTTTTGTAAGGTTTCAAAAAACCCCTTGGGCCTTTATTTTTAGGGTTTAGGGACTAAGGGCCTAAACACAGTCCACCCATCTTCTTAATACTTTTAATGCTCTTTTTACTCTCTCCATCAAGTGTGAATCAATACAAGATTCATCAAAATGCATTCTAGATATCTCCAATACTTAAAACCATTATCAAGGCTATTATCCATGTATGATGATGTCATCAGGGTATTATATATACCAATTTTTGATATAATGCACTGAGAATACAATTGGATGTTGCCATGTTGACTTAGATGCCTTATAAAGATAAAAAATAAATTTAAAATGGATAATATCTAATTAAGACAACTTAATAGTAACCTTATAACAATTTCACTAGCACTTGTAAGTGAAAACACCTTTGTGAGAGCTGGCGGTCATGGAAAGCATGATTTTGAGAGCATTGGTTGGTCATTATATGAGTTGGAAACTTTTTCAAACACCTTTAAATAAATATTAATGGATCCAAAATATTGAAACCACATCTCATTCCTGCATCCAACATGTAAAATCCCCTATATTAAGACTAAGTTGCAATTATAGAGCGACCAGTTTAGGAGAATTTACAAGCCTAAAAGAGGCTTTCTTAAACACTTGAACTCTCCAAAGATAAGAGGACCATGGGAATGTATTTTAAAGCATGGGTAAACTCTTGGAACACATAAAACCATCAAAAAAAATCAATAAAACCTCAAATAAATACAAATAATGACCCCCTCATGGATGAAAGTGCATAAAAGGCTATTTGGAGTGTTAGCATTTGTTCATAGAGTATAATGCACTAATATAAAAATATTTTCCATAAAATTTAACTATAATAGGATACTATCCACCCCTAAGACCATTATTCCTAACTCCACCTGTACATCCAATAGTGATTGCTTGATTTTTCCCTTCTTTGGTTTGACAATGGAAAATGAAGGAAAAGGAGTTGCAAATGCAACTATTTGCATTCTTATTAAAAACCAGGCATTGAAATGAGCTTAGGGAGATGAAAGGACACCCTGACCACGTTTTTATCTACAAGTGGACTTGAGGAGTCCATACAAGTGGCTAAAAACTCCCTTTTTCAAGTGTTTTCTTGATTTTAACTTGCACCTATAGTCTTGGTCAGTTACAAACAGTTATTTAAGACCCATTAGAACACATGGAGCATGACATCACCCCTTTTTGACTTGCATAATTCCAAAAAACCTATATAAATGATTAAATGCCCATTTTTTACCCTTGAAAAGACATAAAGTAATATGGAACACTAATGCAAAGAGTAACCAAGGCTAATAAAAACATTTATTAACATTTAATGGCCTATGAAACACTTCATGATAAAAAATTTTACATATGGGGTTGACTCATTTTGACTGGGGGTAAAAATGGTCAACACACACTATGTAAGAAAACCATGAGCCCAAATTCCCATCTTGGAACCAAATCATGCAGTCAATTAAATCAAAAGTCAACCAATCCCCAACCTCCCCTCCTCAAAAGTCTAAATCATTTCCATCTTGTAAATCCATCTAGAGTAGTATCCAAAAAAATCAGGAGGGCATGACTGTCAAATATAAATAGTTAGACCAAGAAGGTGTCACATATATCTCATCTCTCTTGGAGTCATCCCAATAATATCATATGCCACTCTTTGAAGAGGTAAGTAATGAACTCCATGTTTAACTCATAGTTAAAATTATGATTTTTTAGAGTTAGAAGAAGATCTCATAATTGGGACATCAATGGGAAAGGGTGAGCATGCTTCAGTCTTTCAAGATGCAATGATAGATGAATTCAAAGAGGAATTTGAGATAGAGGTTGAGATATAATTACAAGAATAAGTACATTAAGAGGAATCTACTCCATTGAAAGTTCCTAATTTCATGGATTCCTTCCTTAAAGATAAGTCCATAAAGGTACCAAGTTTCACACCAATTATTTTCATGCCTCAAGGCCCATCCATGTTACCAAATCCTACACCTTTTCTATTCGAAGTGCCAAACTTCCTACCTCCCCAAGAAATAGTTTTCCCTTCACCCACTCCACCTACCATTCCTCATGAAACCTATCCATCTCAAACTTATAAACCTTCATGGGATATACACCCAAATCATGTGATGCCTAACCTTTGTCATGAGGATCTTATTATGCCTAGTCCATTTAATCAATTAAAAGAGGTGGGAGAGGTCAAGTAGTTCAATTTTCCAAGCTTCATAAGCTTCCTCTATTAATAATCTACCCAAATAATTCAAGCTATATCAAAATTGGATCCATCTTTCATTTCTACCATCCACACTCAAGAAGAGGAGCATGTCATGTAGAAACTAGATGAGAAAATTATTGATTCAAAATGGCTTCAAGAAGGAAATTAAATAACATGGAGTGGGTAGTCCTTCACTATTATTTCCTCTAGATTCATTAAAAACATGGACTTTTTTTAGATATATAGGATAGGATATCATCCCCTTGGTTAGCCTACATACATGGGCATGATCTAAAAGGTAATATAGGTCTATTTAGTGCTCAACCTAGTCAACTAGATTGTGAAGGAATTGATCTTGAATCCAAACTAGGAGTTGATAGTAGGATTGCCATTATGAGATGGTGGCATTTAAGGCACCTAATTCAATTAGATATTATCAAAAAGGAAGAGTCATCAAGTGAGTATGTTTACATTGGAGGTTATTTTTCTCCTACTATTCCACATATGAGCATGTTAAAGGAGTTGGCAAAGAAGAGACTTACTTCCTCCACCACTAGGCTTGTAAGGGAACATGTGATATGTCATTCTCCATCTCATAAAGGAGGTAAACTCATAAATTTTATTTTTTATCTAGGTGGATCATGATTTATCTTAGTTAGTTAGGTTCCCTATATATAATTAGTTGTTTATTTTTCTCCAAGTGTTGTCTTGGCATATTAGGTTAGTGGTCCTTACTTTGTTTAGGTTAGTTTCCCTTCTATTCTATGTTCCTTTCAATGATTTCCTTGGGTAATTTATTTTTTATTTGTTATTTTTGTTATTTGTTTGTTTTAAGAGGAGTTATCTAAGGGTTGATAACTAGTTTTAGCTTTAGATCAACATGTTGAACTAGAGTATAGACTCCATGACCAATAGACTAGACTAGGCAAATGGTATGTGTTCTCAAACATAGCAAGCATGATTTATTATGAGTCACTATAAATGTTTGTCATTTTTGGCCCAAATACTAAGCTTTTGATTGGATAGAGAAGCTGAGTAGAGTTATTGATCCATAAATGATCAAAAGATGGTGAGAGCAAGCTTTGAAGAGCCAGACTATAATAGGATGTCATGTAGAAATGAAAAGACCAACTTAATTGTGTATTTAATAATTATGCTCAAGAATCCTCCCAGAGCTAAAATATTGCATGGATAGGAAGTTATTCATGCCAAAATCCTCCTCTACAAATTTTGTGACTTGATGAGTTTGTTATCTCAAGTTAAAATCATTTAAATTTAAACTAGCAGTCTATCATGAGTGCATGGATGTCAAATTAAAGCTTTGAAAAATATCCATTTAAAGTTAAATATTCCCAATTTAAACATATATCTGATAATTTTTAATATCACAAGAGCTTAGATCAAAATCTAATAGTGAGAAATGATCTGATAGATGTTAATAGGTCCCAAAGATCTAATGATGCACATTCAATCGTACACCTAAGATCAATGGTGAGCATCAAGTCAAAAGGTCAGCATGAATGTGAAACTAACAAGTGGTATGATCTCATGAGATCATAGGATATCTAATGGTATGTAGTGACTGAAAAGGTCAGCAAGTCTAGGCAGATCAATGGTACACATGTAATTATACAAGGTAGATCTAATGATGACTGATGAGTCAAAAAGTTAGCATTTATCAAAGATAAATGAAAATATATTAAGTGTCTCAAGCATGTTAAATTGGAAAAATATATATGGCTTACAATCATTCATATTGATCAAGATTGATAGTGCATAAGAAGTTGAAGAATCATCAAGATCCTAAGGAATGAATGCAGAGCTGACAATTGACATAATATGAGAAGCCTAGATCAAGATCAATGAAAAATACGAAGGTTTAATGTGATATAATCTTGAAGGCATAGATTAATATCAAAAAATAAAATTAAATTTCAAATTTATTATACTTTGACTGGAGGTTGAAACACAATCAAAGTTAAACTAGAGAAAATGATTCAAAAGCATATGTCACCATTAGAGCTCAGTCGAATATCCATTAAACATGGGGCATAGTTATATAGTAAAGGATATTAATAATGAAGATATAATGCCATTGAATCTTAGTATGAGCCTCTGGTTCAAAGATTTATAACATGCAAGGTCCATCTTCTAGTGTTGTAGTATTATTCCCTAGTTGTGTTCGGTTTCCTTTTAAAGAAAATCTATGCATACAATGATTCCTTGGTTCTTGCAAGTTTCAAAGGTAGAATGGGTATATTTAGACTAAATGGAGATCAAGAATGAGGCTATACATCCTCTATGATTTTTATTAATATATAGTGAAAACCAATAAATAGATTAGTTTTCAATCTATAATAGATACTTATTCTCAGATGGAGTAGGGGTAGATGTATAGTTATGTAAAAATGTCTCATCTATCAACATGGATATATCCTCAATATAAAAGGTACCTATAACTTCTTAAATTATATATGGTGATGGCTTTGTCAAGCCCAAGGATATAAGGACCTTGCCCTCATAATAAAGCAAGTGGAGATGGTGTGGAGAATTAAAACAAAGAAAGCTAGAGGTTGGAGAAGTCATTAGAGCATTAATTATGTTTAGATCTTAAATATATTTTATCCAATAGACTAAGTCATGACTCATCATGAAAAAACAAACCCTTGTATTTTAATGGATCTCTTAGCCAATGAAAAATCTTGAATATTATTGGAGGCAAATGAAGTTTAGCTTATTGATAAATGATTAGCCCATATTGGAAGAAGGCATAAATAGAGAAAATAATCAATGAATTGCTACCACATTTCTTTATCATTAATTATTCCTTCTCCATTATCCCATGCATGCTCCCCATCTCTCTCATTTTGATTCTATTATACATAGGATTCTAAGCCTTGAAATTAATCCCTCTCTTAGATATGACTAGTCTCTACCAATATTGAGCTTTATAACCTCTTGAGATAAATAGATGATTGTTTCAGATTTAATTATTCTAGTATAGTGTGTTAATATTAGTTTGATTTTTATATGTGGTATAAATCTCTCTCTTGTCAAGTCATGATCTCACCTAGCTACTATTTATCTTGTTATACAGGTCATGTTCAGTGTTTAATGTCATTTGATTAAAGCTAACATGTGGATACATTGACTAGTTAGTACTTGAATCAGGGCTTTCCATCACTTCCCTTGGGTTTTGATCACTTTTTGAACCTTTGCATGAAATATCGATGCATAAAATACATTTAGATTTGTATATTCAATCTTTTACTTGTCTTATTAGTATTTTTAGAAGTTAAAGTAGAGTGGATGAGCAATCAATTTAGGTGCATCACCAACATTAGCTTAGATTTCCCTTTTAGTTATCTTTTTCTCCCTTTTCCCCCAGCAATTAGTAGTTTTAAATTTAAATGAGCTAAGGGATACATCATAGGAGCTAGCCTCATTAAAAATCCTATCGGTCTAACCCAAGATTAAGTAACCCACATCCTAGGTTCATTTCCATGTTAGACTAGATTTGAGTAAGGGACATGAATAATGCTTCGCTCAACTAGGGTGTAATCTAGGTCTACAACATGTATCATAGAATTTAGATCAAAGATGAGGATATCTATAAAAAAACTTTTAGATCTCATGAAGGGTATTATTATTTTATGGTCATGCCTTTTGGTCTCATAAATGCACCAGTTATATTTTAGAGTTTAATGACTATTTTTTAGGCCTTGTTTAAGGAATTTTGTGTTGGTATTTTATATGGCATCCTCATATACAACAAAACTTGGGAAGAACATTTAAATCATGTGAAATAGGTATTGTTAGTTCTAGAACAACATCAACTTATGTAAAACCTTCCAAATTTGCTTTTGGCATCCATGATGTGGATTAATTAGTTCATATTGTTTTGCATGAAGGATTAAAAATTGACCATAATAAGATCAAATCTATGGAGTGGAAAGTTCTAAATACCCTCAAGAACCTCTGTGGATATTTGGGGCTAACAATGTACTATCATAGATTTTTAAAAAATTATGGTAGCATAGCAACTCCACTCATAGCCTTGCTGAAGAAATATTCCTTCCATTGGATTCAACCAAATACTAAGGAATTTGAGCAGCTACAAGAGGCTATGTGCATCACTCTAATTTTGGAAACCCTTAATTTTTCCAAAACATTTATTTTTGAATGTGATGCATCAAAATATGGCATGGGAGTAGTAATCATGCAATAAGGAAGACCCATTGCATTCAAGAGTTATCAACTCAAAGGAAAAAATAATATCAAGCCAATATATGGGAAATTGATGATGGTTATTCTTAATGTGGTCAAGCAATGGAGACCTATTTGATGGCTAGACACTTTTAGGTAAATACTGATCATGATAGTCTAAAATACTTTTTGAAACAACATCTGTCATTAGAAGAGTAATAAAATTGATGACTAAAATTTTGGTTTATGAATTTTAAACAGTCTATAATAAAGGTAAACAAAATGTGGTAATAGATGCTCTTTCCATGAGGGTTAAATCAATTATGGCATTGTTATGTGCAATGACCATTTGCAAATCAAATTGGTTAGAAAATATAAGATCAGAATGGGTGAATTATAAGGACACCAATGTTTTGGTTCAAAATATTTAGCATGGTTTGGGTGTTTCTAAAAAATTTGAATGGAAAGGAAATACATTATGGTATAAAGATATATTTTACCTATGTAAGTATTCCATCCTCAAAAATAGATCATTTAGGAGCTTCATACATCTCCAATAAGGGGTATTCAATATTTTTTAACACATATCATCACATCAAGAAACATTTATTTTGGGATGGACTAAAGTGGGATATATAGAAAATTGTTGTAGAATGCATGGTTTGTCAATAAAACAAAGGGGAAATAATTAAAACACCAAGTGTTTTTCATCCATTATCCATCCATATCCAATGGTGGGATGAGATTTTCATGGATTTCATTATAGGGTTGCCAATATCTAAAGTTAAAAAATCATCATGCTAGTTGTGAATAGTCTCACAAAATATGCTCATTTTTGTTCCTTATCCCAACCATTTATAGCTAATATAGTATATGTTGCTTTTCTTAATATAGTTTAAAAGTTACATGGTACCAAAAAAATCATTGTAAGTGATCATGATCCTTTTTTCACTAGTAACTTTTGGACTAAGCTATTTATAATTTTAGGTACCCAACTAGCCCATCGCTTATCTTATCATCCTCAATCTAATGGGTAAATAAAGGTTGCCAACAAATTCTTATAAGTGTATCTTCATTTATTTGCATTAAATAAGTAGGAATGTTAAGTCTATTAGCTACCACTAGTAAAATGGTAGTACAACACTTCCTTATTTAGTTTTCTAAAATGTCTCCCTTTGTTTCACTTATTGAATATCACCCCCTCCATCACTTAATCTTTGAATGTGTAACCCAAGGTTTGAGTTGTTGAGGAACACATTCAACATAAATAGGAGATACTATCTAGTTTAAGGGAATATTTAGTAATAATATAAAATAAAAATGAAGTATCAAATCGATCAACACCATAGTGAGATCAAGTTTGATATTAGTGATGGGTCTTTATGTGCTTTTAACCATATAAGTAGATGTCTTTGAAGCAAAAAATAAGGATAACAAACTTTCTCTTAAGTATTATGGCCCTTATCAAATCTTGTAAAAAATTAGCAGTGTGCCATACAAGTTAGAGCTACCCAAATCCACTCGCATACATATTGTATTTCATATATATTACCTAAATAAGGTCATTTGATAGATACTTTCTACCTATACTTAGTTACGTAAATTGGATGAATAAGGTAGATTAATTTTGGAACCTAAGGATATCCTTCACATATGCACAAAAAGGCTATGAACAAGAGAGCTTAAGGAGTATTTGATCAAGTGTAAGAATTTGAATCATTAAGATGCAACATGGAGGATGAATTTTTCCTTCAGTAACATCGAGATTTTATTCAACATTGAGGTCAACATTTTTTTTAAGGGGATGGGTATGATATGGTCTTAATCTATAGTGAATTTAAGGATATGTGTGGTTGACTTGTGGCTTACATATATTTCATATTATCTTATTGCATTTCTCTATTTTCTTAATATGGTCAAAATATGGAATAACCATGGATAAGTAGAGTATATATAGGATGTAGTGGTTAGTATTTTATCATCATATTGTGAATTCTTATATTATTACATTATTTTTTAGGTTTCCCCCTCAAAGTGTCTCAATCATTATTATTAATTACTCTAGTCTTTTATCAATTATTGTTGTGGATTTGATTATTCTTCTCTTAATTATTCAATTTATTATTCCACTAATATGAACATATAAGTAATTTAAATTCATTATAATATGTATTATTTTCACCCTTAGATTGAGGCTTACTCATATCAACCTCTTTTGGGGGAGGAAGAGATATAATATTTCACTAAAGTAAATTCATTAATACCTTGTAGGGAGGTTTTGATAAAAGTGAAAATCACCTCCTTGGTGGAGTTGAGAGAGCAATCCAATTATTTGGTTGTGAAATTGTGTTAACTATTATTTTTACATCATTATTTTTATCATTTGCTTTTTATTTGAAATTTTGTTTACTCAAAAACAATCACCAAGAGGGGTTGGAGAGTTGGACCCAAAGTTTACCATATTCATTGAATAATTTTAACGTCTCTATCCTTAAATGTATGACATAAGTCATCAAAATATTGTAATTTTTTGAACACAATAGACTTATGTAGAATAACAAGTAGGTTTTGATTTAACATATCTTATAATTCATTATCAACCATTGAATTTGTAAATTTAAAAAGCATAATCTTGTAACAAAGCACATAATTACTAATAGGCTCATTAGATCCTTGCTTAAGTTTTTAAATATAATTATAAGACATCTTCTCACCTATGATGATTGAAAAATGTGTTAGAAAATGATCACCCAGAGTATTTTAGCTTAAACTAATTGGAAAGGAATATCATAAAACCAACACAAGGCATAGTCTTTAAGACATTGTGGAAATAACTTGGTCAATAATTTTATCATTGGATGCATAGTGCAAACATGTTATGTGAAAGGCTCAAAGATATTTTTTTGGATCACCCTTACCATAATACAATGTAAGCGTAGGTGACATAAATATTTCCAGTAAAGAATAAGTTGAGATCTCAAGATCTAGTGGATTATGTAATAACACATGAGAATCAGTGGTTTAGCCTAATCTATAATAGTTCTATTATACTTGTAAAGCTTTGTTTTGTGGATCAATAATTATTTACATAAGGGTTTGAACATATAAAATATAAAAATATGTATCAATAAATGGTGTGACATGATTAGTAACCATATAAAGTATGATAGTATGTTATGTATAATAAGTGTTTCATAGTAATATAAGGAAAACCTTTTGTTTCCCCCATATCTTGGGTGGGCATCACATGTGTATCCAAAGGTATAAATGTATGAACAATAGAAATAGTAGTAGTCTAAGCACCTATTGTCAAATAATTACCTCCAAATGGTGTATTGATATCATGAAGGAGATCATGTTGGTATTCCTTAAATGTGACAACCTTAGCATTATTTTTACTTCATTTTTAGTTACATGTAACAATGCATCATGCAAGTGTGGATTCATATAAATATATCTAGTTAATTTTTATCTATCAAGATCATAAAATCTATTGTTAACATTAATTAGGTCTTACATTATGATTAAGATTTAAAATAAGAAAATAAAAAATTAGATTTAAATTTGAGGATACCTTATTATTACATCAATAATGCAGTCTCCATATAAGAAATGTTAATTATTGCAATTAAAACACATGAAAATAGGAATCCTTTGAATTTAAAAAACCATACAAGAACTCCACACATTTTCTTGATAAATTTTTTAGATGAAAAAAATAAGACCAACCATTGGTGGCATATTCCACCCTAACCATTGGCAATGAGGTATCAAAAGTATTGTAAACAATTATCTCAATAGTATAATGGTACAAATGAGAAGAGAACGCATCAAGTTTTAGTTCCACCAATGTTAGACAAGTTTTCTACTAAAACCCAAGTATGGTCAAATAAAAACCAAATGGCTAGGGAAATATGCAGTAAAACACACTTAAATAAAATTTAGCCATAACCAGTTCCAAAAATTGCAATAGTAAACCATTCAACAATCTAAGGTATTTACCCCGATAACATCTTGTTTTAAATGAAATAAAAATAATTCTAATCAAAATTAGTAGGCATATGCCCATAGTGGTAGAATATAATGCCCATAATGTGATGTAAGTTTCATATACCTGACTTAATAGTTAGGGTTTTCATAAACTAAGTTCAAAACATAGTCACACAAAATAAAAATGCTTAACCAAGTGAATAACCAAGTACCCACATCAAGAATGCCAACCATACAACTTAATAATCAACATTAAGTTTATGAATTGGGGTCATGAAAAACTAGCGTTTTCCATGGCCCTCATTTCAATTTGAAATTTCATCAATAACTACCCAATACAGTAGAAGAAAACCATAAAGAACATATAGAGGGAACCCATTACTTACTTTGTTGTGCTAATGTGTGACAATTTTGATTATTGTGCCTACATTTGATAAAGGCTCGTGTGTATGTAAATGTCTTTGATCCCACATGAATGATTCTATTATATTTATCCTTGATTCAAACCATATATGTACACTATATTAATAATGTAAAATAAGGACAATGGGTGAAATGGGTTGATTGAGATGACCTCAAAATAAACATAGTTATCCTACCTACATGAGTGTGTGCAATCAATGTAATACTAGCATGTAGTTTAATCTTATGTATGTATTTTAACACTTGAAAACCTTAAAGTGATATTAAAACTTAGTTTAGGGCTTACTTCATTGAATCATTCAATATTTTGAAACTTTAGGATAGTTCATCTCAATGCATTATTTTATTTCTAGTGATAAATAGATAACTAATAAATGTCAATAGGCTTAGGCTTGATATGTTATATAGATAATTATTTGGTTAATTTCCTCAAAACCAACATGCAAAACATAAGTGATGACCCATATAAAGAATTTAATTATGGTAAAATTATCATTAAAGGATGCATAGATAAATCCATCCCATGTAGGTAGGTCCATAGTGAAGCATTTCCTAAGGAAGTACAAACCTATCTAAAAAATATAGATAGTGATTTGAGAGCATGATACATTATGAGAATTATATAAATTTTTTTGAGTGGTTACTATAGAAATCCTAAGTAATAGTAATGTCAATTTAGGAAGGTATATCCCATATGTGGATGAATGGCTAAGGAAGAATGTGAACAAGATTCATGTATGCATGCATAAGTCAAGTTTGTTTAATATTTGTCAAATATAAAATTTATAAGTGTTTAATACCAAATATGAGTGTCTATAATCTATGACACATTAGCATATTTGGCATTGATAGCTTCTATAATGATTTATCACTCTCGGTTCTTTGCATATTACCATTAGGGGCATCATACACACATGTTCCTAGGTCTTTTATCTATACATTTCCACTGGGGGAATTATACTTACATATTCTTCATGAGTTTTTCACTAATTAAATTTTTCATTACTGAGGACACCTTACTATTACATTGATATTTTACTCTCCATGCAACCAATTTTACTTATTATAATTAGAACACATGAAAATAGGAATACGTTAAATACCTTAAAATAACTCCACACATTCACTTGATAATAAAAAATTTGGGGAAAATAAGATGAGCCATTGGTCGACCATTCCACCCCAACCATTGGTGATGAATTAGAAAGAGTATTCAAAACAAGTATCTCAATAGTATAAAGGTACAAATTAGAAGAGTACAAATCAATTTTTTGTTCCACCAATGACATATAAGGTTTCATTCAAAACCAAAGCATGGTAAAACAAAAACCAAATGGTTGTGTAAACATACATTAAAACCCACTTAAATAAAATCTAGCCATAACTAGTTCCAAAAAATGTATCAATAACCCATTCAACAATCCAAGGTTTTACCCAAGCAAAAACTTGTTTTAAATGAAACAAATAAAAAATTATTATAATTAAAATCATCATGAATATTCCCATAGTGGTAGAATATAATTCTCATAACATGTTGTAAGTTTCATATACTTGACTTAATAGTTAAGGTTTTCATAGACTAATCACAAAACATAGTCACACAAAATAACAACATTTAACCAAGTATTCACAATAATAATTCTAACCATACATCTTAATAATCAGCATGAATTTTATGAATGGGGGTTATGAAAAACTAGGGTTTTGTATGGCCCTCATTTCACTTTAAATTTTCTTAAATAATTAACTAAGATGTCAAAACAAAAAACATAACATACATAAGGAACCCATTACTTACTTTCTTCCAAGCAATAGATAAATACCCAAGACTGGTTCGAGTTCCTTCCTCTTTTCTCTAATTCTTATTTTTATTCCTTTCTTCCTTGGTTACTTTTATCCGTGTGTGTTTTTTTTTGCACAAGAAATCTATTAAAAACCAAAAGCATATTCCTTCAATTATGCCTACCATCAATGCGAACATCATGGATGTCTCCAAAAAGGAACACATCAAGTTTCCTCCATAAAACTTTCATGTGATTGCATATTAGCTCCATAATTTCCTCCATAGCTCTCCCTTGAAGTCCCAAAATCCCTAGCAACTCGCCATTACATCCAAAACAAGTTCAACATTTTGTATAATTCTAAGCAAAGAAAAAAATGCAATCAAAAGCCAAAACACATAATTAGGGTTTGAAATACCTATAAATAAGTAAATTATTAAACCATTTAACCTTTGATAAGGTTCCAAACTTAATCATCAAACAAATCTTTTCCATGACCTTAACTAGGTCCTCAAAAGTCTTTAATTCAATTTTAACATAGCACCGCAACAAGTCACCAAAAATAATTAAATGGGCATGACGTTGACTAAATTTTAGGCCTAATCCACAAATGATTAAAATTATCCTTAAAAAGGTCCTTAATTAAACTATTAGCAATTATCTGCTTGACATTAGACCCAAGTATAAAGTTATTATTACATCAAACTCAATGGTCATTTAAACTTTAATTTCTAAACAAAACCAAACTAAAGGCAACCAATGACTCTAAACTTTTTAAGTATAGTAAAAATTAATGCTTAGTAAGGTACAAATTGAACAAGTTTGAGACTAATGAATTTATTCAAATGAATACAAAATCTAAATAAGAACACCATCAAACTCATTAAACATAAAGAACAATATGCATAATTAGATTACACCAATGATGGTCACTTAAGCTAAACATATCAAACTATGCATAATATAGGTTTTTCAAAACAAGCACACATCATTGAAAGAAATTATAAAACCATATAAAAACCTAAATTTTTACCTTACCTTCTATACCTTTATAATTATGTTTGGTATTGGTTTTTGAAACTCTTCCTTTCACAGTCCTAGCTAATTCTTTGACAAGACTTGCAACCATGCAAATGACATTAACATACCAATACCATAGTAAAAATGATAATTATAATGTCACAACTACATAATCAACATATACTTATATCCATAAAAATAGATATGTAAAATACACATCCAAAATCATATCACTAAGCTATCACCAAATAAATATCAGGTTAATATATAAAATCATAAATCAAGTTATATTTAAATGTCTCTATTTAATAAAGGCAAGATGTGACATCTATTCCCCAAAAAAATAAGATTTGCCCTAGGGCTTATAAAAATAATTTGGGATAGTGTTGCTTGAAAATACTCTCATTCTCCCACATGTAACTCTTCTCACTCAACTGATCCCATTAGACTAGGACTTGTTGAATATCTCATTTTATAGTTTAACACTACAATGATCCAAAATTTGGATTGGTTCCAGCTAGATCATTTTCTTTTCACCACCTAAATATTTTTCTAATTTAGAATATGAGATTCAGGAACATAATTTATCAATGAATCAACATGAAAAACATCATGAATTCTAAAAAGAGGAGAGGAATAACTTTTAAATAGGAAATAGGAAATAGGGCTAATTTTTTCCATTATGTTGAATGGACTAACAAAACATGGAGCTAGTTTCAATGTCTTTTTAAACTTAATGGAACTTTTATGAGGTCTTACTCTTAGAAACACTTTATCAAAACCTAAAATTCCCTTGGAATCATTTTTAAATTTTAATATCTCTTGTGTTAATAGGAGGCAACATTTAAAATTTGATGAATAAGAGACATTTGGCTATCATATTCTTGCGATAATTTAGGTCTAACTAAAACTCTATTTTACATTCCATCTTAGCCAAATGGGGTATGAAATTTCACCATAAAAATCTTTAAAAGGTGTCATCTTTAACATTGAATGATAAGTGTTATTATATGAAAATTCCACCAAGTGGAGATAATCTTACCACTTATATTGTTTTTACATAACATACATTCAAAGCATGTCCTCGACAATCTAATTCACCACTTATGTTTGATAATCCATTTTTAGATGATAGGTTGAATTAAAATTCAATTTTATGTCAAAATTTATAGTTAAAGTCTATCAAAACCTTGATATAAATAGCATATCCCTATCATATATAATCACTTCGGTCACCCCATGAAGGCAAACAACTTCCTTTAAAAACATATTATCAAAAGTAGGGGCATCATCAGTTAAGTGAAACAACCTCAATTTTTTTCCAATAATGAGAACAAAACTAGGTGCAAAGCACCTTTATAAACTTGATGACATGATCTAGTATCATCTTGAACATGCACCAATGTGATTCTAAACAAAACAATATTATAATAATTGTTTATACTTATTTAATGTTAAATCACCTTTAAAGGATTCCATAAGGAATAACATTACCTTTAGGAGGTATAGATTTTGGGGTGTATTAGTGTGCATGTACACACTCATTAACTCTATATTTTATACACAATAAGTGACTTTATAAGAGCACCATTTGAAGGCCCTTAACCTTACTTAAGTATCATTTTCTTCCTAACAGGGTTAGGTTAAAGGTTAGGATGGATAAGTAGTTTTTCCTTGACATAAACACTAAATAACTTCTTACAAGGTGGTCAAGAGTACTTATTCAAGCAACCCTATAAATTAAGATCTATATTAAATATTAACAAGATCCTAAAAATGAATATGATAATTAATTATCCAACATATAATAAACATTATTACATTCAAAATGATAATATCAAACATCATGATCACTTTAACACAAGGCAAGAGAAGCACTTCTTAGTAAACATCACTCATACCCATAATAATATATGGTGCTTGGTTTTAATACTAATATTAAAGAGCAACATTTTATAATTAAATACATATATTAAGGATAGTGTAAGCAACTCTGATAGTGTTACCTATTGAGGTTATAAGAACATTATCTTTAGCTACGGGTCTTGGCACCATACAAGCTTTCAATAGTTAAATCAAGGATTAATAACATGTTTGATCTTAATGTATATTGATAACTACTTTTATTACATCTAAAATTAGCATGATATCAACCAAATTGATATACAATAAAGGAATTTACCCAATGTCTCTATAATAGATAATTTCACATAAGTGAGTATCTCATCATTAGATATTATCAGAGTGTAACACTTTATTTATTAAATTAATCCAAACAATAATGTATGATGTTAAGCATCTATTGACTTTCAGTAGATGTGAAATAAAACTCTTTCCATTTATATTGTATCCACTTGTCATGAAGTCAACACATAAGATAACAATGGTATTACAATTAATGATAAATAATAATTCATATATTTATAATAAGATATTACTTTAATTATCATTCTTTTTATTCAATAACTTACACAAATTAAAAATCACAATATATGTTTAAAAATCAACAACCGTGCTTATTAATACTTTGATTTTTCCAAAGCTATAAATTTATGCAAGTACAAAATTAATTAAATGTCCATTCCAAATGTATCCACAACAACCAACTACCATATTAAATACAAGCATTATTCATGATCTCATGTTTCAATGATATGATTGGTTAAATAATAGTAAATAAAAACTTTAATAATGGATACAATATAACATATGTCCTAATACTTTAAGTATTTTAATAAACCATGTTATTTTAATCCCTGATTAAAATACTACAATGTGATAATGAAAACAATCAACAAACATGCTTATAAAATTTGTTATAGTTTCCTTGCTTAAGCTCATTATTACTAAGTATATTTTTCTTAAGTCCATAGAAAGTTTGATAAATGAGTCTAACTAAAGACATACACAATGGTTAAATATGCAAGAATTAAATTGATAACATGTTACTAATGTGCAATATATGCATTATAACACCAAAAAAATATTAACTAAAACTTATCAAGACAAGTATTAGATTATATAATCATTTCCAAATTTAACTAAAAACTCGCATTCCTCTAATTCATATAAGTTAATTAATCACATAATAGGCTTAGTATTATAACAACCATGACTTCCAATTTTTGTACATCAACATCAAATACTATAGAATGTACCTCCTTGCTAATTATTTCAACATCTATTTAAAGCAAGAGAAGTTGATATGATAAAAAATTTAAGGAAGAGTAAACATGTAGATGGTTATCAATACAATCAGTGTGCAAATGAACTAACCATTATTCCAATGGGAGGTAATAAAGCATATAACTATTATCCATAACAACCACTTAATTTCTTGACTTCCTCTCCTAAATCATATTCAATAACATATACATGTCACAAGACATGTGAATACAACAAGGTGAGACACCTTTAATATGGAATAAATCATCACAGCCATTAATTTAATAAGAAATATCTAGTATTAGTATTTAATCAATAATAAACTTATATACAATATTTAAAAATCAATCTTCAATAAACATATGAACATATAACATAAAGAGTTGAATACAACATCAACACTTTTTAATCCCAAACTCCACAAGGAAACACCAAAATTAGATTGCACACTAATAAGCCATTGATAAATAAACATGTCACCAACATGATGTCCATAGTGCAAGACAAATAATCACACTACAATAGGAATAAAACCCCACCCTTTCAACCCAATGAGTCCTCCATTGGTGGCCTTAGCCACCTCATCCATCAGCTGGATGGTAGACTCAGGTAGTTGGGTCATTAGGAAAGGTTAAGAGTACGGAAAAAATTATAAACCAATGGTAAGTTTCCTCCCAAAAAATCAATTCTCAACCAAGTACCATAAAGAAACCAACCAGCAGTCATCATGACTTAATGTGTTTCCAAATGAAAAACTACCAACATTTACAAAATAGATTGCATCCAAGCCTAAAAGAAAATGCATTCAATAATAGCATAAGAAATCTCAAAGCAGGTCTAATTTCCTTTATCTCAATATTCATGGAAACCAAATTTATACCAATTTAAAATCATCAAAAATGAAATAGCAGTACTTGAGAGCACCTCAATTCCATTAACCTAGCCTAGAGAAGCATCTTATGAAACCAAATGAATATTTTTAAAGCAATGTAGTCAAACCCAATAGAGTTTTTTTCCATATCATCCAAGTAATAATGGAAACTTGATCACATAACATAGTCATGTCAAATTAGTCAAATCTAAGGAGTTTGTAGCCATGTAACCCCAATAAATAATGAAAACATAGTTAAGTGAACTAATTTAAGGCAACATAGTTGACCAACAAAGTTTCAAAAATATCTCTAATAACATAACCATCAAATCATTTATTCGAAATAACATAGTCAAGTTAAATAATGAAGTCATGAATCCACATAAACCCCACAAAGTAATCCATAAACCTTTACTCCATGTCCATGTTGTTAAGCACAAAACATGATATGCCTAGAACATGTTTATAATCAAACAACCAAAATAACACACATCCCACTATACTAAAAATATGAATGTAAAAGCAACATAGCTGAGGTAAACAAATCCAATAGGCCTATTTAAAAACTAAATAGTTAGGTATAAAATTGATATGCCCACAATGGGTTTCAATAAAATAAAAATAAATACAACACATAGTCGAGCAATATGAAAATTTGAGCTAAAAATGAATATATGTGAGTAACTTTCAGTCAAGTTATAAAAAAATCCACAAGTTCTTTTAACAAAATGGCCAAGATAGTAATAACATTACTCTAGTTGAGTTAAAAATACAACATGATTTAACATTTTAGTTTTATAGAGTTTAAACCATAGGTTGTTAAAGGGTCTGAGTATAGTAAATCAGGGTATAAATATGTAATAAATACACCAACTAATTTGTAATAGAATTGACCTAGTTTGACATTTCTAAAAATAGAAATAAATGATGTAAACAAGTACTTAGTTAAAAATTGACTAAGATTGGAGATCTGGAGGCTAAAAAATAGGACAAGAGTTGATATGAGTGTCATAGACAAGATTCAAGTGTCAAAACCTTCTTAGATAATATCACCCTAATTGTATAATAATTTCAATAGTGCTAGTGTCCTTTGTGTAGAAATGTTCCAAGCTTCTAGGTGCACCTATGTCTGAGTCTGCTAAGCATGTTCCTATGTCCATGAGTTATGATTCCCTATAGAAGACCTATTTTGATTGATTTTATAAATAAACCATAAACCTTCATGTTTCTATTTCATCTAGTTGGCACAAGTAGAAAACTGTGATGTTAGTGGGGTAGGCTGAAAACCCTGAACACCCCACTGTGATGAGATTTGCATACATACCAATACTCTGAGGGATCAAGCCCAATGTAGTTTCCTGCATCTAAGTAATGGTGCAGGTGCAATTGAATCTAGTATGAATATTGATTTGATTACTTTGAGTGATGTTGGAAAATGGAAATATATGTATTTTAAGCTTGGGATGGTTGTAGATGACTATATTCATAAGTAGGATAGAATAGGGATTAATAGCCTTGATTATGCATAACTTGTTTTAAGCTAGTTTATGTTATTTAAATATAATTTCCATCTAGTGAATAATTGGTTAAAATTCATGTATATATATTATTCTAGTGGTTTTGTGTATCTTAAAAGAGGTCTAGGCTAACCCTAGGTGGTTTTCTATATGAAAAGATATATGTTGATGGCCAAAGGTGAGAAAAGGATGATAGTGCCCAAACTAAGACACTAGTGCCATTATAACTAATATCCAAATTATGGTGCTAGTGTATAGGTGGTATAACCTAAGGCACTAAGGGCCAAGATGCTAAAGTGAAGCTCTAAGACTATTTATGGATGTTGAAGGATGTGTCTGGCCTGCATAAAGATTGGATAAGTGTCTAAATCCTTAAGATAGGTCTAAGGATAATTTATGGATGGGTGGTATCAAGTAACACTCTTAGCACTCAAGTGTAATTTTTAGATGATTACATTTGCCCTCCCTTTATTTTAGAAATGCATCAAAGTGAAATGACTAGGATAAATGAAAAAGAAGCATAATTAAACTTACCTAAAAGGAAAATCTCATGAATCTAGATTTGTGTATGTTAATCATGCTCCATTGTGTGTCCTACAAATCAAATGTGCATATATTAATCCTTAATTGGGAGATATCAAAATCAAAGACAAAACTAAGTAAAGAGATAAGAGAGAGGAAAGGAATGAATACACCTCATTGGGTATGTGAACCAATGTATAAAACCAGTGATAACTTATGTGTGTGTGTGTATATAGTGATTGATTGATGAATAACTTGGACTAAGTTGATGGCTTTCTTGATCCACATGTGTGGGTGGCTCAGAAATTCAATCTGGGTTTTGACTCCATAGTATCCAACCCCTACTTGGTGGATGATGGCATGTGAATAGCTTGGATTAGACTGATGGTATGTCCAACCCTCATATGTAGGTGTCTAAATAACTCAAGTAGACTATGAATCCATCATTATTGACCCATTTGTAGTATATGCATTTGAAACTAAAACTATTTGATATAACTAAAAATATATAAGATAACTCTAGGCCACTCAAAAACTCTAAAATGTAAAATGACTCTAGGCCACTTGGGAATATTAGGTCACTCTATTCCACTCGAGAATTCCAACCACTATAAATAGATTAATGCATAAATATAGTGTATATATTATAACATGTTGTTTAGTGTGTACAATGTAGAGAATGATATAGAGTTTGTCATTCCATCTAATAAACTGTTGCATAAGTTAACATATAAAAATAATGTGTCACACACATTGCCCCAAATCTAATATTTGAGTATATAGATTCTAGATAGAGTTATAATAATATTTATCTAAATATCAAAAACTAAAATAGGAATGGTCATGCCACACATGATGCCCCCAATTTGAGAAAATTGGTATGAATTTATGTTAAATTAAGAAGGAACTAGTAAACTATAACTAAACCTATGTAAACCTAGATTGTACCTACTATACTTTTTTGGAAAATATAGAATTCCCTGAAACTAAAGCTATTGGATAGTAGTGTCATATCTTGGAAAATAACATTGGTGGCACTAGTGTCTCATGTTGGGTGCTAGTGTCCAATTGTATTAATTTTATACAACTAAAGTTGGTCTCTATGTGACTATTTTCCACTATGTTTTCCTTAAAAATGATTTCTATATTTTGTACCTATGTGTGGATAATTATACTCTAAGTGAATTTAGATAGCTTGATCTCTGTAATAAACCTCTATGAATTCCCCCTCTTTTTAGGTGACTTGTTGAACCTATGAAATAACTATCCTCAAAATAAAAATCTTTGAAAAATGTTTGTTAGCTAGAGCATATATGATAGTTGCATAATAAACCCATATAATTTGCATGCATGACATCATAATGTAATATTATTTGACCATAAGTTTTATAGTGTATGGTATATGTTATATATAGTAGTCACAAGGTTGTCAAGATAGATATAACAATGTATATGAACAATAAATTTGAGTAATAACTAAGTATCTACCTAGGGGATGGGGCATGATGTCCATCATGACACCCAAGTAGGAAGGGGAGATGCATGAGGTCCCTCATGGCATCTAAAAATAAATTATGCAAAAATAAAGTGACAAGTCTCATGGCCATGATTCATACATAAAAGCATACATACAACATACATGAGGCACACAAAATAGGCCAAGGGGACATAATATAAGGTACATGGGTATATGTCATAAATCTATGAAAGTAATACATACAAGGACATGTTCAAATTTACACATGTAAATAGAAATCAAGTTTGATTAGAACCACATGGAAGGACATGTTCAAATGTCTACATAGACAATCAAGATGGCACATACAAGGACGTGGGTACATGTCCAAAGCATACATACAATGAAAACAAGTGGTGTAGAGATGAAAAGTAATGACATATGGAAATACCCTTGAATATAAATAAAAGTATAGAGACACAATCAAGTATAAACTAATAAATTTAGAAATTAAAGTATGCATGAACATGTGGTACAAGTTTGTATAAGACAAAATATGTACATAAACTAAGTCTAAAGTAGTAGTAGTCAATAATGAATCTGAGTAGTGTAGGATGATCACTATCAACATATAATAATGTTAAATATATGATGTAGAGTTTAGAAAGATATAAATTGGAAATTATAACTATGTATACGATACCCCCAAATGGGTGAATGTATAAAATGAGGAATCTGTGTATCTATGTATATGCCCATAGTGGGTAGATAGTAATAAATTTGGATTTGTGTAGTGGACCTAGGTCCTATAAGTAGTTGTAAACACTCGATAAGAACAAGTGAAACATTTATTTAAGATAAAACTGACTATACTAAGATAGCCAGCATATGTAGTGCCTATAAAATATAATAAATGTAAAAATGGCAATGCATACAACCTATAATTTGTATTTTAGAGTAAATATTTGAATGTTTTTGTGTTTGACATATTATATTATTTTTGTATTTCTCTAGATATAAGTTATGTGCAAGCAAAATGAAAATTAAATTATATACAAGTAGTAATAAATAAGGAAACTATGTACAAGAAGGGATTAACATACTAACTAATGAGTCTCATGGGAGACTTATTATCAATGTGTCATGTGTCAAATAAAGGAATAGTAATCATGCATGTTATGAGAAAAGGTAACTGATCTCCCAAAAATTATTGTACTAAGTGATCTATAGCTTCCACTTCCTATGGAGTGGTGCTAGGAATTTGGGAAGCTAAATGGGGTGCCTTATTAACTATAGGGCTTTTAGGGGACCATCTAGTAGAATATGTTGTAGCTAGCATGGGTGCCCTATGATAAGAACCCTAGGAAATCAATAACATTGATCTCAAAAGGAAAGGGGTAGAGGAAGTCCCTCTAAAATTTGAAACATATTTTGACACATGGGTCTCTCTAATAAGGGTCTCCATGGGAGAGTATGTGTATGTGGTAATAATGTGTAAGTATACCTCACCAACACTAATGGCTTGACTAAACTCTATGGTGTACTAATGGGAACTATGCTTAGAAATATAACTGGGAGATGTGGTGTGATTTATTATGGGATAGATAGAGGATATTTATATGAAATACCCTTAACTATGACAACTTGTTTAGCATGTATATACTTGAGGCATATGTGCATGATGGATGGAATGGTTTGAAGTTGTATCCATGACCTACCCAATAACATGTCAAATGTGCCTACACTGGGTAGTACTAAGAATCTAGAGGCCACATGTACTTGTCCAACCTATAGTGGAAGTACAATATCCCTAATGAAGTCATGAACATGTCCATGAAAATGATGGATAACTACGTCGATCAGATAAATGTCCTACTCTGAATAACCCAAATGACATAGAAGTTTGATAGTGCACATGTTAATACTTGACCCATTGACAACCATAACACTCTAAATAGGATGATGATCAATGTAGGCTCATATAAATAGCGAATATAAATGTGAATCATCATTGATAATCTCCTACTCTGAGAAATTAATGAGTGGTCTAATGGGCATTATATTATGATATACATTGATGATATTATTTAGGGGTGTGCATCCTTTGTATTAAGATGATATGATGTTGATGATGGATGTGGCTAATAGGTATAGTGAACACCTCAACTATCACCTATATCATTAGTTGTATTCTTTAGAAATATATCCAAAAATATTTTCAATGCTTTAGATTCTATTTTTTGATCTTTGGGTGCCTTTGTGGGTGTGCCCACATCAATGATGTTGGCCTCTATCAAATCTTGTATCTTATGTTTCAAGATGATGTATTTGTTTTTAGTATTACATGGTCCCCTATGATAGTCATAGAATACATTAGAGTCATATCTATTCAGAAGAGGCCACATTTTATTGACCTCTTTGATGGTATAAAGAGATATGACATTGTATTCCAAGAGTTGCTATAAAACACGTGTCAGTGATTCTATAAGATTGGTGAAAACTCTTTGTGGAGGAGATTATAAAACTAAGTGAAGAGGTGGCCTTAAAGTTGTGTTAATTGTGGCCTTTTGATCATTCTTTTTTTCAATGTCCCTTATTTTGTATGGAGGTTTATTAGAACTCTTAATAATTGACTCTAATCTACTTGTGTAATTTAATTTTCCCATAAATAAAAGCTTGACTTCCCTTTATTTCAATGTGTGGCATGAATCTATGAATGTTTGAAACTTCTTGAACAAGATAGATTCATGCAATGTTGGTATTAAAAAAAAAATTAATATGTCTTGGAGCTCTTTATCTACCGTGGGGCTAGTCATATTTCCCAATTTAGTTTTATATTCAAAGACATATTTTGTAATAGGCTCATTATATTTTTTATTTATTTTTTCCACTTGATTATATGAGATATTACCACTGATGTTGATTGAAAAGTGTGCCAAAAACATATCTACTAATGGAATGAATATAGTGATAGACTGATTTAGAAGATCATATAACCCCTGTAAGGCATAGTTCTTTAGACTAAATGGGAAAAACTTAGTAAGGATACAACCATTCGACACTTAGTACAAATAATGATACGTGGAAATCTTGTAGATGGTGCTTTGGGTCACCTTTACCATCATACAAATTAAGTTTAGCTTCCGCAAATCCATATGGCAAAGGAGTTGCTACTATGTGATGTGCCAAAGGTGTATGTAAAAGAACATCATAATCCAAGGCATGTGATGGCCTAGTAGCACCTTACTCAAGATGTAACACCTTAGCCTATAGAGAATAAATCTCATGCATAAGGGATTGTACATCTGGAGAAGATGAACTAGCCATAAGAGGTGTTGCCATTTTTGAAGGTTGTCTAGTTAAAATAGGTTCTTATATAATTTAAGTTTTCCCCAAAGTAGGTGTAACAATATTGTTATATGGGGGAGTAGAAGATCGACTGTTATTGGATTTTTGAAATTCCTCATGAAAAAAATTGATAAGGTCATCTTGCATATTTTAATGTTTGGAAATGAAATCTTTTAATTATCTCTTATCAATTTCATCAAATTGATTGTTAAATTTTGCCATTGTAGGTTGGGAAGTAGGAAAATAAATAGTTGTATATTTTGAACCTTTAATGAATTTGAATCTATGAAAGATTAAAATAATTAAATACTAAAACAAATCTAAGATTTTATAACTAATATTTGAGCATATAAAATAAAAGGATACAAAAATTAATAGCATATAAGGCAAGGTTTTAGCAGTATTTGAAGTAAGTTAGATTCTTCAAATGATTTCATTTTTTGGGGTTATGAAGTTTAATACCTAGGTTGTTAAAGGGTCTAAGTATAGTAAATTAGGGTATAATTATGTAATAAATACAACCACTAATTTGTAATAGAATTTACCTAGTTTGACCTTTCTAAAAATAGCAATAAATGATGTAAATAAGTACTTAGTTGGAAATTGATTGAGATAGGAGATCTAAAGGTTAAAAAATGGGACAAGAGCTTATCTGAGTGTCATAGATAAGATCTAGGTGTCAAAACCCTTCCTATATAGTATCATCCTAATTGTACAATAGTTTCAATAGCACTAGTTTTCTATATGCATAACTATTCCAAGCTTTTTGGTGCACCTATGTCTAAGTCTACCAAGCACATTTTTGTGTACATAAGTTATGATTCCCTATAGGTCACCTAAGCCTCCATGTTGATAGGGCATATGTTTGGAACAAATAGTAAAGTGTGATATTAGTGGGGTAAGTTGGGCATCCTCAACACCCTACTATGATGAGAGTTACCTAAATAAAAATACTCTAAGGAGGGATCAAGCCCAAAGTATTTATCCCCACCTAATTGAAACACAATATTTCAACAAGGTAAAACACCTTTGATATGGAATAAATCATCACAATCATTAATTTAATAATAAATATCTAATATTAGTATTTAATCAATTATAAACTTCTATACAATATTAAAAAAATCAACCTTCAATAAACATATGAACATATAGCATAAAGATTTAAGCACAACATCAACATTTTTATATCCCAAACTCCACAAGGAAACACCAAAATTAGATTGCACACTAATAGGCCATTGATAAATAAACATGCCACCAAGATGATGTCTAAAGTGCAAGACAAATAAACACACTATAATAGGAAGAAAACCCCACCCTTTCAACCTAATGAGTCCTCCATTGGTGGCCTTAGCCACCTCATCCATCAGCTAGATGGTGGACTCATGTAGTTGGATCATTAGGAAAGGTTAAGAGTATGGAAACAAATTCTAAACCAATGGTAAGTTTCCTCCCAAAGAATCACTTCTCATCTAATTACCACAAAGAAACCAAAAAGCAGTCATCATGACTTAATGGGTTTCCAAATGGAAAACTACCAATATTTACAAAATATATTACATCCAAGCCTAAAAGAACATGCATTCAATAATAACATAATAAATCTCTGAACAAGTCTAATTTCCTTTATTTCAAGATTCATGGAAACCAAATTTATACCAATTTGAATTCATCAAAAATGAAATAGCAATACTTGAGAGCAACTCAATTCCATTAACCCAACCTAAAGAAGCATCTTATAAAATCAAATAAATGTTTTTAAAGAAACACAGTCAAACCCAATAGAGTTATTTTCCATATCATCTAAGTAACAATGGAAACTCACTCACATAACACACTCATGTTGAATCAATAAAATACAAGGAGTTTGCATCCATGTAACCCCAATAAATAATGAAAACATAATTAAGTGAACTAATTTAAGGCAACATAATTGACCAACAAATTTCCAAAATAGCTATAACAACATAACCATCAAATCATTTATTCAAAATAACATTGTCAAGTTAAATATTGAAGTCATGAATCCACAAAAACCCCATCAAGTAAGACATAAACCTTTACTCTAGTTCTACATTTTTAAGCACAAAACATGATATGACTATTATGTGTTTATAATCAAACAACCAAAATAACACACATTCCATTATATTGAAAATATGAATGTAAAAACAACACAGCTAAGGTAAACAAATATAACATGCTTATTCAAAAACTAAATATCTAAATATAAACTTGATATGGCCATGAAGGGTTTTAATACAATAAAAATAAATGCAACACATAGTCGAGCAATATGAAAAGTTGAGCTAAAAATGAACTTATGTGACTAACTTTTAGTTGAGTTATAAAAAAACCCATAAGTTATTTTAACCAAATGGCCAAGATAGTAATAGCCTTACTCTAGTTGAGTTTGAAATACAACATGATTTAAGTTTTTAAGGTTATGTATTTTAAGCCATATGTTGTTAAAGGGTCGAAGTATAATAAATTAGGGTATAAATATGTAATAAATACACCCATTAATTTGTAATAGAATTAACCTAGTTTGATGTTTCTAAAAACAATAATAAATGATGTAAATAAGTACTTAGTTGAAAATTGACTGAGATTGGATATCTGGAGGCTAAAAACTAGGACAAAAGTTGATCTGAGTGTCACAAATAAGATCCAAGTGTCAGAACCCTTCTTGGATAGTATCACCCTAATTGTACAATAATGTCAATAGTGCTAGTGTCTTTTGTACAAAAATGTTCCAAGCTTCTAGATACACCTATGTCTTAGTCTGTTAAGCTTGTTCCTATGCACATGTGTTATGATTCCCTATAGGTGACCTATTTTGACTAATTTTATAAGTAAACCCTAAACCTCTATATTTTTAGGGCATCTAATTGGCACAAGTAGAAAGTGTGATTTTAATGGGGTAGGCTAGAAATCCTCAACACCCCACTATGATGAGAGTTGCCTACATACCAATACTTTGTGGAGGGATCAAGCCTAATGTAGTTCTCTCCATCTAAGTGATGGTGCAATTACAAGGGAATCTATTATGAATGTTAGTTTGAGTACTTTGAGTGATGATGGAGAATGGAAATCTATGTATTCTAAGCTAGGGATGGTTTTAGATGATTGTATGCATAAGTAGGTCAAAAAGGGGATTAATAACCTTGATTGTTCACAACTTATTCTAAGCTAGTTTGTGTTATTTAAATATAATTTCCATCTAGTGAATAATGGGTTCAATTCATGTATATATATTATTCTAGTGGTTTTTTGTATCTTAAAAGAGGTCTAGGCTGACCCTAGGTGGTTTTTTATTTGAAAATATATATGTTAATGGCCAAAGGTGAGAAAAGAATAATAGTCCCCAAATTGGGACACTAGATCCATTAGCACTACTATACAAATTATTTTACTTATGTCTAGGTGGTAGAACCTAAGGCACTAGGGGCCAAGATACTAAAGTGAGGGTCTAGGACTATTTATGGATGTTTAGGGATGTGTCTGGCCTACATAAAGATTGGATAAGTGTCTAAATAATCCTTAGGATAGGTCTAAGGATAATTTATGGATGGGTGGTATCAAGTAACACTCTTAGCACTAAAGCATAATTTTTAGATGATTACATTTGCCCTTCCTTTATTTTATAAATGCAGCAAAGTGAAATGACTAGGATAAATGAAAAAGAAGCATACTTGAACTTACCTAAGAGGCAAAGCTCATGAATATATATCTATGTATGTGAATCATGCTCAATTATGTGCCCTACAAATGAAATGTGCATAGATCAATCCTTACTTAGGAAATATCAAAATCAAAGACAAAACTAAGTAAAGAGATAAGAGAGAGGAAAGGAATGAATACACCTTATTAGGTACATGAAATAATTTATAAACTTGGTGATAACCTATGTGTGTGCATGTATATAGTGATCAATTTATAAATAACTTAGACTGAGTTGATGACTTGCTTGAACCACATGTGTGGGTGGCTCAAAAAATCAATTTGGTTTTTGGCTCCATCATTTTCCACCCCTACTTGGTGGATTATGACCTGTGAATAGCTTGGATTAGACTGATGGTATATCCAACCCTCATATGTAGGTGTCTAAATAACTCAAGTAGACTATGAATCCATTATTTCCTACCCATGTGTAGTAGATGCATTTGAAAATGAAACTATGTGATATAATTAAAACTATATAAGATGGCTCTAGGCCACTCGAAAACTCTAAAATGTAAAATGACTCTAGGCCACTTGGGAATATTAGTATGCTCTGGTCTACACAAGAATGCCAATCACTATAGATAAAGTAAGGCATAAATCTAGTGTATAAATTAGAAAATATTGCCTTGTGTGTATAATATAGAGAATGATATGGAGTTTGTCATTCTATCTGATCAACTAGTGCATAAGTTAACATACAAAAATAATGTGTCACACACATGGCCCCAAATCTATTATTTGAGTATATAGATTCTATATTGAATTGTAATAATCTATATCTAAGTATCTAAAACTAAAATAGGAATGGTCATGCCACACATGATGCTACCAATCTAAGAAAACTAGTATGAATTTATGTTAAACTAAGCAAGAACTAGTAATCTATAACTAACCCTATGTAAACCTAGATTGTACCTACTATAATTTTTTGACAAATTTAGACTTCCATAAAACTAAAGCTACTATAAATTAGTGTCATATCTTGGATATTAGCATTGGTGGCACTAGTATCCCACTTTGGGTGCTAGTGTCAAACTATATTGATTCTATGCAACTAAATTTGGTCGCTATGTGACTATTTTCCATTGTGTTTTCCCTAAAAATGATTTTTATATTTTTTTAATGTGTTGAGAATTATACTCTAAGTGAATTTAGATAGCTTGATATTTGTGATAAAGCTCTATGAATTCCCCCTCTTTTTAGGTGAGTTATTGAACCTATGCAAGAATTATCCTCAAAATAAAAATCTTTGTAAAATGTTTGTTAGGTGGAGCATATATGATAGTTTTGTAATAAACTCATATAATTTGAATGCATGAAATCATAATTTAATAATATTTGAGCATAATTTTATAACGTATTATGTATGCTAGATCTAGTATTCACAAGGTTGTCAAGATAGATATAACAATGTATATGAATAATAAATCTGAGTAATAACTCAGTATCTACCTAAGGGATGGGGCATGATGTCCATCATGACACCTAAGTAGGAAGGGGAGATGCATGAGGTTGCTCATGGAATCTACAAATGGAGTATGTAACAAGAAAGAGACAAGTGTCATGGCCATGATGCATACATTAAATCATACATACAACATACATGAGGCACACAAAATAGGCCAAGGGGACACAACACAAGGGACATTGGCACATGATATAAATATATGAAATCAAGACATATAAGGACATGTTCAAATTTACACATATGAAAATATAAATCAATTTGGATTAGAGCCACATGGAAAGACTTGTTCAGATGTCCATATAAACAATCAAGAAGGCACACACAAGGACATGGGTACATGTCCAAATCATACATATAATGAAAAAAAGGGGTGTATAGATGTAGAGAAATGACATATGGAAATTCCCTCAAATATAAATAAAATTAAAGAGACACAATCAAGTCTAAACTAGTAAATTTAGAAATGAAAGTATGTATGAACATGTGGTAGAAATATGTATAAGAGCAAAGATGTACACAAACTAAGTTGAAAATCATAGTAGTCAATAATGAATATGAGTAGCATGGGATGATCAATACCAATATATAATAATTTTAAATATATTATGTAGAGTTTATAAAGATATAACTTAGCAATTCAAACTATGTATATGATACCCCCAAATGGGTGAATGTATCAAATGAGGAATTTGTGTATCTATGTATATGCCCCTAGTGGGTAGATAGTAGCAAATATAGATATATGTAGTGGGCGTGAGTCCTGTAAGTAGTTGTAAACACTCAATAAGAACAAGTGAAGCATGTATGTATGATAAAAACTAACTATACTAAGATATCCAGCATATGTAGTGCCTAAAAATTATAAGAAATGTAAAAATGGCAATGCATACAACCTATAATATGTATTTTAAAGTAAATATTTGAATGTTTTTGTGTTTTGACATATTATATTATTTTTTTATTTTTCTAGATATAATTTATGTACAAGCAAAATGAAAATAAAATTATATACAAGTAATAAGAAATAAGGAAACTATATACAAGAAGGGATGAACATACTAACTGATGAATCTCATGGGAGACTCACTATCAATGTGTCATGTGTTAATTAAAGGAATAATAATCATGCATGTTATGTGAAAAGTTAATTGATGTCCCAAAAATTGTTGTACTAAGTGATCTATAGTTTCCACTTCCTATTGAGTGGTGTTAGGAATTTATGAAGCTAAATGGGGTGTCTTATGAACTATAGGGATTTTAGGGGCCCATCTAGTAGAATATGTTGTGGCTAGCATGGGTGTCCTATGATGAGAACCCTAAGAACTCAATAATATTGATCTCAGATGGAAAGGGGTAAATGGAGTCCCTCTAAAATATGAAACATATTTTGACATAGGGGTCTCTCTCATAAGGGTCTCCATGGGATATTATATCTATGTGGTAATAGTGTATGAGTATACCTCACCTACACTAGTGGCTTGATTAAAATCTATGGTGTATTAATGGGAACTATACTTAGAAATATAATCGAGAGATGTAGTGTGACTACTTGTGGGATAGGTAGAGGATACTTGTATGAAATACCCTTAACTATGACAACTTATTTGGCATGTATATACTCGAGGCATATGTGCATGGTGGATGAAATGGCTTGAAGTTATTGTATCCATGGCCTACCCAATAGCATGTCAAATGTGCTTGCACTAGGTACTACTAAGAATCTAATGGCCACATATACTGGTCCAACCTATAGTGGAGGTACAATATCCATAATGAATCTTTGAACATGACTACCAAAATGATGGATAATTATGCTGATTAGATAAATGTCCTACTCTGAATAACCCAAATGTCATATAAGTGTGATAGTGCACATGTTAATACTTGACCCATTATCAACCATAACACTCTGAATAGGATTATGATCAATGTAGGCTCATATAAAGAGTGCAACTAAATGTAAATCATCATTGATAATCTCCTACTCTGAGAAAGTAATGAGTGGTCTAGTGGACATTGTATTATGATACACACTAATGATATTATATAGGGGGTGTGCATCTTTTATAGTAAAATGATATGATGTCAATGATGGATGTGCCTAATAGGTAAAGAGAACATCTCAAGTGTCACCTATCTCATTAGTTGTATTCTTTGTAAATGGATCCAAACATATTTTCAATGCTTTAGATTATATTTATTGATCTTTGGGTGCCTTTTTGGGTGTGCCCACGTCTATGATGTTGGCCTCTATCAAATCTTGTATCTTATGTTTCAAGATGATGCATTTTTTTTAGTGTGGCATGACACCCTGTGATAGTCATAGAATACATTAGAGTCATATCTCTTTAGAAGAGCCACATTTTATTGACCTCTTTGATGGGATGGAGAGAATGACGTTGGATTCCAAGAGATACTATAAAACACATGTTGGTGATTCTGTAAGATTGGTGAAAACTCTGCATGGAAGAGATGGTTATAAAGTTGTGTTAATTATGGCCTTTTTATCATTATTTTTTTCAATGTCCCTTAATTTTTTTGGATGTTTATTATAAATATTAATAATTGACTCTAATCCAATTGTGTAATTTAATTTTCCCATAAAGATAAGTTTGACTTCTCTTTCTTTCATTGTGTGGCATGAATATGTGAATGTCTAAAACTTCTTGAACAAGATAGATTCATGCAATGTTGGTACTAAAAAAAACTTAATATGTCTTAGAGCTCTCTATCTATCGTGGCACTAGTCATCTTTGATAATAAATTTTTATATCACAAGACATATTTTGTAATAGGATCATTGGATTTTTACTTTAGTTGTGCCACTTGAGTATATGAGATCTTATCACTTATGTCAATTGAAAAATGTGAAAAAAACATATCTTATAGTGGATTGAATATATTGATGGACTGATTTAGAAGATCATATAACCCATGCAATTCATAGTCCTTTAGACTACATGGGAACAACTTAGTAAGGAGACAACCATTGGACACTTAGTTCAAACATGAGAACATGTAAATCTCATAGATGGTATTTTGGGTCACCTTTACCATCATATAAATTAATTTTAGGTTCCATAAATCCATATGGCAAAGGATTTTATACTATGTGATGTGTCAAAGGTGTATGTAAAAGAACATGAGAATCCAAGTCATGTGATGGCCTAATACCACCCTACTCAAGATGTAACACCTTAGCCTATAGAGAATTAATCTCATACATAAGGGATTGTATATTTGGAGAAGATGAACCATCCATAGGAGGTGTTACCATTGTTGAAATTTGTCTAATTAAAATATATTCTTATATAAGTTAAGTTGCCCCCAAAGTGGGTGTAATAATATTGTTATATGGGGGAGTAGAATATTGACCATTATTCGATTTTTGAAATTCCTCATAGACTATATTGATAAGGTCATCTTGCATATCTGAATGTTTGGAAATGAAATCTTGTAATTATCTCTTATCAGTTTCATAAAATCAATTGTTAAATTCTATCATTGTAGGTTGGGAAGTAGGAAAATATATAGTTGTATATTTTAAACGTTTAATGAATTTTAATCTATGAAAGATTACAGTAATTATTTACTAAAACAAATATAGGATTTTAGAACTAATATTTGAGCATATAAAACAAAAGGATACAAACACTAAGAGCATATAAGGTAAGTTTTTAATAGTATTTGAAGTAAGTTATATTCTCCAAATGATTTCATTTTTTGTGGTTATAAATTTTAAGCCCTATGTTGTTAAAGGGTCTAAGTATAGTAAATTAGGGTAGAAATATACAATAAATATAACCACTAATTTGTAATAGAATTTACCTAGTTTGACCTTTCTAAAAATAGCAATAAATGATGTAAATAAGTAATTAGTTGGAAATTTACTGAGACATGAGGTCTAGAGGTTGAAAAATGGGATAGGAGCTTATTTGAGTGTCACAGATAGGATCTAGGTGTCAAAACCCTTCCTAGATAATATCACCCTAATTGTATAGTAGTTTAAATAGTGTTAATGTTCTCTATGCATAACTATTCCAAGCTTCTTAGTATACCTATGTCTGAGTCTACCAAGCACATTCTTGTGCACATGAGTTCTGATTCCCTATAGGTGACCTATTTTGACTTAATTTATATGCAAACCCTAAGCCTCCATGTTGATAGGGCATCTATTTGGCACAAATAGTAAAGTGTGATGTTATTAGGGTAGGTTGGGCATCCTCAACACCCTATTGTGATGAGAGTTACCTAAATATTGATACTCTAAGGAGAGATTAAGCCTGATGTATTTTTCCCCACCTAAGTGTTCGTGCAAGTGCAAGTGAAGCTAGTATGAATGATAGTTTGAGGGATTTTAGTGATATTAGAGACTTGAAATCTATGTATTTTGAGCTTGGGATGGTTGTAGATAATTATATATAGAATTAAGATAGAATAGGGATTGATAACCTTGATTATGCACTTGTTCTTAGATAGTTTATGTTATTTTCATTTGATTTCCATCCAATGAAAAATGGGCTAAAATTCATGTCTATATATTGTTCTAGTGTTTTTGTGAGTCTTAAAAGAGGTCTAGGCTAACCCTATGTGCTGGTTGATTTAAAAAGATATTCCTTAATGGCCAGAGATAGGAAAAGGACAATAGTGCCCAAACTGGGACACTATCACCATTGTTGTAACTGTCTAAATTATGGCACTAGTGTCTAGGTGGTATAACCTGAGGCACTAAGAGCTAGGATGCTAAAGTGAGAGTCTTAGACTACTTCAAGTATGTTTAGGGATGCATCTCACCTACATGAAGGATTGATAAATTTATAAATAGGCCCTAAGATAGGTCTAGGGATAAACTAAGGATGGGTAGTCTCAAGTAACACTCTTAGCACTCAAATGTCATTTTTAGATGATTACACAACAACACTACAATTTATGCAAAACCTAGTATGGTCACTCAAGAAAATAAGAAATGTAGGTCCAACATGAAATTTAATGACTTTAGGATGTGTGTATGTAATCACCTAAAAGTGTTAATTGGATCCTAAGAGTGTCACTTGAGTCACCCTATCCCTCATCTTGTCATAGACCTATTATAGAGCCATAGACATGCATTTCCATCCATTCAACAAACCTTACTCACTTACATCTAGTCAAGACATAGTCCCTAAACTATCACCTCTAACCCATATCAAACCTTTTCATAATTTTCCTAAAAGGACATTGGTGCCACATTTGGGACACTAAAACCACATGGCACTGGTGTCACCAACTAGGCACTACCATCCTTAGCCCTAGATTTTCCTAACATATACTTTTTCAAATGTGTGTTCCTCCTAAGTTCATCCTGAGCTCATTTTATTATCCACACAATAAATAGAACCCTATATATATAAGTCTAATCCACCTTTATTCACTAGATGGAAAATAGAGACAAAATCTATTCAAACCCAAGATAAAAATCTATAAAATCAAGGTACATTATCCCTATTTTTCCCTACTTTATACATAATGCCATATACAATAACCCTAATTCTAGTTTTCAAGCATTCAAAGGCTCAAGAAAATTCAAGGCATTCAAGGCCACTCTCATTCTAGCATTCACTTCCACATGCATCATGCACTAGGTGGGAAAACTACATCAAACTTGATCCCTCTTCAAAGTATTGGTATGTAAGAAACTCTCTACATAGTGGGGTGTTAAGGATGTCTATAACATCCTACTAATACATTAAAATTTTTCTCATATCACATTTGTAAAGAGAAATAGGGTTTTCACATCAAATTAAGCTTTACAGGTATAATATACAGCTACAATATTTGGTCTTAGAGGAACTAGAAACATAGACACAGGTGTAGGTGCTCCCTAAAAATAGGAAAAGTCCCACAAAGATTACATTAGCACCACATCTTATACACTACACATGAATGGTGCTATTGTCCAAACTAGATGTTACTATCCATTGAATAGACAAATATCATAACCCTATTTATGACACTCAAAGCTACTCAAATCTCTAATTTTAGAACCTATATCATCTACAACAATCTATTTTTAGATAAGTCTATATTTTTCCATATTTATTTATATTATTATAAAGTTAATCAAGGTTAAATTCATTCACAAATTATTAGGTTAATTATTGTAATTTATTTAACTAATTTAGATATCTTAGCATTTAACCAAACATAGGTAGTTACACATGTAAAACCCTAGAAGGTTAAGTCATTTGGTGAACCTGACTTACTTTTAACATTGCATAAAATCCTAGCTTGCATTAATTCTTATTTTTGTGTAATAAATTTAGGGATGCATACTTTTTATTTTATAATTTTATTTAGACAACCTAGCTAAATAAAATCTATTTTACATTAGGGTTTCAATTAATTTTACATTTAATTTAAATTGTTGAAAAGAAACCTTAGCTTCTAAAAACCCTAACCCTATATTATCTTAAGGTTTGTATCCTTTTTTCCTATTTTCATTATATGTTATTAATTATTTTGAATTCATTTATTCTATTATAGTATCTCTATTTCAATTTATTTTCTATATGCCATCTAAAAAAGCTAACTCTCTTCCCTTAAGAAGTGCTAAACTAGGTGGTAATCATATAGATCACATCTAGATTCCATCTATCCAACCCTGTAAAAAGTACAAGGAACCTATTAAAACTCCATATATGAATCCTTCACATCCTAATTACATGTAATTCAATGACATTACATCTGAGGATGAATAATATAACTAAGATCAGGTCCATGTTGAGGATCAAGACACACTACCTCCACTTAATGATAATGATATAGTTGTGAACAAAGATGAGGTATTATATGGCTTCAAGGATAGAATTTGGGAACAACCCCATGATCATGCATAAATTTTATAGGCCATATTATAAATCAAGAATAAGAACAACAATGGTCAATCTTCTATCCCTCCAGTTAATGATGTTGTTACACCTTTAGTTGGGCCTACTCAACTAACTCAAATAGCATAGCTAAAACTTGTTATTTGACCATCAGTGACAAATAATCCATTTGTGGCTATTTATTCTCCTACTTATGTACAATCCCTTATGCAATAGTTTCTTTCTCTATAATATAAGGTGTTACATATTGATCAAGGAATAGCTAAGCCTTCTTATGCCTTGGATTCTAATATTATATTGCATACACCATTGGCACATCATACTATGGAAACTCCTTTTCTTTCTATTTTTTTAGCACCCAAGCTCACAATATATGATGGTAAGAGTGATCTAGAGCATCACCTTTGAGCCTTTCATGAATCATGTTTGGCCTATGTGTCTAATGATTGGCTTCATAATATATATTATGGTGTGTTTTTATCATTTATTTGTTGGATAAGGCTTCAATCCTTACACGCATTATGTCCGGGTTATTATAGTTTTTTGTATCATGGTGTATACCATCATTTGCTACATCAAAAATCAAGTTGCAAAGTATCATGTGGAGATGCATTAAAGTGGCAATTTATCCCCTTGTAAAATCATCTAGTTTCAAATCCAATCATCTCAGCCCATTTTTTACCACATCAAATCAAGTCATCTATTTATCATCATTTATCATCATATTTCTCCCTTCTTTGGGAGAAATACATCAGCCTAAGGTTTATTTAGACTATGTAGGCATTACTCAGTCACATGATATTTCTAAGTTTAGCTCAACAACCATCATCATTACTAATTTCATTCTCATTCTTGTTCTTCTTTCCATATCCATTCCCTTTCTTCTAACTATCCATATCTAACAATCATCCTCACAACCCATGTGTGCAAACATCACTTTACCACATTCCCTATCCAATCCAGAATATATCTAATTTTGTTAAAATCATTATCACATAATTATTCAATATTATCACATCATTATTCAATCATTACAACATCATTCTTCAATCATTATTGCATCATTTGGGGCATCCTCATGTGTTTTTGTTACTACTTCATTCTTTAAACTGATTACAACATTGGACATATGTTTTCATGATCCTATCAACTTCTTTCCCTCCATCAATGTCTTTCATATCATCCTTAATCTATGTAATAAGTTAAAAGAATTTATCTATGCATGAAATTCATCAACAATCTATCCAATCCAAGCTCATAACATTCACCCTATTTAGGTAAAATGAATTGTGCAGCTTCATCATCACAATAGGTCATTTCCCAATCTTCCATGCTTAGGGAAAGTCAAACCTACAACTTTGTCATGATATTTCTTCCAGATCCATCCTACTTGGGAAAAGTCAAAGTGTGAAACTTATCTCAAATGTATCCTTCCCAAACCCACCATGTTTGGGGTAAGTCAATCCATCATCATCAAAAATCAAAGAATGCAAGCATTAGTTCAAGTGGGTTGATCACATATATGGGTTAATATCATCCATCATCATCACATCCTATATCCCACCCCTCTTTACACAGCACCCACCCATTACTTATTCTATTATAGCCTCTTCTTATCTTTTTCAAGAGCCCATCAGTGTCCTTTATCCTTGTATACCCTCTTAAATTGGAATCATCCATCACATTATTTATTTCATCATCATCTAATTTGATATCCATGTTTTTTTAGATTCTTCTCTCTTTGCAATCTGTTACCTCCACCCATCATGTCTCATAACACCTTTTCAGATAGGGAAAAAATGTAGACACCTAAAATCAGACACTTCATGTCAATTTTAACTATCTTACTAATATGTGTTAATGTCATCTTTTCATCAATAATCATTATTTTATTTTCACTAACATCTCTAGTCCATTCATTATTCATCCCCCTAATCAATTAATCTTTTCTTCCATGATCACATCCAATCCAACAAAACTCACATCACATCACATTAGTTAATTAAATTTTGTTAATTAACTAATCTCATCAATAATAAAAAATTATGGAATGCATAATTACTATTTTCTATAAATAAATAAATAAATCTTATTTTCCATCTCAAACTTGTGATGTCATCAAAGGACCCACTTGGTAATTTTAAAATCATTTTTCAAAAGTCAAATTGTAAGAAGATTTTTAATATTTAAAAGTAGAATATTCTTTTTTTAAAGGCATGCGCATGTTTGTTAGCACATTTTCCTATAGGTCAGTCCACTTTAAAAAAGAGAATGTATTCTAAAACATTGTAAAATAGATAGTTGTCCTTATCTCTTGTACATTTATAATATCATGACTTACTGGTGTACTACCTTAGTCTTCTATAAAAGGAAGTATCACCATTTTTGTAAAGAGAGAGAGTTTTTAGAGAAAAAACTATTTTGTATACTCATAACAATTAATACAAGCAAGGAATACTAAAAAGTTTCTCCAAAATTATTTATGTCAATTATTATATGGATTCTCTCTTATTTATCTATTTGTATGTCTAAATTTGAATGTTTTTCATTGATTCTTGATATGCATACATGAATGTAGAGTTGCTAACTTATGTTTATTCTAGGATAATTAAAAGATCTCAGATTCATGCCATTTCTCTTGCTTCCCTAGTAGATGTGCTAATGTTATTTGCTTGTGAAATAAATCTTGAAATTAGATATGGTTTTCCATTTGTATTGTTCCATCCTTAGATAATTTCTTGGTACATGATAAGATCTGTGCATAAGATATTTCATGTCATGTAATGGCTTAAATGTAGGTCTTGATGAAATCTAAACTTTGTCATAGTATTTGGACTGAGAATCAGAACATCTTCTTTCTTCCCTACCCTTCAGTTTGCTTCTTTTAGACCAAATCACTCTAGTTTAAGATTCATTATAAATATTAATTTAGGTTAATATTTAGTTTAGGACTTCATCATAAATTCACTAATAATATCATGGATATCTTGTAACTCACTAAGTTTGGCCATGATGGCTCCCAACCACCAATCAATATAAATATTGTGGAACAGTTCATTATTTTGCCTCTATTTCACCATAGGTAACTAGATCCTAAATAGGTCATTCCCCATTTTTCCATGCTTAGTTCAATTCAATCCTACAACTTTTTCATGATATTTTTCCTAGATCTATTCTACTTAGGGAAATTCAAAGTGTGTAACTTATCTCAGATGTATCCTTCCCAAACCCACCATGCTTGGGGCAAGTCAATCCATCATCATCAAAAATCAAAGCATACAAGCATTAGCTCAAGTGGGTTGATCACATATATGGGTTAATATCATCAATCATCATCACATCCTACATTCCACCCCTCTTTATACATCACCTACCCATTACTTATTCTATTCTAGCCTCTTTCTACATTTTCAAGAGCCTATCAGTGTCCTTTATCCATATATACCCTCTTAAAGGGGCATCATCAATCACATTATTTCTTTCATCGTCATATAATTTTGTATCCATGTTTTTTCAAATTCTTCTCTCTTTGAAATTGGTTACTCCACCCATCATGTCTCGTAATGCCTTCTCAAATAGGGAAAAAATGTAGACACCTAAAATCAAACACTTCATGTCAATTTTAACTATCTGAATAATATGTGTTAATTTCATCTTTTCATCCCTAATAAATCTTTTATTTGCACTAACATATCTATTCCATTCATTATTCATCCCCCTGATCAATTAATCTTTTCTTCCATGATCACATCCAATCCTATAAAAATCACATCACATCACATTAGTTAATTAAATTTTGTTAATTAACTAATCTCATCAATAATAAAAAATTATGGAATGTATAATTAATATTTTTTATAAATAAATAAATCTTTTTTTCCATCTCAAACTTGTGATGTCATCAAAGGACCCACTTGGTAATTTTAAAATCATTTTTTAAAATTCAAAATGTCCTTGACAAGGCAAGTTTAATGCAAGATGAGAATTGTGAAAGAAATTTATATGGCATGCACTTACACACTCCAAATTCTCATGAATATATGTTCTTACATACTCCATATCATAACATTAAATGTTTATCTTCCAATGTAGAATTGATCCTCCACCATTGATCTCCATCTTAGATCAAAAATAATAGTTGATCCTAAAAATATATAAATGGATGGGTCATCTTCCATTTTCAACAAAATTTCAATTGAAAATAAAGTGTTGTTCAAATAGCCTTACAAAGCTTCAATCACCCAAATAATGCATCAACAAGTTAGAAAAGGGCTATACTTCTAGATTGACCATTTACCTTATACAAGTCTTTTGAAACTACATCCAAGAACTTCACTCTTTACAATAAGGAAATCATAAGGAAAGGTATAAATGTGTGTTTGCTTTCTTGTTTATTTATTTTATTTTTAATCTTTCTCAATTAGATGATGAACACCTATGTTAGTAGTATGTTTTAATTATTTTTTATTTCATATTGACCATAAAACTAGTCTTTATAATTGTGTGCTACAATAATAACAAGAGTAAAAGTTAATAAATATTTTAACTTTTGAAATGCTTTTACACACTAAGAATTATAAACAAACTTATTACTTTTATTGTGAAATGAATAAATGGAATTAAAAACTCTATAATTATTTTCCACAAACCTTCTATAGTAAATAACTAGGCCCACAAAGCTTCTAACTTTTTGCACATTCTTAGGAGTAGGCTACTACTTTATCATTTTGATCTTTGTAGGATCAATATCAAACCCTTATTTATATATGATATGCCCCAAATAATTGATCTTATTTTGATAAAATGAGAATTTACATAGTTTACCATATAGCTTATGTTGTTTTAGCCTTTGTAAGACTAAAATTAGTTGGTGTCCATGTTCAGATTCATCCTTTGAGTAAAAAAGGATATCATATAGAAATACTAGAACAAAATGATCCAAATAATATTTGAACATGTTTTTCATCAAATTCATAAAGGCAATAGGAGCATTCATTAGGCCAAAAACATAATAGTAATTTTATAGTGACCATACCTTGTGTGAAATATAGTTTTGTACACATCTTCCTCCTTGATATGGAGTTGATGGAAACCTAATCGAAGATCAATCTTATATAAACCATCAACATCTTTAATTTGTTCAAATAGATCATTTATTCTTGTGATTGGATATTTATTATTAATGGTGACATTATTCAACATTTTATAGTCAATGCAAAGTCTTAGAATACCATCTTTCTTTTTTACAAAGATAATGGGATATCCTTATGGTGACACACTAGGTTGAATCATGCTTTTATGCAAAAGTTCTTACAATTTTGAAATTTTAAATTTTTTAGATCTACCACATTCATCCTATATAGAGCTTTAGATGTAGGTACAAATCTAGAACAATATATAATGAAAAATCAAATTCCCTCTTAGGAGGCAAACTGGATAATTCTTTAAGGAATACACCCTTGAATTCTTTCAATAATAGATAGTCTTATAAGGTAGATTTAGTTTCTTTAGATAGCTCTTTAATTTTAATAGTATATAATTTACAACCCTTACAAATTTATCTTTTTAGCCACATGGTTGAAATAATTTTATGAGCCACCAATTTTATAACACTTTGGATTACTTCTCGAATGCCCAAGTCATTAAGACAATAGACTTTCTTATTAAAATAATCAAGATCAGCTTGATGTTTTTATAGCTGATCCATTCAAAATATTATATCATGTGATCCAAATGGAATTAAAAATAAATTAACCCTATCCTTAGACACCCCAAGTTTAAGTTCTTTTTGGTCCAAACATTCCATTATAAAAATTATTTTCCTTGTGCCAAACTCGACCTCCCAACTCTCTCTTAACTTATAGGGTTTATTTTTTCATTTATTAACCATAAAATTTGAGATAAAGTTATTTTTATCACTAGAATAAATAAAAATTTCTTACCTAAAACCATAAATTTTACCTCTTATTTCAATCAATGTGGACTATAAATCTACATTTTGATTCTCAATAGCAACATACACTCGGTGATTAGCTGACTAATTTTTTTTTAGTAGTAAAAAAACCTATTGGTAATTATTATCACCACATTCCTAAAATTGTTACATACTTTTCAATGGTAAGGGAATAATATTATCTCCAGTGGCTGGTCCATGAGAACTAACTTGTGGTTGCTTATTGTTTCCATCATTTTGATGAATAAAATTCTAAGTTTTTTGAATCTTATTTATATTCTTATACTTACCAAAATTAGTATACTTCACAAAGGATTTCCTCTAATCATTTATTTAAAAATTCTTTCCCATAAGAGAGTTATAATTCTTAGTATTAGATTGTAACTTCTTATTCTTGAACTCTTGCCTTACCTTCTAATAAGACTTTTCCTTTTTCCTTAGCTCTATGAGAAAACTCAATAGCTACAAGTAAGGTATGAGTATATGTCATGTTCACATCATACATTATTACATTGCATAATCCCAATTTTAACTTAGTTACCTTTGTCTTTTCATCGTGCATGTTGTTCATATAACATAATATACCAAGAAACTTGTTTTCATACTCAACTATAGTCATGTTGCCCTTTTTTAATAGTGTCAATGCCTAAATATGTATCACAAGGTGCTTAGAGTGTTTAATAAACACTTATCATTTTATAATTTAGATCATGATTTGTAGCTTGTGATAATCCTATTATATATGAAGAAATAGAGGTAGAACAAATGATTGTTTCCCAAATATGTACTTAAAACCAATATATGAAGTAAAATATCTGAATCTCAAATCACAACATATATCAGGTGAACTTCTAAGGAATATAATAAATAATGCAAATAAGAACTAAGCTTACTTTAGAGATTTACTCCTTTAAGCAGATAACTAATGCACATCTACAAATGCAGAGAAAATAAAATGAATAAAACTAAGGAAAATTCAATTAACCTAGAATTATCACAAGTTAACAATTTTTCATTCAAAGGTACACACCAAAAATTCACAAGAACAATTCAAATCTGAAATTTAGAATAAATAATTGAGAGAGAAGCCATATAACAATTCACATAAATAAAATGAGACAATCCTTTCAAATTTCTCTGCTTGCATTAGTTACTCAAAGTTTACACTATTTTTTATCTCAAAAAACTCCCTCTTCTTTACAAATGACATTTCTTCTTTTATAAAAAATAAGGCATCATGTCGTTCGGTCATATCCACTTACAAGTATAAGGATAGTTATCCTTTCTATAAAAGTTTCTATAATACACTAAACCTTTCAAAGTGGACTAACCTATAGGAAATGTGCTTATAAACTGCACATGCCTTAGCAAAATAATATTCTATTTCAAAATTTTACAAAGTTACTACAAAGAGAATATTCCTAACTAACTTTTGCTTTGGGTTCCTTATGCTGATGAAGTCCCTTGTTATTTTTGCCTACCCTATAGGATTGTCAACCTATAATGTTGTTCACTAATAAACTAAATATCCACCATTGGATATAGGAAAATATGATTTTCATGATCCTCTAGGTCTTTAAAGTTCTTTTCAATCTTCTTTATATCTCATTTGATGCCCCTAGCATCTCCCATTTTATCCTCAGATGATAGGAGTAAGCCCATGACTTTCTTGTTGCCATATGTTGTCTAGTTTTTCCCTTGGTTTCTTACTTATTACATGAATTGAAGGGTCATATGTTTTAACTCTTCATCATTTATTATACCCAGTGAGTTGAGGGTTGTGGGTTCCTTTATCAAACTATCTAAGATATGAGACACTCCATCTTCTAGTTGCTTTATGTCCTTGGCAAGGTCTTTCATTCTTTTGGACTAGCTATCCAAGGCCTCAATTTTATCAACCAATATGGCCCTAGCCATATTCAAATGTGCCTTGGTGATGGTTCTAAAATTTGGGACTAGATTCTTAGATAAGGCCTTAATCAAGTCTTTCATCTGAGGACTTGAAGCTTGCCATTGACCAACTTGGCCTATTGCTTTAGAGATTTGTTTCTCTATTTCTCTTTATCTAGTCCTAGTCACCTTTAAAGAGTTGAATAGGTTAGCCATGGTGTCCTCAAACTTATTTAATCTATCTTCATGAATTGATAAGATATAAGACTCTTTCAAATTCTTATTTTCTTACAATATGCCCTTGATCATTGTTTGTAATTGATCATTCTGAGCCTGGGCCACTTCAAGTATCTTTTCTTCAAACATCTTATCTTCTCCTAGATTTTTCTCTGCCACTAAAGTTAGATCAACAAAATTTTCAATCTTCTAAAAGGTAAACTATTCACCTTCAACCATGGTTTTTTTCTCAATTATTCTCTCAATTTTATCCATCTTTGGGTTGAACCAAACTCCCATTGATGATTCTATCACTTGAGGAGTAGGGATTTCAACTTGTGTTGCATTTGAAGTTCTAGAAGCATCCATTTGTGTTCCAATTGACCCTCCAAGGGTATCCATGCATCTTTATTTTTCCTATTATTTCAAAGCCACAATCCAAGGCTTGATTTCATTATACACATGGATGTTAATAGACTTTGTAACAACCCAATGGTGGTGCATGGTTGGAACCTTTTAAAACTTGCCATATATGATGTATTATAGAATGGAAGGGAATAAATTGGATTTTCTTCACTAAAAAAGTTGATTTCACTCCAAAGATGAGTGAAAGTCATCTTGGGTTTCTTTCCCCTTATTTTTACTATAGCTAGCTCATCTTTCCTTTTGTGTTGTATTACAACCAAGACCAAGTCTAGAGTCTTTCCCTTTTCTTCTTTTGCTTCCTCCTCAGTTTGGGACTAAGGTTATTCCATTTTCAATTCTTCTTAATCTAATTCATAAGCACTAGTTTATGCTTTTAAGGCATCCTCTATTGTCTTCTCAAGATCTAATGTAATTATGCCAATTTCTTCAACCTGTGACTTTGATTATTCAGGTAGTGTTGAATATGATGTTACTTCACTGGGTCTCCTCTCTGTAGGTGTCTTTTTATATGGCCCTTGTGCAACTTGCTCTTTATTTTGATGTGTCTCTACCTATGGTTGCATGGGAGGATGCCTTGAGGATGGTCCTTATAATAAATGATACTACTTAGGCCCCACTACCATATATCTTCACTTGGATTTTACTCTCTTAGTAGTTTAGTCTTTGGTTTAGTATTGAGTTTCTTCAATCTTTTTAACACCTCTGTGAAGGAAGATGATCTAGTGTACAAGTGTTCATAGACACCAGGGTGATTTTCATAAGTCATGTTGATTTACTTGGCCTTTAAATGTTTTATAAACCTTTCATAGGGGTCCCATTATCTTATTTCATCAATCTATAGATTGAAGGAGGTCCTGTGCCTAGAGATAATCTCTACATGGTCCCAATTATGAATCATAGTTTTACTAATGGTCAAGGGAAAGGAATGAATCAATATTTTATTTTTTATTTTACAGATACTATCTATGCCATAGAATAATTGGTTTGTTATCTCTTACTCCACCAACTTTGTGAGTATAAGGAATGGTAACCTAAGGGATTGGCTTAAAGTTACCTCTATCTAGATTATAGTACAATCTGGATATATCTAAATTTCCCCAATAATCTCAACATAATTATTGATCAAAGGGTTGACCCTCATCATATGGATCCCTATAATGGATTCAACTAAGGTTGGGTATATGCAGTTACATATGAACTGAATATGGTCCCTATACTTGAATATATTGAATTTGGAATAATACGAGGAGACTATTTGTCTTCCATCAGATGACCATTATTTTATGTTGGGGATTTTAGTAGTCGTTATCAAGGCATCCAAAAGATAAGACATCATATAAAAATGGTTGTTGTTTTCTTATTTATTGTAGAGAACTATTGTTTTAAGAAAATATTGATCATCTCTCCTAGTGGGAGTGTAAGTCCTTTCTCAACCATGAAATACATAAAAAGGACCCAAATTTTGTTGACATAGGTGGTGGAAGGGCTTCCAAATAATATGTTTAGTAATGTCATAATCATCATAATTCTATCCCTAAATTAGGTGATTAGGATCCTTCCATTGAGGTTAAAGACTACTTGGGTTCCTAAATAAAATCATGGGGTAACGATAGTTTTCAAGTCATTCTTATTAGACCATTCTCTGATTGTGGGTAAATTCCCCTGAGTCTTGGGTAGCTTGTAGTAATTCTCAAAGGTAATAGGGGAGATATAAGAAAATCTTATAAAACTATACTCATGTACTATCATGTCTTGATCAGTTTTATAGTCCTTTAAAATAGGAGAAATAATATTGATCCAATGTATTACATCTAGCTTTGATGTCACATAGTGAAGACTTGTCATTGGAATAAAGTGTAGGTCATTATATCTCCAACTAACTCATGCAATATTTTAATCCTATCTTTTAATGTTTGACATCTCCTTAATTATCAAAAAAATATTAAACCAATTGTTATCTCCTATGTTCAAGGCTATAACATCAAATTCAGTATCTTTGAAGACTCTCCCATTAGTATTTGTGGTCAAATAAAGCTTTGTGCCTTCCTTATGTTTTTTTGAGCTACCTTGACTGTGAGTCTTTTCAAATTCTCACTAGTGGTCTATAATTTGCCTCTAGATTAGTTTGCACTTGCTCATATGGCAATTTGACTCTCTTAGGCTCAACTTTGGTCACTCTAGGATTGAATTAGGGATTTTTAAGATGTTAGGTCTTTTCTACAAGTCTATTCAAGCTTTAATTATGATGGCTTTTACACTTGATTGAGTTTGTACCTTAGATTTTATTCAGACCTTAGCATTTATACCTTTACTTTCTTGAGCCCATAAAATCTCTAGTTTTGTCACTTTATCCCATGTGGCATCATCGTGGTATCTACATGGCACTTTTCATGGTATATTATCCATTGATGTTTGAAAATATGACCATCATCATTTAAAATATACCTTTTATTCCACACCATCAGATCTTCTTACATGGATTAATGTGGATCATTGATCTTGATCTTGATATTTAAATGCTATTAGTTGCCTTTACTATGTTTTTTATAGTTATGAAAAGTGTCATTATTGTGGGTCTCATAAGCTTTGTTGATAAGTCTATCCTCATCTCGCTTTATTTGAATAACTTCATCTAGATAGATGCAGGCCATTGATTATGATCCATGGAATGGACTGCCATTGGCTACTTATCATTCTTTGGTCATGACCATAATATTTGTCACCTTCTCACCATCTCAGAGGTTCAATTAAAACTTTAACTCAACCTCACTCCGTCAGATCAATCTCATATGCATGAATGTAGGTCGTAGATCCTACAAAGGTGCATGATGTTTAAGTTAGGGTCATGATACATAAATAACTTAGGTTAAAGACTTTAGACCATAGTTTTATTTCATGTTAATAAACATGAAATAAACCTTAGGCTAAAGTATTTAAGCTAGGTTTAGAACATAGTAAAAAGGGGTCCCAAAATAACAATAGGATTTAACATAAGGTTTTTAACCTAAGTTTTTATCATAGTAATAAATACGTCAAAACTTTAGGGTAAACTCTCCAGGCTAAGTTTTGTAACAACAGGTCCCTACATTTATTAGATCAAGCCAATAAAATAGACCAAAATATCATGGGACATATAGGGACCAAGCATAATATTTTGGACTAAGGTTTGGTCAAATGTTAAAAAAACATGACTAAATCCTATTTAAGTTAAGTCTATGGTGTTTACAATTACTTCCACACAAATTTAAACTTAGTTAGAAGGGTCTTGGGTTGAAACATGGCTTAAAATAGATCTAATTAATCTATGATAGGTCAAAAGCTAATAAAAGAACAATTTTAACATTGAAGTGTAGAATCCTAAGCATGTTTATTTTCTAAATAAGACTCCATTGAACTTGCAACATGAATATAAACATGTTCATTCATTCGAGCAAGGTTGGTTTCTACGCTAAAATTTGATAGTCTCATGGACATCAATGATAGCCTCTTAAGCATCAATTAATGGTTGTGAGAACATCAATTTTAATCTTTCATAATTAAACATAGGGGCTAAAATATGATGGCTTCATGGATGTCAATGATGACCTTGCAGACACCAATTGATGGTCGTGATAACATCAATTTTAAGTTTGCACAAATAACCATAGGGGCTAAAATTTGATGTTCTTGTAGATGTCAATGAGAGCCTTATAGATGTCAATTTATGAGCATGATAATTTCAAATTTAATTCCCATGAATAGTAGGTCCCATAGGAACTTTGAATCGATACACATCATTTGATTAATCTCACCTGAGTAAATGCAGGTCATCGATTATGATCTAGGTAGTTGGACATCATTGGCTCCTACAATCATAAAGAGATTAAGTGAGATCGGGATCATATGAGACTTAGACTAAAGTATAATGTAAGTCTTTAACATAGGTTCTTAAAACATAATAAAATGAAGACCCTTCTAATAATTAAAGTCAAAACATAAGTTTTATCTTAAGGTTTTATTATATTGATAAATAAAATAAAAAAACTTGGGTAAAACTTAAGCTAAGTCTATGTTATAATAAAAAGGGACCCATTTTTATCCATGATGGTCTCACTCTATTTGATCGACTTCACCTAATTAATCATGGTTCGTTGATCCTGTAAACAAGCACACAACTTAAATTAGGGCTCAGAGGCATATAAGACATAGGATAAAGTCTAAAGACTAAGGTCTTATTTGTGTTAATAAACACATATAGGGATTTAGGATTAAGACATTAATCTAAGATAATAACATATGAAAAGTAAATAATGTATAAAATGTTAGACCATATTAAAATAAAGGGGACAAAGGGCTCGGGATATAAAAGAGACCTAGTATATAATTTTTAGACTAAGATTTGGTCATGTTGAAAAACATGAATAGGCCTTAGTATAAAAATTTAACTAAGTCTATGGCATATTAAAATTTTCCCACATAATTTTATTCCCACCAAATTTGAATTCAAATGAGGGGTCTAAGCAAAGGCTTTTGACTGAGGAATTCAAGAAGCTTGAACATGGATTTAGTTTTACTTTTAATAGATCCAAGGCTAGTAAAAGGTCAAATTAAGATAAAATCATTAAAATTATGAAACCCAAACATCATCTTCCTCTAATGTACATATATTATACTTGTAACTTGAAATAAGAAGATCCAAAGTTATCAAACTTTAGAAAAGGCTAAACTAGATCCATGAACAAGAAGACCAATTGCAACATGGTGTGGATGATCTTAAAATATGAATAATGTGCAAACATGGTAATGATGTTTTGATCAAATGTATTTTTAATTTTAAAATATAAATTTGCATAATTTTAACACAAGGGTCCCTAATTTTTAGAATTGGAGGTATGTTGACCTAAAAAAATGGTGACTTCTAGGGTAAACATAGCAATATGTTAGAATTCAAAGACTTTGGTTCAAAAAAATAACTAGATTATCTATTCCACTTGATCATTAGCCTTATCAAGATCAATTTATGGTTAAAATAAGCCTTACACCTATAGAATTAGGATCAAACATCAAATCATGGCCATGTTTTATGTCTGTTTTGATTCCACTTACTATTTGCCATGGTATTTAGGGAGCAACTTCCAATTTTCATGTTTATAACCATTAACATTGACTTGTAACACATTTAGATATCCATTAAGAATCATGGTTTAGTTTGGGAAGGCTTGGGAATTACTCTGTTGCCAACTAAGCATCCATAGCCCTGATAGATATACCTTTGGCTCTGCTCAAGACCTTGCTCCATTGCTAACTAGGAATCCATAGTCCTAATGGAGATCACCAAAATCACCTTTTATTGGAAATCTTTTGATTTTGCAATAAGCTCTTTTTTTTGTATTTTCTAGACCATTTTGGCTTTCTATCAAAATTTGGGAACCAAGTTTAGCCAGGTTTAAGGATTTGGTCAAATATTTGATCCTCAAACAATGACCTATAGTTGTAACCTCTATCTCAGGAAATGATGTTTGTTAAGTGCAAACATGACTATGTCCAATAATTTATAGAACAACACTAAGTTTAGATCAAAACAATTCTTAAGATTTATAGAACAAAACTAAGTTTAGATCAAAACAATTCTTAAGATTTATAGAACAGTTAACTAATCTATTGGTCCTTACTAGTTTCCCTAAACTATATTATTAAGCTCATATTTAAGACTCATGATCAACATTTACTTAAGATTCATACCTACATTCCTAAAATGTGGAGTTCTTAAGCAACTAAAATGAACTCTGAGTTGAGGGTTATCTAAAAGGACTTATTAGAAGCAAGAAATGAAGTAAAGTAAGCAAACACACAAAATAAAAAGAAAATAAATCAAAGGGCAAAGGAATAAACAAATATACATAAATTTATGTACAAAAAAGGGATAGGAAGGATAGAATAAAAATAAAATAATATAGCCTGCCTACATTAATTCTAACTATTCTTGTAGTTTACTCCATGAAGATCCTTGGTGGAGTAGTAGAAAAGTAATGCTTAAGGTGCTACCCATTGGTGGGAAATATGAACACTTCTCCTTGTAGTTCTTTTAGTTTGAAGGTGTTATTTCCAAGTGCCTTATCAATTTGGTAGGGACCTATCCACAAAGGAGTGAACTTCCCATGTTTACCTTTAGGCTCAGATGCCTTGTCCCAAAGAAGAACTAAGTTTCCTTACTTGAACACCTTTATCATTGATTAATTATCAAACCACCTTTTCACTATGGTTTGATGCCTATTAAAGCTATAAAAATCCTCTTCTCTAGCATCTTCCATTTGAACAATATCTAGTAACCTTGAGTTTGCCAATTCTTGATCATCCTCCATGTACTCTTGCATGAACTGATATGTTGGTAGCTTGAGTGTAATGGAGAATATGGGCTCTTAACCATATACCATTAGGAAGGGTGATGCCTTGAGATCCAACTTAACCCTTGTTTTATCTACCCATAAGTCATATTTTAATATCTCATGCGATGTTCTAGGCTTGTCTACTACAGACTTCTTTATTGTTTTCATCAAGTTCTTATTAGTTGATTCAAATACTCCATTACCTTGAGGGTAATGGTTAGATGATAAATTGAGTGGATGAGAAATTAAGAATAATACTATTATCATATGCCCATTCTATCATCTCAATGAATGTAAAAACTAATCCATTATCAGATACTAGAGAGACTGATGTCCCAAACTTGGCACATATGTTTTCCTCTAAAAAATTGATCACTTCTTCAGTTTTACTCTATTTAATGGCCACTACCTCAGTCCATCTAGTGCAGTAGTTAGTAGCAATTAGAACATATTTTTGACCTTCTCATGATTTGGGATTGACTATCCCCATGAAATTTAGTCCTCACTAAGCAAAAGGTTTATCCACCATAACTAGTTGCAGTGGCATGGCTGCCTTGGGATCTTTTGTACTAAAGTCTTGACATGAATAGCATTGCCTTAAATGCTTGTGGGCATCCTTGGAGATTGTGGGCCAGTAGTAACTAGCTCTAAGTATTTTTTGAGTTGTTTTCCTTCCATATCGATGTCTATTTCCCAGTTTCTTATGAAAAGTGCTCATGATTTTAGTTGATTCTTTGGATACATACCTCAAGTAAATGCCTTCAAATTTTTTTCTATATAGTGCTCCATATTTAATCAGGTAATGGTCTACCTTGAGTCTTAGGTATCTTCTTTGCTCCCTGGTTAACCTTGAAAGATAAGTTCCCTTGATCAGTAGATGGATAATTGGATCATACCAATCATTGAACTAAAAAATTTCTTGTTCAACCTCCAAGACATTCCACTTGGGATTAGTATTGTCAATCATTTGAATCAAACCTTGGCACCTTACTAGTTTTATAGCCTTGAGTTTAATGTCATATTCTTGTAACATAGACATCCAATTACCTCTCCTTTCTCCTAGCTCATTCTAGCTTAGCACAAGTTTGGTGGTAGATTTTGGTAAGATTGCATGCACCTTATTCCTAATAATGTAGTGCCTAAATTTTTTCACTACCATAACTAATCCACATGCATGTTTGTCAATTAAATAATAATTTAACTTAGCATTTTTAAATTTTTTTCTCATGAAAGCAATTGGATGGTCATATCCATCAATTTTTTGAGTTAAGAATACAACAATAATATGATCAAATTTAAAGGAGTAAAGATAAAAATCTTTGGACAAGTTTGGACTTATCAGGACTAGATCTTGATCAATTGCCTCCTTAATGTCCCTAAATGCCTTCTTGGATTCTTCATTCCATGAGATTTTGGCATCCTTTTTTAGCATATCATTCAATGGTTTGAAAAAATTTACAAATCTAGAAGTAAACTTTCTTATAAAGTAAATTTTTCTAAAGAATGATTTTAGTTATTTCCTACTATTAGGAGGCTCTATCTTTGATATAGCTTCTACTCTTTTAGGATATATAGATATTCACTCCTTAGTAATGACATGGCCTAACAACTTTGCCTTAGTAACATAAAAAATACTTTTCTTTGGGTTGAGAGAAATCGTATACCTTCTGCATCTTTCAAATACCTATTGTAAATGTGTAATCACATAAAAATTCAATTTTTGCAACTTGAGAATGACTTGTGAGATCCAAACCATAGGTCTTTTATGTTTGCTTGCATAATCCACTAGGCATGTTTTCACTACTTTCCAGTCACCTAAATCCTTCCTAAATCAGCCCCAGCTACCCTAGACTCCTCTCTCAGGCACAAACATGTCCCATAAGGTCCTTGTCCCATTAGATAATAGTGCCATAAGTTGGGATACAGAATTGGAACCTAGGGTTTCCACTTTTTGGCACTATTGTCTAAGTCACTCTTAGCCTCAAATGGTTAGATTTCCCTGGATCCTTATCTTTTTCCCTGTCAGCCTAACATGAATTCATCTAACCTAGGATCATTAGTTTCCCTATAAAAGCCTATTAAAGGGTCATTTATAAGGGTTGTAAATCATTCAAAGGGCACAAGAAAGAAATACACTAAGCACACTCAAGCAAATCTTCTTATTCTCTACATATAGCCAACCACTATTATTTCCAACTTACTCAAGTTCCTGCACAAGTCACGAGTCATCTCAAGCTTGCCTAGATTTGAATAATACTTGTATTTCATACATAATATTACATAATACACATTCAATTTGGGAGAACTACATTAGCCTTGATCCCTCCTCAGAAGATTGGTATGTAGGTAGCATGCCCACACATAGGGTGTGATCATATGTTCAATGCATAATACACACTAACCCCTTTTTTTAGTTGATTCAAGACCACTTGTCAAGCCTAATGAGGACCTAGGACCCTATAAGATATAATCAATTGTGCATGGAGCTTTTTGGATGATCAAAACCTAAGATTATAGACACATAGCCTCCTAAAGTATTAGAACATAACCCAAAAAGCTTAGAAGAAGTAGATCAAAAGCACTATAGCACTAAAAATAGGACTATAATGTTAGACCCCAAGGTTTATAATTTATAATGATACTATCCAAGAAAAAAATAGAATTCTAGGTTCTATTTTTGATAGTCTACCCAGTCAGCTCAACAATTTATAGTTTTATAATCCTCTATCTTAGTCCTAAAATCAGCTAAGTTTACTCTCTATCCCCTTATTTTCTATTTTTAGTAATTAATTGATCAAACCTAGATTCATAAAATTATTAGGTTAATTTAGGCATATTATATTCACATATTTTCTAGATTAATATAGACCCTTTACTAATTATGAAATTAAACCCTTAGTTTCCCAAAAAAAGTAAAACATTTGGTGAACCTGACTTACTTCAAATCTTTGCACAAAAACCCTAAGAACCCTAGGGATATTTATTTTTGATTTTTTCCATATTTTTATAAAAAAATTATAATTTAAAAATAAATAAACTACTAATTAAAGTGAAATGTTTTCAATAATTCACTAAAACCCTAGTTTCCACATACTAGGTCCTTTTTGCATTAAACCACTTCTAGACCACTACGAAAAATATTATGCTAATTTTAGAAATATTTTAAAATTTTTCCTAATATATTTCAAGTCAAATCTACTAATTATTAGTAAATTTTTCAAATTATTACATTAATTTTGAAAAAAAAATCATTTCAACCCCTACTTACATCACTTAATTTTTAATAATTTTCTAAAATATTCCTCTTATTTTCTATAAATTTTGATTGAATATTAAAATCAGCAAATCATTTTCAAATTCAAAAGTTCCTAGTATTATGCAAATTACATTCTTGAAAAATCCCTAAGTGCATACACTAGGTCCTATTACATTTTGAGCTATCACCTTACATGTTTGGGAGTGTCATATCCTTTTTTTGGCAAATTCTAAACTACTATTTTAGACTTTTGCATTTCTTTTATCTAGTACTTTCTAGTTTTAATATATTACCTATTAAAACTTATTAAAAAACATTCAAATACATTTTAAATTATTTTCTTACTTATACAATGGCCCAATATACTATTTTTGATGAAAATGATATAAGAGAGATTTAAGAACTCTTAACCAAACACCCAGATATGCAAGATGACATGATTAGAATACTACAAGAGGAAAAGAAAAAAAAAGGCAACCAATGGTAAATCTTCTCAAACTATAGAGTCACAAGTTAAACATGACATTATGGGGGCAACTATGTCATAATAACCCCCTATAGCAACCCAACCTTCTTTTTTGCCACCAGCTATAGCTTGTACATCCCTATATCCTAATGTGGTATCCCTTTTGAAAGATATTTGATCTCTTCAATCCAAGGTGCAACACCTTGAGCAAGGTACCACTAGATCTACATAGGCATTTTATTCTATCACTTTATTGCATACACCTTTGGTATGACATATAGTTGTTACACCCTTGCCACCTAGATTTGTACAACCTAAGCTCAATATTTATGATGGAAAGGGTTATTCAGAGACACATTTGAGAGACTTTCATGTAGAATGTTTGGATTATGTACCAAATGAATAGTTATTAACTAAGTTATTTCTAAGGAGCCTCAAGGATTATGCACTACAATGATTTTATAGTCCACCAAATCAATTGATCAGTGAATTTAATCCTCTTGCTAACATGTTCATAGCACACTTCAAAATCAACATCGGTGATAAGGTGTCATATGCTCAAATTGCACAATAAAAATAGAAGTCAAATGAGCCTCTCACTAAGTATGTTCTTAGATATAAGACCATATTGGCTAAAACGACTATCCCTATGGTAGATCAAGAGTTATAGGACCTCTTTAAATAGAGTCTTCTACAGATTTTTCATGAAATAATCATGTTCAAAAGATTCTCTTTTTTCATTGAATTGTGTCACACTTAAAAAGAATGAGAAATCAAACTCATATCAATGGGAAAAATCAAGTACACAAGTGTATTAGATACAACTAATAAGAGTAACAACAAAGTCCCATATAAGTTTAATTTTAATGATAGTAAAGGATAGACTTGGAAAATAATAAATGTAGTTTCAGAGCCCCCATAGAGAGTCACATTATTAGTACCTCATCAGTGACCTTTTACAAATCTACCAGTTTCTCTGGCCAAAGTTCTATAGTAGCTACTAGAATGTAATATCATTTCTCTACCTCCTATCATAGAAGTTGATCCAGCAAAGCCTCTTCCATAAGGATATGATTAGAATGCATTTTATGACTTTAAAAAGGTATAGGCCATACTAAAAATAGATGTATTAGTCTTAGGCATAAGATATAGGATTTAATTGATGCCAACAAGATTTATCTAGGCACTTTAGTTGAGCCTCCTCAAGCCAAACCAACATAGGATAAGTCACTTAAAATATTTTAAAATCTAGTTTCACAACATAATAAGTTAGAGGTATAAGACACATCAGGTGTACATCATGCATATTAGGCACATCCTCCACCAACTACATATAGGGCACCAACAACTAATTCACATCCATTGAGCCACATGATTAGCACCTTTCATTCCAGCCTTTTAGTTTGGCCTTCTATCTCCTTTTCCAAGTAAGAGATTTTTGAGGATGACATAGATTATTATGCACTCTTCATTAGAGTTTTTATTCATGATCATCCCATTCACAGTGTTCTAATTGATAATGGATCCAGTGTTAACATTTGTACTATGACACTACTACAACACTTGAGGTATACAAATTAGGATATCAATTTGACTAACATAGTTATCAATGGATTCAATGGACATAGTCAAACTACATTGGGTGAGATCCTCATTCTATTATAGGTTGGTCCTACATGCATGACCACCCCATTCACTATAGTTCTTAGTGTAGAAGATTTTAACATGTTATTTGGTAGGCCTTGGATACAAAAACTTTAATTAATTCTATCTATAGTGCATTGATGCATGAAATTCATTCATGTTAATCAGGTTATTATAGTTACTAGAGTTCTATATGAGTTGTCACTTCTAATTTTAGTGTTAATTTCAGTTCTAGCACTAGTTCTAGCTCCATTACTAGTATAGAGGGTCCATACACCTCCATAACTTTAGGATTCTAAATAGCTTCCAACTATAATTTTCACACCTAGAGTAGTTTCATTGATATCTTAGGAATCTACACATTGAGCAGATGTTTAGAGGGCTTCTCCTACTTATAGATGGGTCCCTAAGAGCCCTCCAATTACATCTACTTCTTTGAGTTATATAGGATCCCTATAATTTGTTTTTCCTTTATAGATCTCAAATCATTTACAACATATCTAGCTTTTAGAACCTCAGTCTCAGCACTTTCATCATGCATCATGATCATGCATTATTCCACTTTTTGATACTAGACACAATGATAGGGAGTCTCATCCAAGACTCATCGATTAGTATCATTCCTTTGCATTATTTCCCATACATAGTCTCTTTTGCATGATTGAACATAGCTTATTCCAAAAATACAAAAATAATACAAACTTCAATAATATATATAAAAACATGAAAATTGTATGCATCATCTATGTTCTTACATTACTAAAATAATATGCTAGACTTACATTATGTTTTTCTATGCTACTTATTTATTGATATATCTATATTACCATGTTTCACTTTATCTTCTTTGAGTATGTATAGTGCATCAAAATCCTTGATTACTTTACTCCACCCATTGAAGGGGCATCTTACGTCTACATTCTAGTTATATATTGATACATCTACCCACTGGGGGCACACTTTACATGACTACACCATTCAAGTTATGTCATTCTTACACTACACACTTTAGACATCTTGTTCTAGTATATTCCTTACTTACATAGATACTACATCAACATCCATTAGCATTTATCACACTTTTGTATTTCATAGCATATACATTAGTCTTGTATTACATATCTTGTATACTCTTGCTTCTCACTTTTTATAGTTAGATGCATGTTTACTTCTTTTAGTACTTTGCATGCTTCCACTCTTCACTTTGATTAGCTAGATGTGTTTGCATTTTCTAGTTCCTATTTACTTCATTTGTGCATTTTAGGGCATTTTCCAAATTTCCTTTGCTCTTATCTATATGTGTGTGCCTTTGGACATTTTCCAATGTCCTTTGTGTGTGTCTTTCTATCTGCTTATGGCCCTTGTGCCAATCTTTGCTTATTCCTTTTATGTTTTTATGTAGCATTTAAACATGCCTTATATGCCTTGAATGCTTATTTGGCCCCTTGGCCATCCTTTTGTGTTTCTTACTTCTTGATTTGTATGCTTATTTGCTTGATCATTTCTCTTGGTGTGTAATGCCATGATCTTAATCATGAATTTACCTTGCTTCGTGGATGCCATGATAGACATCATGTTCCATCCCTCCATGCTACTAACAACTAACATCTTGCATTATATATTTCTCCCATGCACATGATATTACATTGTTATATCTATCTAGGAATATCCTTGTGGATCTAACAATCTCTCTTTACAGGGTATTCATTCCAACCCTCAAAAGAGGGTGAAAAAATAGGGGTTTTTTCATAGAGATTAGAGCTCCTAATATTCAAAAAATACAATTTTAAAAAAGTCTAGTCCATATTCCAAAATTCATCATAGGTAGGCCAAATCAGGCAGACAGTAAAGAACACAGTTTAATTTTTATTTTTGGCTCTTGATAATAGAACCAAAAATAGGACTATAGCATTTAACCCCAAAGTTTCTATTTTTTATCACTAGTGTCCAGATAGTAGAATTTTTTGTTTTTCTAGAATTAGGCAGAGGGGTGAGTTCAGTCATAGTTTTGTCATAACAGTATAGTCCATAATCCAACAATTTTCAGCACTTTTTTACTTAGAGAATATATATATATGGGGCATCATGCACAATATGAGGGTTTCTAATTATAGTTCAAATGTGGTACTTGATATAAATTTTATTTTAGAATCTATGTTCCAGACACTAGTTGTTGGGGGTAATGTGCATGGCACATAGGCCTTCTCTTTTCCAAAATTTAGTACATTTTATTACATGTTCCTAGTATTTGTATGCCTTACTCCATCTATAGGTGGTTGGCATCACTTTCAAGTAAACTTTCATAAAATTTTGCTTCTTGAGCACCCAAGTTATCAAGTTGATTCTAGTTTTAGAAGGGCTTTTATACAAGTTCCAATCTCTATCTTTCAAAGTGGCCAGCATTGGCCTAGTTTTTAATTACATTTAGCTATCCATGTCAAGATTGTTATATTACAGAACATTCATGGGCTTCATGAACCATCTCATATGAAATTTAGATTATATCAATATCTTTCTATTTAGCTTCACATCATGAGGCAATGATGGATCCAAAGGTATAACTAACCTTTGTATTTTTGAGCCACCAATTCAGAGGGATTAGACACAATCTAGACATCAATTAACACATGCATGATTTATTAAATTCACATAGTTGGAGAAGATGGAGCCAAAGGGCCTACCTTTGCATTATTGAGCAACCTTTTAGGGGATTGAGCACTCAACTCATCCATCAATATAACTTTTGGTTTAGTATTCATCTAGCATCACTCAACATAGCCTAGTAGCATAACAAGTTTTATTTTGGTTCACATACTTGATGAAGTATATTCATTCATTTCTCTTCCTTTCTCTCTCTTACCCAATTTTTTAGGTTCTTATTTTAGATATAGCATATCTAGTAAGAACTAATCTACTTTCACTTTCTTTGCTTGCATATTCACATAGTATAACATGCTCTCACCATGAATAAATCCAACATCACATAGTTTCTTAGACTTAACCTCATAGGTAAGTTCAAGTATGCTTTTATTTTTCTTCTTTATCCTAGTATTTCACTTAGCTACATAGTTAAAATAAAGGGGGGACAAATTTAATCACATAAAAATGCAATTTGTACAACTTGAGCATGACTTATGACATCCAAATAAGAGGTCTATCCTACTTGCTTACACAACCCACTAGGCATGTTTTCACTACTTCCCAGTCACCTAAAAGCTTCATAAATCAGCCCTAGCTACCCCAAACTCCTTTCTTAGGCACATACCTAACCCCTAAGGTCCCTATCCCCTTGGATAATATTGCCATAAGTTAGACTATAGTGTTGGACCCTAGGGTGTCCACTTTCTAGTGCCATTATCCAAGTCACTCAACCTCAAATGGTTAGATTTCCTCAAATCCTTATGTTTTTCCCTATCAACCTAACATGAAGTCACCTAACTCAGGATCATCAATTTTCCTATAAAATCCTATTCAAGGGTCATTTAGAAGGGTTGAAAATCATTCAAAGGGCATGAAGTAGAAATACACTAAGTAGACTCAAGTAAATCTTGATATTCTCTGCATACAGCCAACCACTACTATTTCCATCCTACTCAAGCTCCAGCACAAGTCATGAGTCATCTCAATATTACCCAAATTCACATAATACTTGCATTACATACACAATATTTCATAATACAAATTTAATTTGGGGGAACTACATTAGCCTTGATCCCTCCTCAGAGTATTGATATGTAGGCAGTGTGCCTACACAGGGGTGTGATCATATGTTTAATAAATAATACACACTGATGCCTTTTTCCAATGTATTCAAGACCACTTATCAAGCCTAAAGAAGAGATAAGACCCTAGACGATAGAATTAGTTTTACATGGAGCTTCACAGATGATTGAGACATAAGATTCCAAACACAGAGCATCTTGAAGTATCAAAATAGAACCCAAAAAGCTTAAAAGAAGTAGATAAAAAGGACTATAGCACCAAAAATAGGACTATAGCATTGGACCCTAACATGTCTAGTTTTTGGTGCTACTTCTAGGTACAAAATAAACTTTTGGGTTCTATTTTTGATAGTATACCCTACTAACTCAATAATTTATAGTTCCATAACCCTCTATCTCACTCTTGAAATTATCTAAATTTACTCTCTATCCCCTTATTTGTTATTTTTATTAATTAATTGATCAAACCCAGCTTTAGAAAATTAGTAGGTTCATTTAGGCATACTATATTCATATATTTTCTGAAATAATCTAGACCCTTTAATAATTAGGAAATTAAACCCTTAGTTTCCCAAAAATAGTAAAACAAAATGCATAATGTGGTCCTCCCTATTTTTTAAAAAAACAGTCAGATCATCCATGTATATAATAATGCATTTACCTACCAAACCTTGGAAAGCATGATCCATGGCTCTTTATAATGTTGCCCCTATGTTTATCTTCCCAAATGGCATTCTTTTGTAAGAAAACATACCCCACTTGGTAGTGAAATTAGTTTTCATCCTATCTTCCTTATTTTCCAACATTTGGTTATACCCTAAAATCCATCAAGAAAAGACATCATAGCAGAACTAAAAACACTTTGTATAACTTGGTATATAGAAGTCAAAGGATATTTGTCATTTTTAGATGATTTATTTAGATTCCTAAAATCAATGCACAGTCTTATTTCACCATTCTTTTTCCTAATTGGCACCAAATTAGTGACACAGGTAGAGTGCCTAATGAGAAATAAAATCTTTCCATCTATCAACTTTTTAATCTCCTTAAAAATCATAGGTTTAAAAACAAGATTGATAGGCCTCTACTTTTGTTTGAAAGGTTTGTAGTTTTCCTTCAAGGGTATGGTATGGGTGATGACTCTTGGATCAAAAATATCAAGTCATTATAAGAACATGCTATTATATCCTTATATTTTATCATCAAGTCTTTGGTCCTTTTATTTTCAATGTTTATACATGTCCCAATATTAACTATATGAGGTTAATCTTGAGGTCCAAGAACAACTACTTTGTAATCCTTCCCACTCACCTTAGGAATCTTAGTGTTCTCAACTAGTTTATCTTGATCAAATAACCTCTCTAAGGTAATCGTGCCTTTTGGAATTTTATTTTCATTTAGTTAAATGACTTTTTTATCAATTCTACCATCCCCTTCAAAATTATTCTCATTGGCCTCAACTATGACATGATCCTCAATTACTCCTAAGTTGGTCATGAAATCCAGGATTTTTTGTTCATCACTAAAAACTTGTAGATGTTTTACATTATGTAGGACAAAATATCATGGAACTAACATAATGTTAAATTTTTTAGATTCATGATTTGGCATAAGATTGGTTGCATTTGATTCAAGATCATCTACAGCCTTGTTTTCTTCCCTTGGGATGGAAACAATATTGAAAGCATCAAAAGACTCTTATAAATCTTACACTCTAAACTTATATCTTTTGAGATATGATAATTTACACTATTATTTAATCCTCACTTAATTGACTACAATTTCTAAGTCACCATGAACTAAGAGGTATTTAGCCATATTCTTAATGGCAAATTACAATCTTAGAATCAAAGTTTCATACTCTGCAAGATTATTGGCATAAGGAAACTAAAGTCGATAAGTAGATTTTAGTTCTTTCCCAATGAAATTGGTAAGAAAAACTCCTACTATAGATCTAAAATTACACATAGCACCATCAAAATGTAATTTCCAAATTCCAGTCAAAGCATGAGAAGTCTTAGGACTACGTACCTTAAAATTCCTTAGAGTATACACTCCTAATTTAGAATCCTTCATGTTAATCTCATCAAAGTCTAGCATGTTAACTTTTTCATTCATAGCATTATATTCTAAGATCATGTGCTTCATCTAAGTCTCTTTTTCCACTCTGATCTGATTTGGGACTCCTTTCCATAGTAGCCACAAATGTGAATAGTAAATGGACATATATCTATTCAAGACCTTTGACCACTCTCTAGTTAACAATATCTCATAAGCATCAGGAATGTCCACCACCTGGATGTCAATAAATTATTGGACCCTTGGCTTAAAGGAAAGTTGCATATGAACATTTGATAATTCCTTAATTACTTTGAATCTAGACTTCTCTAACCAAGTAATAACTTTATCAAATTTAACATGAGTCAATCCAAGTTGTTTAAAAATACCTATTGGCATAATGTTTATAGATGCACAAAATCTAACAAATAATTATGTAAATTCTTACCAAACACTCTGGTAGTAAGTAGGAAAGCTGGGGACTCTATATTAGTTTTATAAATAGTTACATTGGTGTTGTCAATTTTGGGTGGCCTACCAAAAAATTTAGACAAAGACTCCAAAAATAGGTCTCTTTTCTCAGTGATTTACGTCAATTCATGTAATGTTATATTAGCCTTAATTTTCTTCATGTCTTCAACAATGTTATACCTAGTTTTATTGGAAGTATTAGATGCATCGGTACTAAGTTTAAAGTAATTCCCTTTGGAGGCTCTAGATTATTATCTAAGGTAGTATCTAGAGGAGTCACAAAGTTATTTGGAGGTGTTGAAGTAGTCAGGGGATGCTTCTACTCTTTGTTCCTTAGAGGTTAGGTCTTTTTCAAGAACTGCAACAAAGCTTAGAATTCTTTAAGAATATCATTAGGTTCATTGTCTTCTTAGAAATGGAATTTGAACATCTTCACCATGAAGGCTTGGTTAAACATCTCAAAAAAACTATTACTAACCTAAAATCTGTTGGGTTCAAAATTCTAAAGTTATCTTTACCATAATCTAGCATATATTTTCAAAGAATGATAATCTTTGTCAAAATAAGTAGAAAGATTGATTTCAAACCATGAATATCACTAACCTTTACACTATTATGCTAAAATAAATAGAAATATGCAAAGAGTAAATTGATCTTTAAATAGAATCCACAAAAACTAGCAAAGTTACTACAAATTTATAGAGAATTTAGCCCTCCCTCTAGCACCAGTGAAGCCTGCCCTATTGATGCCTAAATATGTATCACAAGGCGCTCAGAGTGTTTAAGAAACATTTATAATTTTATAATAATTTATAGTATGAGTAGTAGTTTTTGATAATCTTGTTATCTATGGTGGAATAGAGGCAGAATAAATAACTATTTCACAATATTTATATTAGTTGGTGGTTAGGAGCCATCGTGGCCTATAAATATTTGCAAATAAGAAGATGATATATGATAATTAAGGTGAATTATGTTCAATTATAATTCTAAATCTAAATTAAGATGAACATATATAATTAAGCTTTAATCTAAAGTGAATCGGTTAAAAAAGAAGCAAAAGGAAGGGTAGGGTAGAGAAGAAAGATGTGATAGATCTTTATCTCAAATATCATGACAAAGTTCAAATATTTCCCAGGTATGTACTTAGAATAAATATATGAAGTAAAATATCTTAAGCTTAAATCAAAACATATATCAAGTGAACTTCAAGGTAAAATAAGAAATAATGCAAATAATAACTAAGCTTACTTTAAAGATTTATTCCTTTAAGCAGATAGCTGATGCACATCTACAAATGTAGAGAAAATAAAACAAATCAAACTAAGGAACCTTCAATTAACCTAGCATTAGCACAAGTTAAAAATTCTGCATTCAAAGGTACACACTAAAAATTTACAAGAATAATTCAAATCTAAAATTCAAAACAAAAAATTGAGAGAGAAGCCATATAACAATTCACATAAACAAAATGAGACAATCCTTTCAAAATTATCTACTTGCATTAGTTGCTCAAAAATTACACTAGTTTTTAGCTCAAAAAACTCCCTCCTCTTTACAAATGATAATGTTCCTTTTATAAAAAAACAAGGCATCATGTTGTTTGATCATATCCACTTACATGTGTACAAGTGTAAGGATAGTTTTCCTTTCTACAAAAGTTTCTACAATACACTAAAATTTTCCAAGTGGGTTGACCTATAGGCAATGTGATTATAAGCTAAACATGCCTTAACAAAAGAATATTCTATTTCAAAATTTTACAAAGTTAATACAAAGAGAATATTCCTAACTAACTTTTGCTCTGGGTTTTTTGTGCTGATGAAGTCCCTTATTGTTGTTGCCTACCCTATAGGATTGTCAACCTATAATGTTGTTCATTAATAAACTAAATATCCACCACTATCTTTAGGAAAATATCCTTTCCATGATCCTCTAGGTCTTTAAGGTTATTTTCAATCTTCTTTATATCTCATTTGATGCCCCTAGCATCTACCATTTTCTCCTCGGATGATAGGAATAAGCCCATGACTTTCATGTTGCCATATGTTGTCTGGTTTTTCCCCTAGTTTCTTAATTATTGCATGAACTAAAGGGTCCTATGTTTGAACTCTTCATTAGTTATGAGACCCTATGAACTAAGGGTTGTTGTTTCCTTTATCAAGCTATCTAAGATATGAGATGTTCCATCTTCTAGTTACTTGAAGTCTTTGGCAAGGTCTTTCATTCTCTTAGACCAGCTATCCAGTGCATCAATTTTATAGAAATAATTTAGCCCTGGCCATATTCAACTATGCCTTGCTAATGGCTCTAAAATTTAGGACTATATTCTTGGACAAGGCCTTAATCTAGTCTTTCACCTGAAGACTTATAGCTTGTCATTAACCAATTTGGCTTGTTGTTTTAGATATTTGCTTCTCTATTTCTATTTGTCTAGTCTTGACTATATTTAAAGAACTAAATAAGTTAGCCATGGTATCCTCTAACTTCTTGAACCTATCCTCATGAATTGATAAGACATCAAACTTTCAAATTCTTTTTTCTTTAAATATGCCCTTAATCATTGTTTATAACTGATCACTCTGAGCTTGGGCCACTTCAATGATCTTCTCTTCAAACATCTTGTCTTATCCTAGCTTTTTCCTTTCCACTAGAGTTAGACCAATAAAAGGTTTAGTCTTCTGAAAGGTGAACTATTCAAATTTAACCATGGCTTTATTCTCAATTATTCTCTCCATGTTTTCTATCTATTGATTGAACTGAACTTCCACTAATGATTCTATCACTTGAGGAGTAGGGATCTCAACTTGTGCTCCACTTGAAGTGCTAGGAGCATCCATCTATGTTCTAGTTGACCCTCCAAAGGTAGCCATGCATCTTTATTTATATTTTTATTATAAATCCATAATACAAGGCTTGATTTCATTATGCACATGGATGTTAACAAACTTTGTTACATCCCAATGGTGGTGCATGGTTGGAACCTTTATCAACTTTCCATATATGAAGTATTATAGAATGAAAGGTCCATAAATTGGATTATCTTCACTAAAAAAGTTTATTTCACTCCAAGGATGAGTGAAAGTTAGCTTGGGTTTCTTTCCCCCCATTTCAACTATATCCAACTCATCTTTCCTTTGGGGTTGGATTGAAACTAGGATTAAGTCTAGAGCTACTTCCTTTCCCTTTTCATCTTTTGCTTCCTCCTTAATTTGGGATTGAGGTTCTATCATTTTTCCTTCTTCTTCATCTGATTCATAAGCACTAGATATTGATTTTAATGAATCCTCTATTATCTCCTCAGGATCTAATGTAATTATGTCAATTTATTCAACTTATGACTCTGATTCTTTAGGTAGTGTTGAAGATGATTTTACTTCACATGGTCTCCTCTCCTCAAGTCTCTTTTCATCTTGCCCTTGTGTAACTTTATCTTTAGGTTATTGTGTCTCTACTTATGGTTGGATGGGAGGAGGTCCTGAAGATGGTCCTAGTAACAAATGATGCTGCTTAGGCCCCATCTACCATATATCTTCACTTAGCTTTTGCTCTCTTATCAACCTAAACTTTGGCTTAATATTGAGTTTCTTCAATATCGATAACACCTCTATGAAGGAGGATTCTCTAGTGTACAAGTGGTCATAGACACCAAGGTGATGTTCATAAGTCATGATGTATTTATTAGCCTTCAAATTTTTTTCCATCCTTTCATAAGGGTCCCATTATCTCATTCCATCAATCTGTAGATTGAAGGAGGTATTATGCCTAGAGATAATCTCTACATGGTCCCAATTCTGAATCATAAACCTACTAATGGTCAAGGGAAAGGAAGGGAGCAATCCTTTCCTTTTTATTTTACACATACTATCTATGCAATGAAATAATTGGTATGATATCTCCTACTTCACCAACTTTATGAGTACATGGATTGGTAACCTAAGGGGTTGGCTCAGATTTTCCTCTATCTAGATTATAGTATAAATTGAATATATCCAAATGTCACCAATGAGATCAACATAATTCTTGATCAAAGGGATGACCCTCATCATAGGAATCCTTATAATTTCTTTAACTAAGGTTGGCTATATGTAGTCACATATGAATTGAATATGGTCCCTGTACTTGAATATATGTAATTTGGAATAATACTAGGAAACTATTTGTCTCCCATTTGGTGATCATTCTTTTATTTTGGGGATTTTGGTAGTGGCTAGTAAGGCATCAAAAACATAAGACATCATATAGAAATGGCTAATATTTTTCTTCTTTATTGCATAGAATTGTTGTTTCAAGTAAATATTGATCATCTCTCCTAGTGGGGGAGTAAATCCTTTCTCAACCATGAAATACACAAAAGGTATCTAGATTTTGTTGGCATAGGTGGTGGAGGGGATTCTAGACAATCTCTTTAGTAATGTCATAATCATCTTAATGTCAAACTTAAATTGGGTGATTAGGATTCTTCCATTGAGGTAAAAGACTACATGGGTTCCTAAATACAACCATGGGGTAAGGATAGTTTTTAGGTCATTCTTACTGGACCATTCTATAATAATGGGTAAATATACTTGAGGCTTGGGTAGCTTATAGTAATTCTCAAAGGCAATAAAGGAGATATAAGAATTTTTTTTTAAAATGTGCTCATGTACTATCATGTCTTAATCAATTTATCTCCTTACAAAATCATCTAGTTTCAAATCCAATCATCTCATCCCATTTTGGACCACATCAAATAAATTCATCTATTTTTCATCATTTGTCATCATATTTATCCCTTATTTGGGAGAAATACATTGGCCCAAAGTCTATTTAAACTATGTAGGCATTGCTCAGTCACATGACATTTCTAAGTTTATCTCAACAACCATCATCATTAAAAATTTCATTCCCATTCTTTTTCTTCTTTCCATATCCATTCCCTTTATTATAACTAAATATCCATATCTAACAATCATCCTCATAGCCCATGTGTGTAGACATCATTTTTCCACTTTCCCTATCCAATCCAAAATATATCTAATTTTATCCAAATCATTATCACATCATTCTTAAATCATTATCACATCATTATATAATCATTTTCACATCATTATTCAATAATTATTAAATCACTTAAAGTATCCTCATGTGTTTTTTTTTTGGCTACTTCATTATTTGAAAACTCATTATAGCATTGGACATATGTTTTCATTAGCCTAACAACTTATTGTCCTCCATAAATGTATTTCATATCATCCTTAATTTATGTAATAGGTTAAAATAATTTATAAATGCTTATAATTCAATCAATAATCCATCTAATCTAAGTTCAAAACATTCACCCTATTTATCAAAAATGAAGCATGTAACTTCATCATCAGGATAGGTCATTCCCCAATATTCCATGCTTAGGGTAAGTCAAGATTAAAACTTTATCATGATTTCATCATACTTTGGAAACTTCAAAGTGTGAAACTTATCTAAAATCTATCCTTCCCAAACCCACCATGCTTGGGGTAAATCAATCCATAATCATCAGAAATCAAAGCATACAAGCATTAGTTCAAGTGGGTTGATCATATATATCGGTAATCTACAATACACTAAACCTTTCCAAGTAGACTGACCTATAGGTAATGTGCTTATAATCTGTACATGCCTTTACAAAATAATATTCATTTTCAAAATTTTAAAAATTTATTGCAAAGAGAATATTCCTAACTAACTTTTGCTCAGTTTCCTTGTGCTGACAAAGTCCCTTATTGTTATTGTCTACCCTACAAGATTTTCAACCTATACTATTGTTTACTAATAAACTGAAGATCCATTACTGGCTTTAGGAAAATCTCCTTTCCATGATCCTCTAGGTCTCTAAGGTTCTTTTCAATCTTCTCTATATCTTTTTTATGCCCCTAGCATCTCCCATTTTCTCCTTGAATGATAGGAGTAAGCCCATGAATTTCATGCTGCCATATGTTGCCTATTTTTGCCCCTAGTTTCTAACTTATTTCATGAGTTAAAGGAACCTATATTTTAACTCTTCATCATTTATGGTACCTAGTGAGCAGAGTGTTATGGACTCCTTTATCAAGTTGTCTAAGATATGAGATGCTCCATCTTCTAGCTGCTTGAAGTCTTTGGCAAGGTCTTTCATTATTTTGGACCAGCTCTCCAGTGCCTCAATTTTATCAACCAATATGGCCTTGGCCATAGTCAAATGTGCCTTTTTGATGGTTATAGAATTTGGGACTAGATTCTTGAACAAGGCCTTAATCAAGTCTTTCACCTGAAGACTAGCATCTTGTTATTGGCTAACTTGGCCTATTGTTTTAGAGATTTGCTTCTCTATTTCTCTTTATCTAGTCCTAACTACCTTTAAAGATATAAATAGATTAGCTATGGTGTCTTTAAACTTATTAAATTTAACCTCATGAATTGATAAGATAACAGACTATATCAATTCTTATTTTATTATAATTTGTTCTTGATCATTATTTGCAACTTATCACTCTGAGCTTGGGATCCTTCAAGGATATTCTCTTCAAACATCTTATATTGTCTTGGATTTTTCCCTACCATTAGAGTTAGACCAACAAAAGTTTCAATATTATGAACTATGAACTATTCACCTTCAACCATGGCTTTTTTCTCAATTATTCTCTTTATGTTGGCCATCTCTATGTTGAATCAAACTGCCACTGATGATTCTATCACTTAAGGAGTATGGATCTCAAATTCTACTCCATTTGAAGTGCTAGGAGCATATATCTATGTTCTAGTTGACCCTCTAAGGGTAGCCATGCATCTTTATTTTTCCTATTATTTCAAAGCTAAAATCTAAGGCTTGAGTTCATCATGCACATGGATGTTAACAAACTTTGTAACAGCCTAATGGTGGTGCATTATTAGAACCTTTTCTAGCTTGCCATATATGAAGTATTATATAATGAAAGGGCCATAAATTGTAATATCTTCACTACAAATTTTGATTTCACTCCAAGGAAGAGTGAAAGTTAGCTTGGGTTTCTTTCCCCCTATTTAGACTATAACCAGCTCAACTTTCTTTTTAGGATGGATTGCAATTGGGACCAAGTCCAAAGAAACTTCCTTTCCATTTTATTCTTTTGCTTCCTCCTCAATTTGGGACTGATTTTATTCCATTTGTACTTCTTTTTCATCTTATTCATAAGCACTAACTAGTTCTTTTAAGGCATCCTCTATTATCTCCTCATAATCCAATATAATTATGTCAATTTTTTTAACCTATGATTCTAGTTCTTTAGGTAGTGTTGAATATTATGTCACTTCACTAAGTCTCCCCTCCTTAGGTCTCTTTTCATCTAGCCCTTATGCAACTTTCTCTTCAATTTGTTGTGTCTCTAGCTTTGGTTACATGGGAGGAGATCTCAAAGATAGTCCTAATAACAAATGATATTGCTTAGGCCCAATCTACCATATATCTTCACTTAGATTTTGCTCTCTTTGTTTCACATAAATATTCATTTATTTTATAAGAAGAAAGATGTAAAACTTAAAATAAGGGTGAGGCTAGTAGAACTTATATTTGGTTTGCTCTTTATAATCCAGACAGTTATAGATATTCCTCTTTGGCTTGGGAGGATGACCTATAGATAATAAATCACTAAAGAAATGGTTGATTAATTAGGTAGTAGGGTGTATTTCCTAGTGATATAGATCCAAGAATCACAAGCTTATTTGGAGGTTGCCAATACACACTTTTAAACAATTAAGTTACAGAAATGAAAGACAAATTACTTGTATAAATAATAGAAGCTACTAAAATCAAATACAATAAGTGCCTGAAAAGGGATGGATTTGACTAATTGTAATAATAAATGATTAGATATTAATGCTAAATAAATTAGACATGGTTCAAAAAATAAGGTGTTGTTCTATGATCAGGCAAAAAGTCAAAAAGTGGGGTTTGGTTAGGGTCTGATAGGTCAAATAACCTTGTTATTAAAAATGACAAATAGTGACCATCGGTGGTTAGGTGACCATTGACAGTTAGGGGTGAACCATTAGCGGTTAGGTGACCATTGATGGTTACTATCAAATTTGGCTTAGGTAAAAGAAGTATGTTTAGAAAGGATGGAGAGAAGTTTTGGAGAGAAACAAAAGAACTAATTACTAAAAAAAAAATCTTATCTTTGTTGTTGGTTTGAAGAATATTGAGATGAGTGGCTGAAAACTTGTTGTATATTCTAAATAAATTTTGATAGAGTGATGATAGCTTAGTTGTTGATTGATGAACAGTAGAGATTTTAATTTTTATCTTGGTCGTTAGAAGCTAGAAGAATACCTACATAAGGATCTCTGATACACAAGACTCAAATAACGTTTAATCTCCTCCTTATTCACCCCTCTCTTTTCTTTATATAGGAAAAAGGGAGTGGTGAAATAAGAGGTTAAACAATAGGTTCAACAAGCTATCTAATTTTAGCATTATCATGTATTGATCATGAGTATGAATAAAATATCTAAAAATAAAAAATCAATTTGTAGTTGAGTGGAAGTTAACCATTGAGGTGGTTAAAATTTGACCATCGACAATTAAGGCTAACCATTGGTGATTAGGGGTGGACCGTTGGTGTTCAAGAAGGCAAAGGTAAAATGCTCAGGGTTAGTCATTGTGACTTAGGTTTGTCATGTAATGGTCAAGAAGTGGTCTCAAGGTGGTCTTAAGATGGTCTAAGGGTTAGTTTGACATCTAGAACCATAGTGTGTAGTTTTCTAGTGTTTACATTTTCCCCTTTTTGTTATGTAGTTTATATCATCAAGCTATAAAACAAAAAATAGATGGTGGATCAAAGGTTTGACTACTTGAAGCATGAGAAAAGGTATTCCCCTCAAATTAAGAAGTGATGAGGTAAAATAAAATTGGGTGTAGGTTTTATAAGTGGGTGACAAAGTTGGTGATTGGTTGGGTACTAAAGTGCAAACATGCACATAAAGTGTGACTAAGTGTGATAGCCAAGATCATGCATTGACTAGGTTACCATAGTTGAGGTAGTCAATAAAATAGGTGGTATTATAAGGAAAAGTGACAAGTGAACCAAATTACCTCATTTAGGTGTGGCGATTAGGTTGCATTTGTAAATGTAAGTCTCCTAGGCAAGGTTAGTGTATCCATAGGTATCTAAGGTAGGAATTGATTTTGAGAAGACACACATGGTTTGTGCATAAAATTAGTGTGAGTTAAAAATGGTAATATGGAAATATAGTCATAGTGGTCAGAATGACCAAAGTAAGGTCATCACAAAACATGTAAAAGTTGGGTTAAAATGACCAATGTCAAGGTTACATGGATGGTTGTTTGGTTGGAAGATAATAGGTAGTGCAATGGTTCATAGTGGGATTATTTGTGTGATGAGAATTTATTTAGGAAATGGTGGGTGGGAGTGAAAAATCCCAAAGTGGCCGATCATCGATGGTTAAGGTAGATCATCGGCAATCACCAAATGATCATCGGTGGTCATACATCAGCACTAAAAGAGTGACATTAAAAATGCCACTGAGGGTTTTAGTTATTCATTTTTTGAACTTGACCCATAGTACTTAGCTATTAGAGTGTTTGAAAAAAATAATGATAGTTGAGATCCTTCATCTAGCTAAGTGAGTTGAGTGACTTGTTGAGAGATTTGTGATTGGGTGTTGACTACAATTGATTAGTTGGAGGTATTAACCAAAGAGGATTTAGCGAGGATGAGGGAGAGTGTGGGTTCAAGTGGAAATAGTTTCTAGAGTTCCTCTATAATGAAGATTGACAAATGAGGTAGGTAGTACACTTATATTTGGTAGTTTTTACACTTGAGTTTTTTTTGTGTTATTGTTCAGAGCTATGGATAGTTGATATCTAGGGTTAGGGTTTGTTGTTGATTTTGATAATTAGGTATGTAGGTGGGCTTATAAATTTTTATCTCTCTTTTTTATTGTGTTTTTTTATTTGGAGGGATTTTGCCAAGCTCTAGGGTTTGAAGATCACTAGTAGTCACTACATAGTGATCATTGGTAGTTGTTATTGACTGGTGATAGTTGATATGTAACCACCAATTAATTATTATGTAGATTATCAGTGGTCAATCACCTGATCATTAGAGTAGTTGGTGGTTGATTAAAGATGGTTCCAAAAATAACCAACATCGGTCGACCCTCGATCATCAACAATTGTAAGAAGGTTTAGAAATGGGGAAATTTTGGGCAGAAGATTTAATTTAAAGGTTTAGATTAAGGGAATGGTGAAGGGTTTAGGGTAAGGGTAGTGGTTAAGGGTTTAGTGTAAGGATAGTAGTTACATAGATGAGACAAGGTAGAATAGGTGATAGTGAAGGTAATTCTTGGGTATAAGTTAGATTAGGCATAGTTTTTGGGTATTAAGATGAGTAGGTTTAATGTAGTAGGTATGAGTAATGGGTAGAATTTTTAGGCAAAGTATGTCATATTAGGTGAACTAGGGTATTTATATCAAACCTTATAGATAAGGGAGTAGTTGTAAATACATAATAAAGTGCCTTAAATACTTTATGAGGTATGCTAAGGCATGATCGATGTAGATTGGGATCATATGACCAACATGGGTCTAGGAGGCATGAGGTACTATTAGCATGTACCTTAAGATGTAGCGATGTTAGTGGCACTCATCAAGAGATGGGATCCAACTATAAACACATTCTGATTATCAAAAAGTGAGATCATTTTATTAGAGGATATCCATTGAATAGTGTAGCTACCCATATATGGTAAGCTGATATACCATATCACTAGTGATGAGACAGGTAGATGGATCACCTATGTGGAGAGGACCTTGTGCTCACGAGGTGGCACATAGGAGGATTTCACTATACACCTTTATTTTAGATGGATAGGGATGTGAGATGGCTATTCATAATGATGATGATAGTTATCACATGTTATGCTTTACTACATTATAGTAGTGGGATATTTTTACACTTGTTACTAGGGGTGATCATTGATATCTAGTTGGATAAGATAGTATTTGCATGGGCACTTGTTTTACTAGTTTATATATATTGGAAGCTATGGGGGTACTATACGTATTAGAAATATGGGATCAGTATTAGTTTAATTTTAATTGTTGGGCCTATGAGCATATATGGGTACTGAGACCTAGGGGACTATCATGACATGGTTTTTTTCAAATGGATTTTAGAGTTGAATACAAGAGGTGGAGAGGTGATTACGCTTTCACAGGACTAGGCGGAGGAGCACATGATGTGGATTGGTATAAGGATAGACTAAAGGGACTGGTCATGAGAGATGTGATTTGGCATCCTTATGTTAGATTCCCAACATGGGTGAGCTACACCTGATATACACTATCATTACAAAGATATAGATTGATTTTTAGGAGGCTAGACCATAAGGTTGAGCTTATCCCTTTTGATAGGGTGAGGAAGTAGTTTGGCCTCATTTCAAATATCCTAGGGGAGTTCTTGAGGTATAAGAGGGAGGATGTAGAGTTTCCATTGAGTTCTCTAGCACTAGAGAAGGTATTTATTGATCATGAGGAGATATAAATGAGGGTTTATATTAATTATGTAGGTGTGACCGATAGCTACCTCATATGGTTCCAGGAACATTATGATATAGTTTTTAGAAGAGAGGATGGGCACTAAGATATGGATGTTGACATGGATGTGGATGGTGGAAATCAAATTCAAGGGGATGCCCCTAATAGACAAGCACTAACTACCACGAAGGATCAACCATAGGCTCAACTAGCCATGACATAAGAATATATAGCAGTCTAACCCAAGAAAGGGATGTATCACATGGCTAGGTGGTCACACTAACTGAAGAAAGGTATCAGACTAGGGCTTAGCTAGCCATGGTTACTCAGGAGATAGATTCTCTTAGGTAGGTAGGAAGATGAGTACTAGTACCTACAAGACTACTAGGCACCATATCTATGGTGAGGTATGTAGAATTGAGGAGCTCCAATATTATGAGGCCTTAGTATTTATGCATCTTCTAGGTGAGCCCAAATGGGTTGAGTATAGAATAGGGATCATAAGAGGGGCTAGTAGTGTGACACTAGGTCAGTGGGATGCATTTACAAGTGGATAGGTAGGATTAGAAGGTGGGTAGGCACCAGGAGGTAGTGGTGATCTAGGGTATTAGGTTCTCATGAGACCTTTTATTTTGATGTATTATATGATTTTGATACCAGCCTGTGAGATGATGTAATGAGATGTATATCCATTGAGAGACATGTACATTATTGTATATATGATCATTATTTTGATTATGAGCTCATGATATGTGTGTGTGTTTGTATGTGTATGTGATCATGGTTTATGTTTTGTGTTGATGGTGATGTTTATGTGATGATGTGATGTTATGGTTTAAGAGTACTCACCTAGCTAGGCATGTGATGATGTGGATATTTAATTTATGCTCATGATGATATTCAATATTGATGGATGTTGTTTATGATATGATGATTATTATGATGTGGTCATGGTTTATTGGTGACTATGTTTATGATGTATGATTATGACAATGTTGATATTTGATGGATGTTGTTTATATGATGATGATTATCATGTTATATTTTTTTAGACATCACTATGATTTTTGTGATTATTGTCATGGTTATGGATGATTATGTTCATGTTGTGGTTATGGTTATGATGTTATGAAGTTGATATGATAATGTTCATGCTTTGGAATTAATGATCCTATACCTCCTTGTCTAGATTATACATGTGGTGGATAACATATGTGAATGACTTATTCATTTTTTATGTATGAGTAAATTGTGATGGATATGATATATTTTTAGTTGATGTGATGGATCACTAGATGATGTTTGATAAATGAGATGGTTAATTCATTAAAATATTATTATGATTTAAAACACTTAAACAAATAAGGGAAGAAGGCAATCACTAAACATATTCGTAGTGAAACATTTTTAATGGATTATATTTATTTAGATGAAGGTAAATTAATCTTAAAACACAAAGAGTAAGTTAGATAATGAAACTAAATGTGAAAAAAGATAAGATAATCAAAATATAAATGTTTTAATGAATGTATCATCAAGTAGGTATGAGAGAAATAATAATAAGGCATGATGCTTTTTCATTGGCAAGGACCGAAACAAACTTAAAGTAGATCGGATTATGAACATAAACCCTTCAAATGTTTTGCATTAATGTTTGGTAGTTGGTTTAAAAAGTTCCTTGACCACCTAGTGTCAAGTAAGCTCAAAAATCCTTTTCTTATAGAGGGTATAAATAGGAGGTGGATGATGATGTAACTTTATTGTGAGACTAACATGCCTCTTCTACAAGTTACCAAAGAGTTAGTATGAAAAAGTCCATGTCATATAAGGTGTAGACTGATCGATGTGGGAAGTCTACTTATGAAAGTTGATTGTGGTTTCCAAAATTATATTTGCTTTTTCTAATTTTTATATTGGGTCATTTGATTAGGAAGTTGATTGATGCGATAAGCTTCCCATGAATTTCTATGTTTTGACAAAAGCTTTACTCAACCATCCTTCAATGGAGTGGTCTAAGTTTGTGAGATTTGTTTAAGAATTTTTATAGTTGTCCTTCAATGGAGTAGTCTTCCTTACATGGAGTAATTTTTATTGGATTTTCTAGTTGTCCTTTAAGGGAGTAGTTTGTGAATGCTTGGAATGACCCATAGAATATATGATTTTTTTAATCTTTTTGCTTGTGTTGTGATTTGCTGAATTTGATTTTTTATTTTTATTTTTTCTATTGACAAAGATTTTCTTATATAGACTTGAAACCTTCACCTTTATGAAGGTAAAACTACAAAATAAGAAGGTTGATGATGGGTAAAATAAGTTAAAGTTATAATGACCATAGGAATCTGTCCTATAAAGGGATGGAAAGTACCATGAGAACCATGCCATGGGTAGGGCTATGGTACCCATGTTCAAGATTAAGTGAAGGTTGTAATGGATAATCACATGATTCACCTTTAATCAGTTACCTTTAAAATAAGAGGATGCATGTGGATGAAAATAAGGGATGAACTTGAATTAGACAAAAGGTGATTTCAATCCTATTTAACAAAATAAAGGATGTAAATATGAAGTATTGAGGGGCTCAGGTTCTAATTTCCCTTTAAGAGAGGATAATTGGTAAGTTCCTAATCTATACTTATGCATTATGAGATAAGATCTAAGCCAATTAAAAGTAAGCTTACCCCACTTTCTTTTCTCCATATTGGTTACATGTTGATTTTCCTTTAAGATGATATCTTTGATGTTGAATTCTCACACTTTTAGGTGCTTGTTATAAGTGCACTTGATTCACTCTTGATAGACACAAAAATGGGTAAGCACAACTAAATGACATTCATAAAGTAGCTCAAGTTGTGCTAAATATTCTTGATGATAATTTCCCTTAGAAATGAAATCTTGTAGGGATATGAGAAGAGAAGGAATTTGGACTTCTAGAGGTAAGAAAGCCTCTGCTCCAAACATAAGAGAGAAAGGGGTAGCACTTGTAAGGGTTTGAATGCTAGTATGATACATCCATAAGGCAAAGGGGATGTGTAGGTGCCAATCCTGAGTATATGTGTTAACCATTTTAATGAGCATGTTATTAAGAGTTGTACTAGAAGATTTGGTCTATCTATTTACTTATGGATGATAAGGTGATGATAAACTTAACTTGATATTTAATGTGTCAAAAATACCTTGGAATTGTTTGTTTTTAAAAGATTTTCCATTTTCAATGATAATTTTATGAGGAACAACAAAATGATAGATAATGTGATGGTTGATAAAATTGATAATTATTTTGGCTTTGGTTAAGCTAATATGAATATCCTATACCCATTTGGTGAAATTTTTTATTATAGTAATGATATAATGATGTCACTACAAAAAATGGGGGTTAATTTCACCAATAATATCCACACCCCATTGTGAGAAAGGCCAGATATCCTTACATACCTAGAGTATATGGCTAGGTGCATGATGTAAATTGGCATGTTGTTGACATTTAACACACTTTTTCACATAATCACATCAAACTTGGTTAGGGGTGGGCCAATAATAGCCAAGGTGAATGATGTGTTTAGAAAAAACTAGACTACTAAAGTGTCCTCTAAAAATCCCATCATGTATTTCCCTAATAGCATGAGAGGATTCATGACTACGTAGGTAATGAAAGAGGAGACCATCAAAGTCATGTTTATAAATAATTCCCACAAGTATGGTATAACGTGAGGTGCTCTAAATAAACACTCTTTGATCATTCCTAGAAAGGTTGGAATAAATGATGGTAAAGTTGAAATAGTCAAAGGTTTGTTGATACCAAAGGTTAGGTTGGGTCTCCTTCACATTGAAGATGGTAGGAGAACTTAATTTGATATAAGAAGGCTCGGTAAGTTGATGGATAATTATATATATCTTAAAGTTAGAGTGTGTAGATATGATCTAGGAAGTAATAGAAGCCATCATATTGGCAAACTTGTTCATATATCATGGAGTGGTTTGGATATGATAGTGTTCAAATGATGCTAAGAGTATATTAGCTAGTTATTTTTTATATTTCAAAACATCATTCTTACATTAATAAGATCCGTTTATTTCATTTACCATAAGTTGAGAGTCACCAAAAATGTTGATCATTTTGACTCCCAAGGCTAATGCAATTTGGAGACCTATCACTAGGGCTTTGTACTTAGCCATATTATTGGTACATTTGAAATATAGCTTAAAGGATAAAGGAAGAGGTTCACCATGAAGGGGGATAAGGATGATGTTAGCTCTCCCACCACATTTACACTTTGATCCATTGAAGAACATGGTCACTTGATAGGTGAAGTTTGTTTGAGAGAGGGTTGTGATGGACTCATCTAGAAACTTGAGAGGAGGAGGCCAATTGCCTACTAGTGTTTCTTCAGCCAATTGGTTGGAAATTAATTTCCCTTTAATTTAATTTTTATGGAGGAACTTAAGGTTAAACTCAGCTAAAATCATGAGCCACTTGGCCATACATTGATTTTGGTATGGCTTGGAGTGAATATACTTCAAAGGTTCAGTATCGGTGATGATAAAGGTCTTGTGATTGAGAAGGTAATGGCAAATTTTGGTGGCCAAAAATAACAAGGTTAGGAAAAGCTTTTTGGTATGGGTGTACTAAGTCTTATACTCTATAATCATACAACTTATATAGTAGACATGTTGCTCATCCTAACGAGCCAGCATTGCCACTAAGGAGTGGTTAGTGGAAGAAATATAAAGTTAAAAAGGTTGATCTTCCTTGGGAGGAATGAGGATGGGTGGAGATATAAGGTACTCTTTAAGTGAATCAAAGGAATTTTGACAATCTATATTCCACTTAAAAGATACATCTTTCTTCAGAAGGTGGTGGAAAGGTTGACATTGATACAAGAGCTAAGAGATAAAGAGATGAATGGATTGGAGCTTCCCATACAAGATATGGAGTTTCTTGAGGTGGGTAGGAGGAGGCATGTTGAGGATTACTTTGATTTTGGTAGGATTGACTTCAATTCTATGAAGAGAGATAATGAAGCCAAGAAGCTTTCCTGATAAGACCCTAAAAATACACTTATTTGGGTTAAGGTTGACATGGTAATGAATGAGTCATTAAAATATCATCTTAAGAACAGCCAAATGATCTTTACAATATTTTTATTTCCCAATAAGTTCATCGACATAGTCTTATATGATTTTGTGAATAATATCATGGAAGATGTAGGTCATAGAGCACTGGTAGGTTGCACCAGCATTCTTCAAACTAAAAGGCATGATCATATAGTATAAATTCCCCTTAAGGTGGTAAAGGTGGTTTTGTGTTGATATTTAGGGGTAATTAAGTTTTGATTTTAACCTGAGAACCCATCCATAAGAGATAACAACTCATGGTTGGTTTTGATATGAATAAGTTGGTCAATGCTTGGTAAAGGAAAGTCATCCTTTAGGAAAGCAAGGTTAAGGTCATGAATGTCTACATAAATTTAAAGTCCCCCTATGGCTTTGGTGACAAGGATTATTTTTGAGACCCATTGGGGAAAATCAATGGGTTGGATGAAACTGATAAATAGGAGACATTGAAGTTCTTCTTTGACTAGAAGGGCTATGCAAGGGTGTATTTGATAAAGTTTTTGCCTAACTAGATTAGCATCATAGTTGGTGACTATGTTGTGGGTAGTGATGTAGGGGTTAATTCCTATCATGCCACTATAAGACTCAGTAAATGATATGCTCCAATCTCACAAGGAAGGGAAGTCTTGAAGCTCCATGGAATTTAGCGATTAGCTAATTTTGATGATGCAAAGGTTATCTAGAGTACCGAAGTTCATATCCATAATGGATTCATTCAACATAGTTGAAGTCTTAAGAGGGAGATATTTATGGATGGAGGAATCTTATACACTAATATAGGTGAGAATGGAATCATCATCTTGACATTGAATAGTATTACTAGCAGGAGAGTCATCTGCTACCATCTCAAGATGAGTAAGAGGAATGGTCACAGTCACCTCATCTTTTTGATAAGTCAAGGTTCCAAGGCTGATAATGTTGATGAAAAAAATTAGGGGAGAATATGTCAAAATCCCTTGATGTTGATGGTGGAGTGGACGGTGAGGATGGGATTTCCTCATCAATGATAGTAATGGGAGGTGGGTTGGTTTGCTTTTTAGGTGGTGTGAAATTGAGGCCATGATTTTCATGAGGTTCTTGGGTCTTTATTAAAATAAAATCATGTGTTCCATGTTCATATCAACCTATACAAAATCCTTTCCAAGCACACCTATAGAGGTATGTCTTTGAAAACTCTAGTTTATCTAGATAGGAGAAACTGGAGGTGAATGGTCGAGGTGAAAAAGAGGTGGTGGAAGTGTCAAGGGGTTTATCAAGTCCTACATAGATGAAATTATTTTGACAAGTTGAGGTACTAAAAGGAACCATAGCTCTAAATTGGGGTCATAATCGAGTTTTTGGTCAATATTCCCATACTCTTGGGGAGTATGAGAAGCATCTAGTGTTAAAAGGCAGTATTCCCCTACTGAGAGATGTTGTAAGGTTGATTCCAAAGGGTCTATTATGGGGATCTGATTGGAATGGATGGATGAAATTATGGATGCTTCATTGGTAGAATAAGATGGGGTTTCATCTTTTGATGAAGGCTTATTTGATGGAGGAAGGATAACATCATTAGTTTGGTATGTCATGTTACATGGTGAAAAAAGATTTGGGTTAGCTTGTATGGTAACAACTTGACCTTCATGATCAAATTTAATGTATCAGTGCAAGGTGGATGGCACATAACCCATAGAACAAATCTAAGGGCATCCCAAAAAAACATTGTACTAAAACTTACCTTCTACTACATAAAAGAGATCAGTAAGCATACAAGGTCTTAGATGAATGTGAAGGATAATAGTTACTAAAGTTGTGACCATGGTGTCATTAAAATATCATAACACCACTAAGGTTTTTGACATAATGTTCTCTAGTAATTTGAGATGGTTTTATATATAGGAGGAGATAATGTTGATGTTAGCTCCCTCATCAATCATAACCTCTTGGCCTAGGTTTAGTTGATGTATGTGGTAATGAAGAGGGGAAGATACGGATCATCTAGATGGATGGAGGGTATTTCCAAATCCTTAAAGGTAACAAGGTTAGAAATTTGAAGAGCTCTGACAACTATTGTTAGAGGTTGTGGGTCTTCTAGTTAAACTTTTATGGATTTAAAAGACTCTATCATTACTTGGTAGTGATGGGGCAAGGTATTTATTAGTTCATACAAACTCATCTTCATCGATGTTTGGTGAAGCTATTTCAGAACTACTCATTGGATTGACTCAAAAGGTTTGGATTGAGAGGGACCCAAGATGGATATCTTGTGTTTGGGAGAAGGTAAAGGTGATTGGTGTTGGTTGGGTGATTAGGTGGTGGAAGAGGGATATGTCCATAAAATAGACACATTTGCCTTCCCTTTATCCTTTTATTTGAGCCTATGATCATGTGATCACATGGATGGTATGGATTTGGGAAGGATTTGGGTTAGAATACTACTTCATTTCCTCCTCACTCTTAGATGAGAGTGTGGGAGTAGGTAAATGTTGGTTGATGGATCTTGGTTTTTGGATCTGTAGTGGGCTCATAGGAGGCCCATCTTACAATAAGTCATCCTCATGATATAACCAATGGATTAATACGTGGAGAGCTTTATAGTTCCTTATATCATGCCTAGGTCTTCTATGTTATGAGCATACTAATTTGTCATTATACCAGGATGGTTTAGGACTATGTGGGTCAAATGGTTTGATAGGTGTCAAGGTTAAGTAAGATGTTTATAATAAGCTTTACAAGATGGTTGAGTAAGACTTGGGTAAAGGTAGAAAGGATGTTGGATTTCTATTTTTGATTGTGGGTGTGGAAGCATTTTTAGGAATAGTCTTATTAGTGGGTGTTCTGGGTGGTGGAGTATTCTTGGTAGTTGGTGTTTTAAAGGCCAAATTTTTAGAAGTAGTAGGCTTGGTAGTGCATGATATAAAAATATAAGGTTTAGAAGTAAGATGCTTGGTAGTGGAGAATTTAGAGGTTGAGGTCACAAAGAGGATAGGTAGAGGCATAGCTAAAAGAGAAGGTTGGGTTTGGGTTATCTTTGGGAGACGTGCTTTCTTAATCAAAGGATGAGTCCCTAGGATGGAATAAGGATATGGTCCTAAAATTGAAGGCAAGGTAGAAATAGGTGGCAAGGCTCTAGGTTTTGAGACCTTAGGTGGTTCCTCTTTCTTGGTTGGCTTGACTTTTGGTGGGTTAGGTGGTGCTAAATTCACCTTCAACAGAGGGTAAGGCTCTGAGTAGGGAGCATGCCAAGGTTTTTGATGGGTTTAGTTATGATAGGGGAAACTACTTGGGTTATTTTAGGTGGAGTTGATTTGTTCTATTCAACTATAGCTTGAGGGGTAGATATTTCTAAAGGTTTAGTCATGGTGATGGTGGGTTCAATAGTAGAAACAAAAGGTTAGGATGATAGTGGTGTGGTTGGAGGTTCTTTCTTGGTTAGGTAAGGAAGCTCGAGATGGTGCCAAAATGTGGCATGATCTACGTTAGGTTAAGATAAGTAATCCAAGTTTTGAACTAGTCTAGAGAAGGGCTTACATATGGGTTTGATCCCTTAAATATTGGTTTCAAAGGACAAACCCATGGGTGGAGAGAGAGGAGTGATTACCTCATGTAACCACATCCTTTTCCTCAATCAAAGGCCCCAAGGTTTGGGAAGATGAGTATCCTATAGGAGAGGTAGGTAGAGTAATATCTTCCTGAATAATGCTTTCCAAAGGAAGAGTGGATTGATATATGATGGAAGAGCAGGATATGGTGGTAATGGCTACCTCTTTTGGTATGTCTTCCAAAATAGAGGTGGGTAGATCCACTACCTTCATAAGTAGAGAAAGGGGGATAGTTATTTCCTTTGTCTTTATTTTTGAAGAAATGGAAGGTGAATCCACTACCTCAACAAGTGGAGGGGAAGGAAAGGTGGTTTGGGAAATGGTTTCCTCAATAATGTGTTCATTAATAACCATGTTAATGGTATGGACCTCATATTTATGAGAGGATTCTGCACTATGTTTTCATTATTCACAGAAGGGGCATGGTTGGGGAATGGTTGTCTAAAGATGTCAAGTGATTGGTTTGGGGGTTTATTGGGGTTATCCAACATAATTTCCCCTTTATCAATTAGACTTTGGATAATGTTTTTTAAGGTATTGTACTTGCTAACATTATGTTTAATGACATGGTGGAAGGCACACAATTCATTCTCCTTATACTAACTAGGTACAAGATGAGAGGAATTGAATTGCTATGGGGGTTTTATCGAAGTAAGTTGTATAATATTTGATTTAAACAACTTCTCTAACATCAAAGCATATGACTCCCTTAGCAGAGAAAATTGGTTTTGGTTTTTGTAGTTTGGGTTTCTAGTGTTCTGGTTGGATAAATTGGAAGAGTTAGGTTGGTTAACAACTGACAAAGGAGTGGTTTTAAGGAAAACTATATTCACAGTTCCCTTATTTTTGGGGTAAGCTTTGGAGGAGGAAGTCTCATTTGATTTGAAGGTGGAGTTATTATTTCTCAATTTCAACTTTCCCTAATCAATGGATTTGTTCTCTAATTTCCATGCCATGGTGAAATCATCATCAAAGGTCCTAAAAGTCTGAACTTGTAAAGTGGAGGAGATGTTTTTGGCACAAGCCTAAGAAAATATCTCTATCAGCTTAGGTTGGGGCAAAGAGAAAGAGATTTAATTTATCAAGCTTCTCCAATGAGCTATGAAGTTAGTAATGGACTCATCATCAAATTTTTGGATGGAGTAAAGATCGGTGATGGAAACTTTCTTAGAGATGTTTATGGAAAAGTGATCTAAGAAAGTATAATATAGTTGGGCAAAAGAAAAAGAGTGATTGGTAATGGTACTATACCAATCTAGTGTCAAACCTGATAGAGTTATGGGAAAAGTGCAAAGAAGGAGAAAATCATCATAAGCAATCAAATATCAAGGATGCCTAAATGCTCTCAGATGTTGTTGAGGGTCTTACTCTAAAATTTTGAAAATTTTAAAAGTTCACATTGAGGAGGATAAGGTCAAATGGGGATGGATGGATGAATTGATTCATTTTAGATTTGGTAATATGATAAGAGGTTATGGGAACTAGAAATAGATGGATCTAAAGTAGTCATTTTTTCCATCAACATCTTTACTAGATCGATATGCAATTGTGCACCTCCAAAGATGTAAGGTGTATGTTGTTGAGGTTGGGTGTGTGAAACATACAGAGAGCTAGTGGGAGGTTGAGAAGCTGCCATATATTGGTATGTGGACATGGGTGGTTAGGATGATGCCACATATGAAGATGTGGATATAGGTGGTTAGGTGGAAGGTAGAGGTACATATATTATGGCTTAGGGATCTATCTCAAGTTTGATGCAATGAGCACCTATTAGGGGACTAACATAGGTTGGGTTGGAGGTATGGTTGGGTTGGTAGGTAAAGGATAGGTGGTAACTATGCTTGGAGGGTTATTTATTGGGGTGGAAGGTGTTTGGGGGTTGGTTAGTTGGGTGGGTTAGTTTTGGAATGGTGGTGTTGGTGGGATTATTGGTAGAAGATGATGCCTAGGTAACTAAAGGTTGGGTGTAAATGGTGGAAATAGAAGTGTTTCCCATAAGGTGGGATGGCATGTCATACGATAGGTCTGTAGGTGGAATAAAAGTAGGGGTATGGTGGGATATGGTGTTAAGGTAACGTTGGAGGGCTATGGGGTTATTATCTAGAAAGGTGGTAAAATATGTATCACCTTAGAAAACCATCCAAGGGATGCTAGGACTTCCATAAGGATGGGGAGAACTCTTTGCATCTAAAACATACTCCATGGATGAAAGGGAAGAGGAAGATGGATGATTAGGAGGTGGATCCTAATTTGCTTGGTTTCTTAGTTATTGCCTAGTTAAAACCATGTAAATAAGGGAAAAAAGAAGATATAAGTAATCTCATAACTCAAAAGAGAAGTAATCAAAATAAAAATATCTCAAGGAAATCAATGCATATAATAATGTGAATTAAAATCTTATGATACTTTATTATCTTTCTTTTGGCTTATGCCTCAGTTTTTAAATAAGTTATGAAGACCAACTTGGGTTTGTAGATTGGGTATTAGAAGAAGATATCTAAGGATGGTTTTAGGTAGTTAAAATCTCTCAAGATATACACTAGAACTTGGTACATGGCTTGATATTGGGCCTACTCCCTCACTTCACACACCATAGCAATAAGGATGTTGAGTGCTTGGCCAAAATATATTGAGTTGCTAGAGATTATACTCAACCAGCATACTGAGTTGGTTCTCCTTTTGGTGATGAAATCCAAATAGGATAGCTAAGGAAAGGTGACTGTTAGGTGATGAAATCCCAATCAGCCCTTATGTCAATGTTTCAATGTTTGATTAGGTGTAATTGGTTTAGTCTTGTGTGTGTGACAAGATTGAATCTATGATTAATTTACTTAATTAATTAAGCTATGTGAGCTGAAATAAACAAGCAAACAATGTATATAGTTAATTTTAAGACCAAAATTAAATTTTTATTTCATTGTATGAGTAGAAAACAAGAAGAAGAAGCACATAGATGCAACTATAAACCTAAGAAAAGACTAAAGGGTCCCACCAGACATGTTATAATGTTTTATGTAATTTTTGCTTTACTTTCTAAGAAGAAAGATGTAAAACTTAAAATAAGGGTGAGGTTAGTAGAACTTACATTTGGTTTACATTCCATAATCTAGATAGTTGTAGATACTCTTCTTTGGCTTGGGAGGATGACTTGCAGATAAGAAAACACTAAATAAATGGTTGATTAGTTAGGTAGTAGGGTAGATTACCTAGTGATCTAGATCCAATAACCACAAGCTTCCTTAGAGGTTTTCAATCCACACTTTTAAATAATCAAATTCTAGAAATGAAAGATAATTTGTTTGCATAAATAATAAAAGCTACTGAAATCAAATATAAGAAGTTCTTGAAAAGGGATGGATTTGACTAATTATAGAAATAAATGATTAAATATTAATGCTAAATAAATCAAATTTGGTTTATAAAATAGGGTGATGTTATGTGATTAGGTAAAAATTCAAAAAGTGGGGTTTAGTTAAGGTATAATAGGTCAAATAAGCTTGATGTTATAAATGACACATAGTGACCATCAGTGGTTAAGTAAGACCATTAGCAGTTAGGTGATCATTGGTGGTTAAGTTACCATCGATGGTTAGGGATAAATCATTGGTACTTAGGTGATTATTGATGGTTACTATCAAATTTGGCTTGGGTAAAAAAAATTATTTGGGAAGGTTAGAGAGAAGTTCTGGAGATAAATGAAGGAACTAATTACTAAAAATAGATACTTAGATTTGTTGTTGGTTTGAATAACATTGAGGTGAGTGGATAAAAACTTGTAGATTTTGAAGTAATTTTGATAGAGTGATGATAGCTTAGCTATTGATTGATGAACAGTACTTTTGATTTCTATCTTGGTCATTATAAGAAGCTAGAAGAATACTTTCACAAGGAGATTTGATACACAAGACTCTGATGACTATTGATCTCTTTCTTCACCTCCTCTCTTCTCTTTATATAAGAAAAAGGGAGTGGTGAAATAAGAGGTTAAATGATAGGTTTAATAAGCTATCTAATTTTAGCATTAACATATATTGCTCATGCACACAGATAAAAATTAAAAATCAAGTTATATTTTAGTGACAATTAACCCTTAAGGTGGTTAAAATTTAACCATCGATGGTCAAGACTAACCATCGATGGTTGGGGGTCGACCATTGACAGGTCAAAAGGTCAAAGGTAAAATGCTCAATGTTAGTCATTATGACTTAGTTTGTGGGGTAATGGTCAAGAAGTGGTCCCAAGGTGGTCTCGAGATGGTTTAAGTGTTAGTTCAACATTTATAACTATAGTGTGTGGTTTTTAGTGTCTACACTTTTAACATCCTAGACTCTAGCTTAATATTGAGTTTCTTCAATCTTTTTAACACCTATGTGAAGGAGGATGTTCTAGTGTACAAGTGGTCATAGACACCAGGGTGATTTTCATATGTCATGTTGATTTTCTTAGCCTTCAAATGTTTTTTAACCCTTTCATATGGGTCTCATTGTCTCATTTCATCAATCTATAGATTGAATGAGGTCTTGTGCCTAGATATAGTCTCTACATGGTCACAATTCTAAAGCATAGTCCTACTAATGGTCAAGGGAAAGGAATAGAGTAGTCCTTTCCTTTTGATTTTACACATACTATCTATGTCATGGAATAATTGGTATGTTATCTCCTACTTCACCAAATTCATGGGTACATAGATGGGTAACCTGAGGGGTTGGCTCAGAGATCCCTCTATCCAGATTATAGTGCAATTTGGATATAGCCAAATGCCCCAAATAAGATCAACATACCTCTTGATTAAATGGATAACCCTCATCATAAGGAACCCTTTAATGGCTTCAATTAAGTCTGGGTATATGCAATCATATATGAATTGAATATGGTCCCTATACTTGAATATATACAATTTGTAATAATATTAGGAGACTGTTTGTCTCCCATTAGGTGACCATTATTTTATGTTGGGGTTTTTGGTAGTGGCTAGCAAGGCATCCCAAAGATAAGACATCATATATAAATGGCTGCTAGTTTTCTTCTTTATTTTATAAAATTGTTGTTTTAAGCAAATATTGATCATCTCTCTGAGTGGGGGAATAAGTCCTTTCTCAACCATGAAATACACAAAAGGAACCTAGTTTTTTTTGACATAGGTGATAGAGGAGATTCCAAATAATCTATTTAATAATGTCATAATCATCCTAATTTCAGCCCTAAATTAGGTGATTAGGATCCTTCCATTAAGGTCAAATACTACTTAGGTTCTTGAATACAACCATGGGGTAAGGATAGTTTTCAAGTCATTCTTACTGGACCATTCTCTAATTATGGGTAAATATATCTAAGGTTTGGGTAGATTGTAGTAATTCTCAAAGGTAATAGGGGAGATATAAGCAATTTTTATAAAACTATGCTCATGTACTATCATATCTTGATCAATTTTATAATATTTAAAAATATGAGTAATAACATCAATGCAATGTATTACCTCTGGCTTTGCTACTGCATAGTGAAGACTTATCATTTGAATAGTGAGCAGGTCATCATATCTCTGGTTGATTGATGTAATCTTTTCATCCTTTCTTGTAATGGTTAGTAGCTCCTCAATGGTTTATAAAAGCTTAAACTAGTTGTTATCTCTTGTGTTTAAGGCTATATCATCAAATTTAGTATCTTTGAAGACTCTGCCTTTGCTATTCATGGTTAAATAAAGTTTTATGTCTTCCCTATGTTGTTTTTGAGTTTCCATGGCTGTGAGTCTTTTCAAATTATCACTAGTGGTCTATAATTCACCTCTAGATCATTTTTCACTTGCTGAGATGGCAATTTGACTCTCTCGTACTCAACTTTGGTCACTCTGGGATCAAATTAGGGCTTTTGGAGATGTTATGGATTCTTTGAAAGTCTTTTGAGCTTTAATGGTGATGTCTTTAGAAATTGAGTGATTTTTTGCCTTAGATTTGATTGGGACCTTGGAATTTATACCTTTACTTTCCTTATCTCACATAATCTCTAGTTTTGTCACTTTTGGCCCATGTGGCATCACCGTGGAATCTACATGGCACTTTTCATGACATATTATCCATTAATGTTTAAAAACATGATCATTTCCATTTAAAGATACCTTTTATTTTGCATCATAATATCTTCTTCAATGGATCAATGTGGCTCATTGATCTTGATCCTAATATTTGAATGTTATTGGCTACCTTTACTATGTTTTCTATAATTATGACAAGTGTCATTACCATAGGTCTCCTAAATTTTATTGATAAGTCTATCCTCATCTCATTTCATTTTATTAACTTCATCTGAATAGACATAGGCCATTGATTATGATCTATGAGATGGAACACCATCAACTACTTATCATTCTTTGGTCATGACCATGACAATTGTCACCTTCTCACCATCTTAGAGGTTCCATTGAAACTTTGACTCAACCTCAATATATCGGATCAATCTCATCTACGTGAACATGAGTTGTAGATCCTACAAAGGTGCATGATGTTTAATTTAGGGTCAAGATACATAAATAACTTAGGTTAAATACTTTATAATATGGTTTTATTTCATGTTAATAAATATGAAATAAACCTTAGGCTAAATTATTTAATCTAGGTCTAGAACATAGTAAAAGGGGACCCCAAATAAAATAGGACTTAACATAAGGTTGTTAACCTAAGGTTTTATCGTATTATTAAATATGACAAAAATTTAGGGTAAAATCTCTAAGCTAAGTTTTATAGCAACAGGTCCCTGCATTTGTTAGATCAAGCCAATAAAATGGACCAGAAGATCATGGGACATTTATGGACCAAGCATAATATTTTGGATTAAGGTTTGGTCAAATGTTAAAAAAACAAAACTAAATCCTATTTAAGTTAATTCTATGGTGTTCACAATTTCTCCCACATAAATTTAAACTTGGTTAAAAGGGTCTTGGGTTGAAACAAGGCTTCAAATATATCCAATTAATCTGTAATAGGTTAGAAGCTAATAAAATATCAATTTTAACATTGAAGTGCAAAATCCTAAGCATGTTTGACTCCATGATCCTACAATATGAAGAAAACATGTTCATTTATTTGAGCAAGGTTGGTTTTTGAGCTAAAATTTGATGGTAGCATGGACATCAATGACAGCCTTGTGGATGTCAATTGATGGTCATGATAATGTCAATTTTAAGCTTACATAATTAAACATGAGGGCTAAAATTTGATGGCCTCACGAACATCAATGAGAGCCTCACAGATGTCAATTGACAATCGTGAGAACATAAATTTTATGCTCGCATAATTAATTATAGGGACTAAAATTTGATGGTCTCATGAATATCAATGATGGCCTCATAGATGTCAATTGATGGGCATAAGAACATCAAATTTAAATCCCATGGATAGTATGTCCCATATAAATTATGAATCGATACATGTCATTCAATTGATCTTGCCCAAGTAAATGCAAGTCATCGATTATGATTCAAGTAGTTGGACATCATTGGTTCCTATAGTCATAAAGGGATTAAGTGAGCTCATAACCATATAAGACTTAGAACAAAGTATAACATAAGTCTTTAACATAGGTTCTTAAAACATAATAAAATGAAGACCCTTCAAAAAATTAAAGTCATAACATAATTTTTATCTTAAGGTTTTATTGTATTGATAAATACAATAAAAAAAAACTTAGGGTAAAACTTAGGCTAAGTCTACATTATAATAAAAAGGGACCCATTTTGATCCATGATGGTCTCTCTCCGTTCAATCAACTTCACCAAATTAAGTGTATGCTATTGATCTTACAAACAAGTACATGGTTTAAGTCAAGGCTCAGAGACATATATGACTTAGGATAAAGTCTTAATACTAAGGTCTTGTTTATGTTAATAAACATGAACGAGGACTTAGTATTAATACATTAATCTAATTTAATAACATATGAAAAGAACCTAGCGTATAAAAGGTTAGACCATATTAAAATAAAAGGGGATAAAGGGCTTGAGATATAAAAGAGACCTAGTATATAATTTTTAGACTAAGGTTTGGTTGTGTTGAAAAACACAACTAGGCCTTAGTATAAAAATTTAAATAATTCCGTAGAATATTAAAAAATTCTTGCATAATTTTATTCCTAACAAATTTGAATTTGAATGAGGGGTCTAAGCTAGGGTTTCTGAATGAGGGTTTTAGGGAGCTTGAACATGGATTCAATTTGACTTTTAATAGATCAAAGGCTAGTATAAGTTTAGATTAAGATAAAATCATTAAAGTTATGAAACTCAGACATCATCTACCTCCAATGGACATTTTTTAGACATGTAACCTGAAATAAGAAGATCCACAATTAGCAAAATTTAGACAAAGCTAAACCAAAGCCATGAACAAGTAGACCAACTAGAACATGGTGTGGATGATCTTCATATATCAATTATGTGAAAATATGGTAATGATGTTCTGATCAAATGGATTTTCAATTTTAAAATATAAATTTACACAATTTTAACATAAGGGTCCCTGATTTTTAGAACTGGGGGTATGTTGACCTCAATAAATAGCTAAAACTCAATTATTTTATACTATTTATATGTAGCATTTAGATATTTTTTTGGAATTATCTCTCAAATGTGTCCCATGAAATATTCATAGGATCATATCCCTTGAGAGCACATAAGTGGCTCCACCACAAGGCTACATCACCAACTAGCTAGTGGGTATGGATGTAAGCTTTAAAATTAGAGATTTTGTTATACAGAGTAAAATATTCCATAAATTGATCATCAAAGCTTCAACAACATCTTTGGTTTCTCCCCTAGTAAAAGTAGGAGGTGAAAGATTTTTCAGCTCTTTAATGATGAGATCTACAACATCTTCAGGTTTTCATTGCTCACTATTTTCATCCATGTGTCCCTATTCTTATTAATTCATCCCATGACCCTCAAGGTTAGCTAGCCTTTAATATTGTGTATCCACCTATTATCAGATGTCATGAAAAACAACTAAGATGTCATTCAAGACATCTTCATTACCCATTAAATTATTAGCATCATTCTGATTGGCATCATTAACCAATAGTGGACTTGCTCTCAATCATTGGAGGGGGTTCATTCCTCCCTTGGTTTTGATTAACTTTTTGGCCACCTCTACCTCCATAGTCAATATTATTGATTGGTCCACCCCTACTTATTCATTTTCTCACCATCCTAATATTTAAAAATTAAGGTTTAGTTCACAAACATTAATTACCAAAGACCCCTAAATTTATAATGTGGGATCTGATACCAAATATCACAACCCTAAAACCCTAACTAAAAAAATTTTAAATTATTTTAAGTTATAAATTATCACTATATAAAGTGACTCTTGATTTCATTCCAATAGTGTATGATGGATTTCTAAATTTGATCACTTGAATCATTATTATCTCAAATTTTAAACAAGAACCTTATAAGTACCAATTGAATTTATAGAATTAGGTTTTTATTCATAGTTTATTGAAAAGCATAAATCACAAAATAAGAATAGTAATTAAAATGGAAGTGATAAAAAATATTGCATATGAATCCCCATGAGAAGGTCACCATTCCAGTCTAGGATGGTTGTGTCATTGCATCCATTTAGTTTAGTACATAATTAAACATTATGACTACCTTGTGTGTCTAGTTATATATCATGCACTCTTTGAATTGTGGGATATCACTATGCATATGAAATCTCTTTTTATTTTTATTACAATTTATTTTTAATTGCCTTTAACAAAACTTCATATGACCTAAAATATTATTTTTAAACCTATTATCCTATAATAAATCATCTTAAGTAATCAAATCTCTTTTAGATAATTTAGGCACTATAACATAAGAAGAATTATTCATTAATCATTTGATAAAACAAATGCTTTTATGCTTAAGTATCACTTGAAATAAAGGTTCCATTAGAATAACAAGTATTATATTTAGGGATAACTTTAATAAGGGACCTGTAAAATCTTACGATAAAATCTTGGAAAATATTAGATTTTAGGTATAATTCCATTAGCGAATATTTGTCAAAATCACCATGCTAGTATAAATTAACTAGTGATTTATATTAGCTCTTTCAAAAAACTTAAAAATAACTAGTGAATCAAGCATCATATTCAAACCAAGAAATAATGGTGAAAAATACAATTTAAACACCTTTCCCCAAACACATTCATGAGGCAAATATGCTTGAGGTGTAATAATGATTATGTTCAGTGGATACCCTAAGTTTTTTAGAACATCTATTTTGCTTTACACTATGAAATTGGGGGTTGTCTAGCCATTAAAAAATCTTTCTCAAATGAATAAATCCAAGAAAGGAATACATTATAGACAACATTAATGAGAATTTATATAGACCCATCCCAAACCTAAACCCTAAATAAGTGTGTATGACTATGAAAAAAAAAGTCATCGCCACATCAATGCCCAAGCACACATTCACAAGACTTTTGAGGTCTTGTTGATCTCGTTACTAATCAAACAATCCCAAAAAAATTAAAAGATCTTGTTGATCTCTTTACTAAACAAATAATCTTTTGTGATAACCAAATTGTGTCTAATATTAAAGGTTTTGATATAAGATAAAAATGGGTTTTCACACTGTGATCAAAGATCTGATGAAAAAATAACATGGCAATAATTTGAATCCCTTAAAAGATAGGTATAATTCATTAAAAGTGTGAAAGAATTTATAGATAGTATGACTTGTATTTATTACTTAGATTTTACTTCATTATTGGGTGTTTAGACTCCTCCTTGGCCTCCTCTTGTAATTGTCACTCACTTCATGATTCCCATGGCATTTAGGGCTTGTATATCTTACTTGGATTATACTTCATTATTGGTTTATTGGACTCTTCCTTGGCCTCCTCTTAAAATTTTGACTCCCTTTATTATTCCCATGAGTATAAAAGTATAAAAATTTAATAGAAATGAAGTTATATGAATTTATGTTTTAGGTTTTGTGATTCTAAGATTTCAATCAATTTGAAATGCTTACGTAGATTTATTTTATAAGAGGTAATTTGTGTTGATTAAAAAACCAATGGAGAAATAGGTTAGAGGATGAGAAGTATAAATTTGAGATCTTATTTATGGTTCCTTATTTTTAATGATTAAATTTATCATTCATTTTAAAGATTAAATTTGTCCTTTTAAACTGCTAAATTTTATGGCCATATGACTAAGTATAAATGAGTACAGACCTCTTTAATCTATGACAAGACCAACTAGATAATATAATAAAGTGAGTTTAGCAAAATTTGTGATAAAAAATTAGAGTATAGAGTATAAACCAACTATGGGGCCATAGGGCAAGACAACTATGAAAAGTGAGGATGACATAACTGAAAAAGTATTCAAAACATTTTCATAGTTTTAAAATTGTAAACTATATGATAAGGTCTACCAAAATTTCTTAACCACATCCATATTGGTCTTTAACATAATTATTTATTTCAATTAATAAACCATTCCAAATAGAATATAATTATTACCTTAAACATTTAAAAACAAAATATAGTAAGATTATGAGGCTCTATTGCATTTATTCAGTTTGTTTTTTATGCATTATTTAAAAAAAGTATCATGGATGTCATTATTTATTAGAGGAAATCAATTTTGTTTTTGTTTAAAATAAATAATCATAATAAAATCAATTTAGAAACTATTTTCACCTCATCCCAATATTTTGACTACTAGAGCTTCACTTTTGCCAATAGCTTGAATCAATGACTAGAAAAGTTGAAATCATCATCAAATATATTTAAATAAATACTTTTCAAGGAACTTATAATTATATTTATTCATTTTAAAACATAAAAATGTGTATTTAAACAATTTCTATCAATATTCAAAACAAAATAAGCATAATTCCATACTTTGTAGTTATAATCATAAGGAAACTAACTTAGAAATTGACTACACCTTTATTTCCAACCTCTCATCCCAATATTTCAACTACAAGAGCTTCATTTTCACCAATAAGTTGCATCAATGGCTAGAAAAATCAAGAAACTATCAACAAATATCTTTAAGTAACTTGTTATTATATTTATTCATTTCAAGATAGATGACTATGTATGCAAACAATGTCTCTCAGTCTTTAGAACAAAAAAAACACAATCCATACCTTGTAGTTGAAATCACAAGGAAACTATCTTAGAAATTGTCTACACCTTCATTTCCAACCTCTCATCCTAATCTTCTAACTACCAGAGCTTCACTTCCACCAATAGCTTGCATAAATAACAAGAAAAATCAATAAATTGTAACATATATATTCAAGAAACTTACATTAATCCTGCAGGTGATGTTGGACCAACATTAAGTTTTGCCTTGGGTCCCTCAATATGTCAGTGCCAATTCACTAAAAAATATGGAAAGATATAAACCTCAATCCCTATATCTTTAATTATACCTACACCACATTCAATGCTAGAAATAAAATAAACATTATGTTTGAAAATTATTTATTATTAAGTTTTTTAGTTATTAAAAGCCATATAGAAGGAAGAGCATGTGGTGTTAAAGAATATTCAGAACATTTACATAGTAAAATATAATTATTACCTTTAGCTTATTATGTCTTAAGTGCTCTTCATACACACACACACACACACACACACACACACACACACACACACACACACACACACACACACACACACACACACCTAGTGATTCCAAACTAACCTATACATGTCTTGTATAGTTTTATGGTGAATCAGACCCATACATGTATAGTAAATCTGGTGAATCTATGTCTTGAAATAGGATCGAGTATAATCTATAAGGCAAATCTGTGTCCCCAACTATGAAATTATATAAAATTGAGGCTATTTGACCTATGTATATTTTCACAGAATTAACCATTTTCAAAATTGAAAAAAATATACTTATAGTCTTTTTTCTATAAATAGCCTCTAAAATTTTCCATGATTATATTAAAGTTCTTATTTCTTCATGTTATAAAAATATTTTCAAGGTACCAACCTAGTAAACCCAAGAGACTTTTGTACCAATAATTCATATGTCTAAGGTTATATGCTTCAATAAGATAACTTAACTATGCTTTAGGAAAATAATTTAACTATGATTTATTAAGTATTCAACTCAACTAGGTTGACTTGTACAAAGCAACATTTTTTTGGAGAGTAAGGGCCTTTATTAAAACCTTTAACTATAAATGATTATTCAAAATGTAAATCATGAAGTACATATTGCAAACCCTACATGTATAACCTTATTTATTTTTTATATTTTTGAAATCTCAATAATTCATTTAAGTTGACTTATTGATTTAAAATAATGGCTCAAATATACTTCAAGAAGTTTAGGTAAGTGATTTTTAAGAGAATTCAAAAAAAATAGCCAATTGGGTTAGTTCCAAATTGAAACCTAAGTGAATAAATTATATCTTAAATATAACATTTTTATTTTAGTCCATAAAAGGAAAAATCTAATGCATATGAACATGTTCTCATAATTTTCAAACATTAAATCACTTTTATAACTAAACAAATGTCTTTAATTAAGATTATTCATATGGTAACTTACAATTCAACTTCTAATACAGATGTCATCATCAAATAACACACAATCTAATATGCAATCAGTATCCAATTAGGAAAGAATAATCTCAATGCAATTACATAGATATCTTGTAAATAGTTTTGGCCCTTTCACCTAGAGTTAATCCCACTTAGATTTACATCATATTTTTTTATTAATGATAGTAAAAATAAATAATGAACATTTTTGAAACTAATAAATCCCCTTGTAGCCATTTTTAAATTTAGTGCTATCAAGTTTTGATTTAACAATTGACTAAGACTTAAGATATGTAAACCACTATACTCAGTTCAAACATCATGTTCTTAACTTTCAACAATGCATATTGATACGAAATGCAAAGCAACATTTGAACCCATTTGATACAATCATTTTTCAATAAGAAATAAAATATAATTACTACCATCAAATTTATTCATTCATTAAAACCAATACTATTTAAATCAAATCCGATTGTATCAAATAGTTTACAAGTTACTCATATCTCCAAGTCATTAGTCATCAATTTAATAGACTAAAAGACAATTTCATTATATGATTTTATCTAATTTTTTATTTTAATGAAAATAGATAAGTTACAACCATATAAGACTTACTAACAACAATACATAAAGACTTACATCGGTATTGAATTTAACTTATACAACCATCAATGAAACAACCTTTTAATTACTCCAATTAAATTACCAAATCAATTTTTAATTAGTTTCCATGAGACAAAGTGTATTTAATTCAACAAACAAGGTCTAATAAGTAACAATGAATAACACATGGTATATAAAACAAGTACATTCCCTTCATAGCAGAATTGTACCTAATGAGACCATATTCATTGTATAATCATTTGCATAAACATTTCCAAAAGAACACAAAAACATCATTCTCAAAACCACAAGTCAAAATTAATCAATTATGTCCATATACCAAATAAGTTAATATGAATCTAGATAAATAATACAGTCATGATTGACTTTTACACTTTATAAATGAAATACTAAGTATATATAGTTTAACTAATGTAGATTCAACATAGTATTCAATTTATTTCCTTCATATATATTAAAATAATACATGAATATCTTATCTATAAGGTTATTGATTAAAATTACAATGTCTATTTAGAATATAGTCACTCTCATGTTTTCTTGTAATTATAAGTTAAAATAAAATTGAGTGTGTACATGCCTCATGACTAGTATTTTTTTAGAGAATGGAATAGAACTTAAGAGAAAAGCTACATAATGAATGCTTCATATTTCATTATCAATTCAAACACAAGAAAATAATAATCCTTTGTATTTAGAAAACTATACAATAACTCCACACATTTTCTTGCCAATAAAAAGTGGGGGAAATGAGCCCAACCATTGGTGTACCATTCCACCCCAACCATTGGGGATAAGGTAGCAAGAGTATCACATACAAGTATTGAAACAATATAAAGGTATAAATGAGAAAAGTATGAATTGGGTTTAGGTTCCACCAATAAAAAATAAGGCTTCCACCAAAACCCAAGCAAGTTCAAATGAAAACCAAATGGCTAGGGAAAAACACAAGAAAACCCACTTAAATAAAATTCAGCCATAACTAGTTCTAAAAATTGAAATAATAAACAATTCAACAATCCAAGGTTTTTACCCAAGTAATAAATTTATTTAAATGAAATAAATTAAAAATCATTATAATTAAAATCAACATGCACATACCCATAGTGTCATAATATAATGTTCATAACATTTTGTAAGTTTCATGTACCTAACTTAACAGTTAGGGTTTTCATAAACTAAGCACAAAACACAACCACAAAAACTACAAGATTTAACCAAGTGAATAATCAAGTACCTAAAATAATAATTCCAACCATTTAACTTAATAATCAACATGAATTTTATGAATAAGGGCCATGTAAACTTAGGGTTTTCATAAACTATGCACATAACAAAGTTACACAAAACAACATGGTTTAACCAAGTACCCACAATAAAAATGTTAACCATACGACTTAATAATCAACATGAAGTTTGTGAATGGGGGTCATGTAAAAAAAAGGTTTTACATGGCCCTCATTCCAATTTTAAATTCCATCAATAATTACCCAGGACATCATAATAAAAACTATGAAGAGTATATATAGGGAACTCATTACTTACAATGTTCTAGGAAACAAAAAAGACCCAAAATTGGTTTGAGTTCCACCCTCTTTTCCCTTGTTATTTTTTTATTCATTTCTTCCTTGGTTCCTTTTTTTCATGTGTTTTTTTTCATAATAAACCTCTTAAAAACCAAATCCATATTACTTTAATGAGGCATGCCATCAATTATAGCATTGTGGATACCTTCAAAAAGGAACACATCAAGTTTCCTTGATAAAAATTACATAAGACTACATATTAGTTCCACTTTTCTATGTGAAACCCCAAAAACCTTAAAATCACCCCATTCCCTTAAAAATAAGGTCAAAATTTTGTATAATGTCAAGCAAAAAAATAAAAGGCAATTATAAGCCAAAAGACCTAACTAGGGTTTGAAAATCCAATCAATAAATAAATGATTAAGCCATTTGACCTTTGATAAGTTTCCCAGCTTAATCATCAAAACAAATATTTTCTATGACTTTTACTAGGTCCTTAAAAGTTTTTAATTAAATTTTAACCTAACAACCCAACATGTCACCAAAAACATTTGAATGAGCATGATCTTGACCAAATTTTAGGCCTAATCCACAAATGATTAAACTTGACCTAAACAAGGTCTTTAATAAAAAAATTAATGATTGTCTACTTGACTTTATCCTAAGCCTAAAGTTATTATTACATCAAACTCAATGGTCATTCAAACCTTAATTGCCAAGCAAAACTAGAGCCAAAAGTGAATCTAAAATTTACAAGCATAATAAAGACTAACATTCAAAAAGGCACAAACCCAATATGATTAAGAATGATGACTTTACTCAAATGACTACAAAATCCAAATAATAACACCATCAAACTCAATATAATTAAGAAATAACATACATAATTGGCTTATGCCAATGATGGTTGCTTAAGCTAAACATATCAAATTATGCATAGTAGGGGTTTTCCACTATAGATGCTAAATGTGTATTATATATGATAAACTAATCTTGTGCACTTTATAAATGTCACTTATGGATAAACCCTTAAATTTGGGACCTTTTCACTACCAAAAGGCTCATGCTCACCATCTCATTGTGCCTAAATGATTATCTTATAGTTTGACCCTAATATTATAATTACATAAATCATCAGTAGCTCATAGTTTGCATAAAATGTAATTAATATCCTAATATGGTATTTATAAATCATCAGTATCTTTCTATCTTTTTGAACACTACCATTCAAACTAGGACATGAGCATCAACAATAGTGTCCCAAGTTTGACACTAATGTCTAAACTTTACAAATGGTCAATTTTACAAATCTTTCAACATGTATAGGTTGGCCTATTTATCTTATTTAACCCTCCCATGAGATAATTTCAAAAGGTGATGTATAAAAACAAATAAAATACCATTCATTATCTTCAATTATAAATCAAACACACATATATCTTATACCAAGAAAAATCACCTCTCAATCTTGGAAAATTGTCTTATTCTTCCCTATTTCCAACTCAGTCATAAGAACAGTATTTTTATAGGTTTGAAGAATTCAAAGAGCATCACATGAGTATTATTTTTCAAGTTATAAGGTAGATCACTACATGCACTTGCATATAGTATATTGTAAATTTTTCACACATAATCCCACATAAGGAGGATAACTACATTAGTCTAAGCCCCCCTTCAGAGTATTAGATATGTAGGTAGTGCTCACTGATATAGGGGTCTTTGAGGTTAGATCGACATCATTTGATCCCACTAACCCCTATTTTTCAAGGCGGTATATCCTAATCATAGGACCTATAGTTTTGAGCTACATGTAGATATCTAGAACTTGTGTGTATGATCTGAATAAAGAATCTAAAAGATGATAGTCAACCCTAATAGGTGTAAGTATCATTTATAAAAAATGAATTGTACTTCATTAAGGATAAAAGCTTCAAAATTGAGACATAAGCATCAAAACTAGTGTCCAAAGTTTGATGGTAGTGTCTAGGGGGATAAATATCTAATTTATAGAATCTGATGAATCAAGACAGAACATTAGACTATCTTATCCTATAACTATGCTTCTTATATTTTCCTACACATTATTCAATAAGCTAAGTATTATTTATTTTTTATATAAATTTCATAATATTGTTTATCATTATACTTTCTATATTTTTCATGCTTTCATAATTCAAAATTGTATCAAAATAATATGAATATGAATTATTTAATTCACTTTATTTTAGAATAATCTACTTCTTAGTTGATTAGGTTATTATTTCCTTTTAACTCTTTCTAAAAAGGGTTAAACATTTGGTGAACCTGACCTATGAGTCTTTTTATTCAAACCCTATCTTACCCTAGGGTGTTCAACCTTCTAAGGTTTTAAATTTAATTATGGTTTCCTTATCTTGTTGTATTATTCCATATATTTCATATGTCTCTCATATCTTATTCTCATCTCAATCTTTGAAACGTTTAAAATAGATAAAAATGAGCCTCTTCTTCCACCTAACCTTAAATAGGGTGATATCTACTTTCCATCTAATGAGGTTCAATCTATCACTACCTCAATGGGTAAGGTAGCCCATTTTATAGTTTTAAAATAAGGTAACTAACACACCCTTACTTAAACCCCTCTACCACACACATCTCTTCTAGATGGTGTGTGTATGCATATTCAATCTGAAGCACCTAGGATTTGTACTTTTGAAACCCTCAAGGATCACATTATCAATACAGTAAGGTCAATAAAGGAATTTTAAAATCAAAATCAATATTTATTTTTAAATATTGCATCATTATAAAATTATATCACATTCACAAACAATCTAAAATATTTTAGTGTTAATCATGTGTTTACATCTTTATCTAGTAATTTTATGCCTAACAAGACTTCATCTCAAGATTGGAAGTCACATAAAAATACATCTATAACTAGTGTTTTAACAAGTGAAAAAAATGTTAATAAGAGTTAGAGTGAGTTTCTAAGAGAAATGATTCAAAATAAAATGATTAAATTACATCCTTTGCATCCTTTAAGGTGATCCAAATACTATTGCGCATATCATAGAATGTATGAGCATCATACATATTGTTGTTTGGATTTGAATAATAAAATGAAAAATATAATTTATAGTGGTTATCCTATCATTGACACATCAATAAACCAACTCACATTACGAGTGTGTCTTATACAACACAAGTGTAGAAAGAACGAATATGTCTACCAAATGATAATTCAAATCAAAAATAGTTGTAAATAAAATAAATAAATAAACAAAAGATTCAAAAGGCAAAGCTAGAGCAATAAATGTTACAAAAATTTCAATATGAAAATGCAACATTACAAAAGTCACAACATAAAAATGAACAATTACAAAAGCAATGTATTGTAAAGGTAATGTTACAAAAAGATCAATGGGTAAATCAAAATCAAGGTAAGTAAACAAACACACTCAAAAAAGGATTTATAGCAAAAGAGGTCAAAAATCAAGAGACAATTGAAAAAGCTAAAGTTTCAAATGTGGCAATAAAGGGGTAAATTACAAAGTCTTTTCTCTTATCATGATCCTTTCATTATCATTTCTCACATAAATTGAAAGCAATTTACAAATGTCAAGGTTATGGACTATCAAGATATAAATTTTTTTTCTCTATCATTTCTTAGCTCTCTTAGAAATAAGTATCAACAACTAGATAAAACTAATGCAATCACAACATGTGTGGGATCAATTCAATAAAGAGTTTTATTTGCTTCAAAATATTTTGATCTTAATTTTTATGTTATTTATAATCCAAATGCATATAACACTTGGACAATCATGGTTATACTCAATAGGAGAAATGATTGATAAAAACAAAAGTTGCATATCATTTTATCATGAAGGCAAGGTTACATCATTTTCCAAAGAAAGAACATATTTATAACAAGACCACACAAAGAAAAAGGTCTCTCAAACATAGATAGCAAGTACAATCTTAGAAAAAGAACATCATACACTTTCTAATTTTGTTATGCACAGATATGGCATATTTCATTTATGAAATGTTATTCATTCACAACTCCTCATATATTGTTTTCCTCATCTTGAGATCATTAGATAGCTTGTGTATTTTCAAACACTCTAAAATCAAATAATCAAGAAAATACAAAAACATTCAAATAGGGCAAAAATACTTAGCATTTACACGTTTACTAGTTTATACATATGTTTTTTTGCTTTATGATAGTATATAGCATATTATAGACAATATTTTGTGATTATGTAGTACCTTAGTCTTGTACTCTTGGAAAACTTAAACCTTGATTATTCCTCTTATTTATATACATGACTTAAATTTTCAAGCTTGTATCTACTCTATCTTGTGCCCCTTGTGCCCATATAATACTTAAAATGTACTTATCTTACACCTCTACAAGTTATGATCCTAAATTTGTTTTGCTACTCCTTGGACACTAATGTCTAGGATAGACGGTAGTATTGATGTTATTGTCCTACCCCAATGCAAATGTCTATTACTCTAAAGTCATCAAAATTACAAATGAAATTTATTACAATGGTTGGCTTATGTAATTTTATGCAAGTTATCTCTAAATAGTATTGGTATAAATAAAATATCAACCCTCATTCATTGCTCACCCAACAATTAGAATAAAGAGACCAAGGCGTTTATCAAAAGCACTCTATCAATCATTAAATTGATCAAAATCTTCCTTGTTTCCATACTAGTTATAGGCACAACACATATACATGTTTGAAGTACTAAATTATTAGTCATAAGGTCTTATTTTCTAAGTTACAAATGAGTTCATTATTTTACTTGATTTATACACATTACATGATTCACACACAAGCTAACACGTAGGGAATAACTACATGAGTATGAGGCCCTCTTTTGGAGTAATGGATATGTAGCAGTGCCATTTGATATTAGGGTCATTATGGGTTAGCTCAACATGATATGCCCACTAACCCATTTTCCCAAAGGTCATATTGAAGATAGAAAGCTAGGGTTTTATCATTTTACAAGGAGAGACAATCCATGACCTAGATTTCAATGCACCGAAGTGAAGGTGAAGCAAAACCCAAAAGCATCTAGGTGGTCACATTATATTTTAGTAGATATTCTTTATAGGACATTATCATTAAACCTAGATAATAGCATCGACACAACCATCCCAAACTAACATTATTATCCAAAGAGCAAGATGTACCAGATCTAGAGTTTGGCAATTATTCCAAAATTATCTTCCTACTTGCTTTCATCTTGTTTCAAATCTAGATCTACATTATCATCAAAGCCAAAAAAGTACCTTATTATTTTTCATTTCTATATCTAGCATAGTTATACTTTTTAATACTAACATATCTCAATTTAATAAATTCAATGTATAGTGTATCTGAGTTTAGCATTCAATTGGCCTAATGTTGATATGATATTCACCCTTGTGCCCTATCATTTTTATATTCTTAACCTTATCTACCCAAGAGGAACCACATTCAAATTAGGGTTAAATATTTGGTGAAACTAATCTTTAAACATCAAACACTAGGTTAATTAGGGTTTTTTGATTTATTTCTCTCAAATGCCTGATCATTATATAATATGTGCACCGTGGATGCATCCATCACCCATTTTGTGTTACAATTTGTGATAGTTGAAATGGTTTTATACATTACTTATCTTGTAAAAATTATTAAATTAATTTGTGTACAAAATAAGAGAGTGTTAAAATAGAGATAACATGTGATATCTCTTCATAATTCCTATTACAATGTTATAGATTCAATATCTAGATGCCAATGTGCATGATCTCAACCATTTATTCTATTTAATCCTTATTTTAGTGATAGTTACCATCCCACACACATTATTTTCCCATGTCTTATATTGGATTATGCAATCCATGTTTTTCCTGATCAAAGAGGTAAGGATGTTCAACATACTCCACTACTTATTAATATACAAGTACCTCCTAAGCCTAAACTTGTGATAAAATCTAAGGTATATGACCTTGTTGATCAATTGAGAAATACACATGCTAAAATTTCAATACTTGAGCTCCTAAATCAATCTAATGTTTATAAATATATCTTATATGGGACATTGTGTAAAACGCAAGTTCCCTATGATATTAATCTTGATTATTTTATAGATATCATGAAAGATCTTAAGAATAATGCCAAATTTATTACCTTTGATCCAACTGACTTACCATCTAAATATATTATTAATCAAGATTTACCTTTGTTCATACAAGTGACAATACAAAATAAGGGCATCAAAAGGGTGTTTGTTGATAATGGATCAAACCTCAACAATTGTAGTATCAACTTTTTAACCACCATGGGAATTAGCACTAATTTATTTCAAAAGTCTTATGCATATCAAAGGTTTTGATAATTCACATACTCCTCTAGTTGGTCAAATTACATTCGATGTGCTATTAGGACCAAAAACTATTTTAATGACTTTTTAGGTAATGTCTCCATCATTACATTATAATGTACTTTTGGGTAGACCTTGGATACATTCAATTGAAGTTATCCCATATACACTTAAAATATGTGTGAAATTCATACATGATGGGAATTTATTAATAATGTATGTCAATGATGAACCTTTAAATTTTTTCAAAATGATACAATCCAAAATTGAGGGCATTCTTATAGTGGTAACTCCTAAATAAAGCATTCCTTTTAAGTATATACACAATTATGAAATATGTGAGTTAATTGCAATGGATCCTTCATCTCAAGATGCAAATAATGTACCACATATTAAGGTGTGCATAGATGTACATCAAGATCAGTAACCACTACCAAAGGAGTCATTAAAGCCATAATAATATCCTTCATTTGAGCTTCTTTTATTATTCAATATTGAGTAGAAATATTGGCATGTTTTCAATTACTATGATAGTGATGATGATATCGTTCATGATATGATAGATGATAAAATATGTGCACTAAAATTTGATCCACTTGATCGCCTTTCACATAACTTGTTTCAACCCATAGGTCATAGTACATATAATATCAATCCACTTGTAGAAGATACGACACTGAATCCAGATAAGGGGAACATAATCATAGTAGATGAACATGTAAACTTTTTTTACTCAATTAATCCCTCTTAGTTAAAAACATTGAGCCAACCTTACAAGGGTCAAATGCAAATATACCACATGAAAAATTTGTATTCTTATCTAGAGTTCACATTCAACCAAAAGTCAAAATCCTTCCTATATTTTGAATGAGAACTATACTTTGAAATGACCAAAGAATGAATATTTTACTATTACTACTAATATTGATGGGGTATATTACCACCATATACAATGTGATAAGAATAAATGGGATAAAAATTATGTACTACATTCCTCGAATAATTGAGACATACTATAAAAGAATTCATATACTCTCCATTGATGCCATAATTTAGTAGATACATTTGATTACCTATTGATTATGGTACACATGTGGTGACCATAACCCTATGGATAGTAGACCATGACTCTAATTTGAAATTAAAACTTGGATAAGATTAGATTATTGAATGGTAGGCCAAGTGGGATAATATAAATATGTGTGTTACCTTTCTTGATATGGGCACTAGGATTTGTATACCACATCATGGATATTGTTATCTTCCCATACCATTAGCTTCAAGGAAGCCATTCTTCAAACATATTGAAGAAGAATTAATCCTTCATTATAAACAACACTGGAAAAATTTGACAAATGGTCCTACATATTTCAATGATGAGGACTTCTTGGATTGGAACTCTTAAATCATTAAGAATTCCAAAAATACCAAAAAATAAAAAAATACAAAAATCCAAAAACATTTTTGGCACCTATATGTTTTATTGGTTCCTTAAATGGTCCTACATATTTCAATGATGAGGACTTCTTGGATTGGAACTCTTAAATCATTAAGAATTCCAAAAATACCCAAAAAATAAAAAAAATCCAAAAATCCAAAAACATTTTTGGCACCTATATGTTTTATTGGTTCCTTGGCATTTATGTGTTAGTTCTATATTGAGGGATAATATATCATTTACTCCTACATATAAATATATAAATACATGGTTTTATACACATGTGGGTTTTGTGTTTTCCCTCTACTCACATCACCAGGATGTTGGGGGCATCCATATTCTATGATCTTGATACTTCTAGGTTATATCATTCTATGGTCACATCACACTATCATGTTACATATGTACTTATACATGCCTTATCCAAGATTATATATTGCACATGGTACTTGATATGCTATGAACTTGACATTTTTTACTAACACAATTGATCCATGGGCTACTGTAATAAGTTTATTTCAGTTGCTTATACTTTTCCTTTATGCACTTTCTTGAGTGTCTTGTCTTACTTGTTCAAGCATTTGAATATGCTCCATTGTATGTGGCCATTATGCCTATGTTTTCCATCTTAAAAATTTTACTATGTCATTACTTATTCTATGGAGATTTGAATATTCCATTCCTTGCTTTGTGGACATTTGACTAAGTCATGTCCACTTGATTTTGTAGCATTTGAATATGCCATTTATTTATGGTCTCCTAAGACCTTTGTTTGTTGACTTGATTTTGAGTGTTCTTGTATGTGTGTTTGTTTGCATGTTGAGTTTGTATTATTAATATTTATACATTTCCATGATATTTATCATGCATCTTAGTCCTACATGTGATCACATTCATTTTATGCACTTTAATGATACATTTACCTATGCATAATTTTCTACATGCTACATGATTCAGTCATATAATATACATCTATATGGTTATCTTATTCCTTTGAGGTTAGGTAACTACCAGGTACTATTTTTTTTCCCTCACTTTAAAGGGGGAGAATATCAATGTGGGCATTCTTGGGAAGGATGTTCTCCACACTTTTTACATTTTTTAGATTCAGTGGGGGCATGTTATATGGACATGGTTTCCACACATTAATAGTTTCTAGATTATAGTGGGGGCATGCTTTGGAAGCATGCTCTCCACGCTCATTTAGTATTTTACACTTATATTAGTTTTCAAATTTAAAAGGGGCATGTCATATGGATATAGCTTCCACACATTCACAATTTCTAGATTTAGTGGGGGCATGCTTTGGAAGCATGTTATCCATAACTATTCAGTATTTAATGTCTCTAGTTTATAGTCGGGGCATGTTTTAGAAACATGTCCTCCACATTGGTACTTATATCAATTTTTAGATTTAACCATATATATTGGGTTCATGTTTTATAAGTATGTCCTCCACAGTAACATAATTATTTGAATTAGCAAGAGCACATAGTTATATGATTTAGATTCATAGATGTGGTAGAATTCTATACATTGGTACCCTTATTATACATAGTTTTATCATGAGACATATTTAAGGTACATATGATATGTAACATGTGCCTAATATTACAAAACCCAAATTAATTTTATATTCTTGAACCATTGCAATTACTGGTACCCTATAGACTTTTATGGACTTTATCAAACCAATATACTTTAGTGGTTGGTTCACCTTTTGGTATGGTTGAGGTAATCAAATCACTCAATATTTAAAAAAAATTAGTTGGATTTGATTGTATAATCTAACCTCACCAAGTTATAAATATCATTGGGTTATACGGTTGAGCTAATCTCAGCTGCTAGGTAGCAACTCACTTTTTCTCTAAAGTTGGGGGCATGTGCCTTCCAATATTTCTCTCTTTCTCCCTCTCTCTATTTCCTTGTATATATTCACTTTAATGATTTTATATATATTTATCTAAATCTCATTTTTATATCCTTATATTGATACATCTTTTACAAAATAACTTGTCAATAGGTAAGGTGGTTACATCGACACACAAGTGTACTCTTAAAAGTTACTATTTTAATGTCAATCTATTTGAATTAATTTTAACCCATATTATATGCATTGATTTTACAATGTAACTTACCCCTAGTTGTAGTTCAATCATCAGCAAAGCACTCAAAGTCAACTCAATTAAAAATAAGGTGTGCATACACACCTAGATACTTATTCTTTTCCTTTAAATCAATAATTTCATTATTAGATTAAAAAGGGGAAATGTAGATGATATTTTGTGATTATGTAGCACCTCAGTCTTATATAATTGGAATACTTAGACCTTGGTTTTTCCTATTATTTATAAACATGCCTTATGTCTATAAAACTCACATCTACTCTATTTTATGCCCCTTGCCCTATATCTTAGTATGACTAGTCTTATATTGATGACATATACATCTTATCTTTCCCAAAATACTTAAAATATACTTATCTTACACCTCTACATGTTTTTATCCTATACCTATTTTGTTACTCTATGGACACTAACATCTAAGACAGACAGTAGCATCAACATTACTGTCATGCCCCGATACAAGTGTCTTGTTCCCTAAAGTCATTTAGTTTTTAAATGAAACACATTCCAATGGTCATCCTAAGTGTTTTAATGTGAGTTGTCTCCCAATAAAATTGGTATAAATATAATATCAACCCTCATTCATTCCTCACCAAGTAATTATAATAAAGATACTAAGGCACTTATCAAAATCATTAAATTGATCAAAATATTCCTTATTTTCATACCATTCATAGGTACAACACATCTATAGGTCTAAAGTACTAAATAAGTAGTCATAAGGTCATATTTTTCAAGTTACAAGCTAGGTCATTATTGTACTTGCTTTACACACATTGTATGATTCACATAAAACCAACACATAGGAGAGAATTACATGAGTATAATGCCCTATTCTAGAGTATTATCTATGTAGGTAATGCCTTTTTATCATGGGGTCATTATGGGTCAGCTTGACATTATGTTCCCACTAACCCATTTCATCCCAAGGTCACATTGAAGATGGAAAGCTAGGGTTTTTCCATTTCATAAAGAGTAATAATCCATGACCCAAATATCAATGCACCAGAGTGAAGGAAAAGTAAAACCCACAAGCATATAGGTGGTTGTATCATATTTTAATAGATATTCCATATATGACACTAGAATTAAACCCAACAGTAGCATTGATTCAACTATCCCAAGCTGGTGTTATTATACAGAGAAACAGAAGCACTAGATCCAAAATCTGATAATTATTCCAAAACTATCTTCTTGCTTGCTTTTATCTTATTTTAGATCTAGATCTGCATAGCATCAGAGCTAGCTAAGTACCTTATTCTTTATCATTTTAAAATATAGCATAGTTATACTTTCCATTAATAACTTATTTTAGTTTAATAAATTTTATATGTGGTACATTTGAGTTTAGCATTTAATCAACTTATTGTAGCTCTAATATTCACCTTTTTGCCCTATCATTTCTATATTCTTAACCCTATCTACCCAAGAAGATCCATGTCCAAATTAGGGTTAAACATACATCATTTTTTTATATACACATATGTTTCATGGGTACTTGATTATGATACGTGAATATGCTATATCCATGATACATGAGCCTATAGATGTTGGAACTTTCATCTACCTAGGTGACAATACACTGGGGACATCTACTTCTATTGATTATGATTAGTTAGGTGCCATTTTTTATGATCACTTTACAATATCATGTAGAGATCACATATTGTCATTTACACATGTCTATATTTATGCTTACATCTTACACAATGTGTTATATATGCTATTTTATAAGAATTTTGATAACACATGTATGTAGTGACTAGTATTATATGCTTATGCTAGTTATTTATATCTCACTTATTCATCTTATCACATTTCTTACTTGAGTTTACTTATTTTTTTCCATATTATCTTGATTGTGGAACATTTTAACATGTTCCTTATTTTTTGGCCATGGTTCTTTAAGTGTTATTTCTTTGATGTGTATACATTTGAACATGTCCTCTCCTTGGAGAGTGTGTGGCTTTTGAACATGATCCTTGTTTTTGGTCTCCTCAAAAAAAATTTGGGTGACATTGAGTGCTCTTATGTGTGTGATTAATTATTTATTGAGCTTGTGCTTGTTACTTCTATATGTTTTCATGATCCATATCATGCATCTTAATACTTATTATGATTGGATACTATGAGCCTTATTGATACATCTACTTAGACATGATACCACTATATGCTTCTTTACTCTATGATTGATACAAATACTTCATGGTTATCTCATCCTTTTGGGATATGGTGACTATCACGTTATATTACCCTCACCTTAAAATGGGAGGCATATTAGTGAGGGCATGTCACAAAGACATGAGTCCACTTATACTCAATTAACTATGGTGTGCCTAAGGATATGTTGGTTGATTTGTGGCTTACATACATCTTATACTTATATTAGCTTGTCACATTTCTCTATGTCCTTAGTAAGGTCAACCTATGGAATAACCATGGCTAGGTATAGTATATATAAGAGATATTGGTTAGTATTCTATCATCATATTATGAATTCTGATCTTATTGCATTATTTTTGAAGTTTCCCCTTTGAATTGGCTTAGTTATATTTATTAAGCATTATACTCTTCTATCAATTATTATTGTGGATCTATTATCTTTGCACTTATTTTTTTAATATATTATTTTAGTGTATGAGCATCTAAGTAATTTCATTGCAAGTGGTATCAAAATTTCAATTTGGTAAAGTTTATACGATATCATTTTTTTGGATATGGTATTTTACATCTCTTTTGAGCTGAAGGATCAAAAAAATATAACTTTCAATCTAGAATAATTTAATTTTTCTATCACTACAGTATTGTTCAAAGTTTTTTTTGAAAAAAATAGCAAAAAAAGTCTAGAATTGTTTAACTTTGTGAAAATTAGCAGTCATTAGATTCATCACTATAAGATTATTAGAGTGGTATATTCTACCAATACACTTTTTAGGCCAAAATTTTTTACCCTTTCCCACATTAGCAGTCATTAGATTCATCTTGGTGAGGCAATTACAAGGTTCTCAACTATTGATACACTTTTTCTAGGGTTTATACATGGTTGGTTTTAACACTTACATATGTGGTAAATGGAAATAAACTCCTAAAACTCCTCACAGGGATGACATCGAGTATAAAAATTTTGATCCATGTATTTTGGAGGTGGTTCAACAACTTTGACCATAGTTACATGGCATGGTGTAAAATGATGATCTCAATTTAATTAGAGGGGAAATCAAAGGGATACGAGGGGAACTAAATGTCTTGAGGGATTATTTATAACAAATAAATGGGTAATTGTCCAAATTTTTAACTTAGGCCTTCCAAAATAACCCTCCACCACTCTAGTTTGGTTCTCCTCCTCCAAACAATCACACTGTCAATCTTGGTCCAAAGTTTATATTTCCAAAAGTGAACCTGTGAAATTTTTATGGTAATGATCCACTCACATAGATCACTCAAATTGAAAATTTATTTTATCTACATCAGAATCCATGTTCAAAAAAGGTGGTCATCGCCTCTCTATATATATAACTTGATCAATTCATTTAGCATTGATGGTTGTATGCTCAAAATAAAAATAAGGGTCTCTTGGTTTCTTAGTCTATATTTTTTGAGAAGCTATAGCTCTACTATCACAATACTGTCTCATAAAAATACTTTATCAAGCTAGCTAAACTATACCAAACAAGGATTATATTCATCAATTTCAAAATCTCTCTTTATGTCTAGCAGACATCACTGAGGAAAAACTAACTAACCTATTTTTAAGTGGCCTCAAATATAAATTATAATTATAGGTTTGTATGTTTATTCCTAGTTTAGTATATAAATCCATCCCAAGGGCATACATGACAAAGGAAAAATAGATTGTCAAATTAAAACCTTTCACTAATGTTCATGAACACACTTTCCCAACACCATCATTTCCTTATCCTACTAGATTGACCCCTCAAAAAATTAAGGAGAAGCATGCAAAATTTTTGTGTTTTGGATATGATATTAAATGGAGAAAGGACATCATCATTCTAAAAAAAAGTTGTTTTACATTGAAGATGCTAATGAGGATGATGAAGATGATGAGGCCTTAGTTGCAAGTTTGAGTGAACTTAAGGATGAATCTAAAGATTCACAACCTATTATATCTTATCATTCACTTTTAGGTTTTATTAATCCTCAAACTCTTAATGTGGTGGTTTTACTTAAAAAATAGAAGGTGACTATGTTGATTGAATCTAGGACTATACACAACATCATCGATAGTAAGTTGTCTACTCATTTTAATTGTTTCATATCTAGATTTAGAATTTCATGTCAAGATTACAAATGGTGGTACCATCAACTATTCTATAAAATTCCATAGTATTAACCTTACTATGGGAGACTACCTATTAGTTTATCTTATGTTTGTTATTCCAACGGGAGAAGCTAAAATTATTTTGGGAGTGCAATGGCTCACAATTTTGGGCACTATTGAGATGAATTTCTAATAACTATTCATGCACTTCCATTTAAAAGGTAGGACATTTTAACTATGTGGATTATGGGTTAAATCTCCATAGCTAGTTAGTTCCTATCAGATGATGAATATTCTTACAAAAGGTGCTAAAGTATTGTGGTATGATTATCTTACATAGAGATTCAGCCAACTAAGTAGTTTATATATCATGATTTATAAATGTTTTTAGATGACCATTCTATTATTTTTGGTGGCATGCCAAAATGAATTTCACCAAGATGAGCACATGATCATGTTATCAGACTACTTACCAAAATTACACCACCCAACATCAAACCCTAAAGGTATCCCTATGCCCAAAAAATTGAAATTAAAAATATGGTACATGAGATGTTGGAGGAGGAATCATCTGACACATCCAAAGTAAATATTCCTTCTTGGTGTCATGGTATGGAAGAAGGAAGACATTTAGAAGATGTTCCCAGACTATAGAGAGCTCAATAAGTACATTATCAAAGATAAATTTCCTATTCTATTAATTGATGATTTTCTAGATGAATTGTATGGTGTTTTTTATTTTACCAAATTAGATCTGCATTATGGGTATCATCAGATTTGAATCTACAAAGAGGATAGTGTTTCATGAAGGCCATTATGAGTATACAGTCATTCCTTTTGGCCTCAAAAATTCACCATATACATTTCAAAGTTTGATGAATATTATTTTTAGACCATTTTTTAGAAAGTTTGGATTGGTTTTTTATGACATCCTCGTTTACAAAAAAAATTGGGAAGAGCATTTGAAGCATGTGAAACATGTGCTCTCGATTCTAGAACAACATTAATTTTATGTCAAACCTTATAAGTGCAATTTTGGCACCTAATTGGTGGAATATTTGGGTCATATTGTTTCACATGAAGGAGTGAAATTTGATCCTAAAAAGATATAAGTGATGATGGAGTGGCAGGATCCCAAGACCTTCAAGAACCTCCAAGGATTTTTGGGGCTAACTAGTTACTATAGAAAATTTGTCAAAAATTATGGTAGTATAAAAACCCCACTCACATACTTTTTGAATAAAGACTCTTTCTAGTGGACTGATATAGTTACCAAGGTATTTGAATCACTAAAAATGGCTATGTGCACCAGTCTAGTTTTGGCTAATTCTAATTATTCTAATACTTTTGTTGTGGAATGTGATGCATCAAGATATGGCATGGGCGATGTACTCATGCAAGAAGGTATACCACTTGAATTTGAGAGTTTCAAACTAAAGGGAAACAATATGATCAAGCCAATATATGAGAAAGAGATGATGTCAATTTTTCATGTAGTCAAGCAATGTAGACCTTATCTGATGGGTCATCACTTTCAAGTAAAGATTGATCATGATAGCCTCAAATATTTTTCAAAATAATGATTATCTTTTGAATAACAACAAAATGGGTGACTAAAATGATAGGCTATAATTTTGAAATAGCATATAAGAAATTAAAATAGAATGTTGTGGTAGATGCACTATCCTAAAGGGATGAATCAGTTGAGGTATTTTTATGTGCAATGACCATTTGACAAGTAGAGTGGCTAGAGGATGCAAGATAAAAATGGGAGAATGATAGTGTTATCCATGATTTGATTCAAAATCTTCAGTAAGGTTTTGGGGGATCTAAATAATTTACATGTAAGGGGAACACATTGCAGTATAAAGATAGATTATACCTCTATAATCACTCTATCCTCAAACATAAAATCCTTTAGGAACTTCATGCATCTCCAATATGAAGTCACTCATGATTTTTGCAAAGATATCATAGAATCAAACAAGATGTTATACCCTTTCAGGACTTGGTGTATGTAAATACTATGATTTTAAAGGGTTGAGTATAATAATAACCTAGAATGAAAACTAGAAAAAAAATTATTTAACAAACCTTTCCTAAAATAGCAAGAATAGATAGAAATAACACTTATCTAGAATGAAACAAGTACTTTTGTGGCTTAGGAGGCTGAAACATGCTATAAAAATAGGTAGACACCTTTTTCTATGATTTTAGTTGAAATCTATATTCAAATAGTAGTGTCCTTATATGGATAGTAGCACCATGTGGTGCTAATATACAATTATGGTGATAGTGTCCCTCTTGGAAGAGTTGTTTGAAACTCTTAGGGAAGTTACAATAGATTTTGAGGGACTTGTAGGTGGTTATAAATCCTTTAGAAGCTCATATATGTCACTATTTTAGCTGAATATATTCCAAAACCCTCATAAGTACTTGCAAACACAAAATAACAACTGGATCAAATGCAAAAAAGGGAAAATTTGAGTTATGGGATATTATGATCGCATGGAGCATAACCCCTATTATCCTAGATGTTGCCTACATTAACCATAATTCTAAAGGTCTCATATCACATGTAGTTATCCCTTAGTGAATGTGCATAATAAATGCACATGATATATTAGAATGACTTTCACTTAGGCCCTTTTTTTATCAAGCATGCAATGTCTAGATGTGATAGTTGAGTAATATGTAGATTATTAAGCTATACTATTGATTGATTTTATGTAATTATGTGCCAAAATAGTAAGTGCTAGATGTAAAATTCCTTGTGAGGCTCTTTATATAGAAGGAACTTTGATTTGAATATAAGACCTTATTTACTAGCCGACAAGTCATAAAAGAAGGATAAAAATGCTATGTACCTAGGGATATGATATATTGATGTATATGGGTTGATGGAGATGCCGACATGTGGCACACATCCTCTTAGTTAGTTATATGGGTATAATATATTAGGATAATAGAGTAACTTGTGGAAGTAGTACATTGGGTAATGGTCAGCCTACATTGGGATTAGGAGGTTACCCATCCATGGGTTAGATAGATGTATATATATAGGAGATGATTATCATGGTAAAGATATCAAGTAAGCATTGAGTCTTCTATTGTAAGAGGATATTAGAGGTTGTCCCCTGGAAGAGACATTGTGGAGTTATTCCTTCCTAAAGGAGTATTATATGGTGTTTTCCTACCTTAAGGGTATTTTTGCATATATTGAATATCAAGATCATTACAAGTGGTATCAGAGCTTCAATTTGGGGAATTTGTGGAGCAAAACCCTAGGTAAATAGCAAAAAAACACAATAGAAGGTTCAAGATAGGGTTAGGACCCAAACATGAGAGAAAATGACCATCAAACACTAGATCTATAACTGGAGATTAATACCATATGGAGTTACTATCTTGAAAATGGTGCTAGTGTCTTGAGGCCTAAAAATAGAGTTAAGACCAAGAAAGATAGGCTATGGGCCCCTATGATTGGGAGAATATTACTTAGGACCACAGGGGGGTGAAATAAATAAGGAAAATAAGATATAAGAAAGATCAAAAGACCCAAAATGACCATGTGAACAAGAGATGTATTCATCACTATTACCTTCATGTGAAAGAGAAACAAAAAAATAATACTTATGGTTGTTTGAATAAATTAGGGTGTATGCATTTTCCCCCCTTTTATTTTAAAAATTAAATGAAATGAAAATACTAGAGTAAAATAAAGAGAGGAATGCGTACCTATATTTACCTATGTAGATGTGTTCTAGACTGAACTCACTTCTTGGCTAGAGAAGTGGATAGGAGCTGGAGTGAAATATGTGAAGAGGAACTCCATAATTTGGATGTCTTATGTAATAAATTGGATTAGTGAACTAAATCATGAGGAAAAAAACCCTATTATGATACCACCCTTATATTTGGAGTGAATCTAAGTATGTAAATTGAACATGTGGTGAGACAAGGCTTGTTTTCCCCCATTTTGATATCTAAACTGAATCTGAGTATGTAAACTGAATGTGTGGAGAAATAAGGCCTAATTTCCCCCACTTTGATGTGTGTACTAAATTTGAGTATATAAACTAGGTTCAGTGGAAGGTTATGGATCTGAGTGTAGACAATCATGTGACCCAAACTGGTGAAAACATAGTGACATTGTAGTGAGATCTGAGTGTAACTTGGCAATCTAAAAACAGAGATCAAGGATGTGTGCTCTACATCATGCCCCCAATAATGATATCTGAGTAATGTAGTTGTGTATATGAAAATCTAAATATCTAAGTAAACCTATATATCTAAGTCAAACTATATATATGAGTGAACCTATATATCTAAATGGACCTGTATATCTGAGTGAATCTATATAGCTGATTCAAATTGTATATCTAAGTAGTTGTATTTAAGTGAACATGTGTATCTAAATAGTTGTTTTTAAGTGAACATGTGTGTCTGAATATTTTCTTTTGAGTAGACATGTGTTTGAATATCTATATCTGAGTAAACCTATGTGTCTAAATATTTACATCTGTGTAGACCTTTGTGTCTAAATATTTGTATTTGAGGAGACCTGTGTGTTTGAATATTTATATTTAAGTGGACCTATGTGTCCAAATATCTATATCTGAATGGACCTATGTGTTAAAATATCTATATCTGAGTAAACCTGTATATTTGAATACATATATCTGAGTAGACCTATGTGTCTAAATATTTGTATCTGAGTAGACCATTGCTTTTGAATATTTGTATTTGAGTAGACTTGTGTGTCTACATATCTATATTTGAGTGAACCTATGCATTTGAATCCCTATATTTGAAGCAATCTATGTCTTAATCTTTATATCTAAATCAATCTATGTTATTTTCCCCCATTTTGGTGAGAGAGCTAAGATTGAGGTGAGGGTGTCCAACTTAAAGAGGTAATGATCACATATACTGGTGTTAATTAGTGGGTGTGATTTTGTTTTAAGTTTGAATAGTTTGTCTATTGTAACAGAGTTGATTGTTGAAATTAGTAATGGGATACATATTTTATCTATATTGAGTTTATTATTGTAATATCATTTTGATCATTTTGTAAAGTTAAATGTGATTAGCATTTTGGTTTAACCAAAATAGGGTGATGCACATTAAGGTCAAGTTCCACGTGCAAGAAATGGCTTGAAAATTGAAGTTAAGATTCTTTAGATATCATGATGGTACAAAGTTGGTATTAGTTGATGAAATTAGCATGCAAAGTCATCCTTAGTAAGGTGGAATTTGATAAATGTGAGTTACATAGGTTATTTAATTAGTTTTAATTAATTTAAATCATTTGAGTTAATATTTATTGTTTGTCTAATATATAGAATATGTTGAGGAGACGATGAGTGATTTTGACCTAATATGAGGAGGTGGAGGTGCTTATCCAGGATGGGGAGGTAGTTGCCCACTAAATACTCTGTAGTTTTTCTTAATTTTATTAGTTGTAGTGTATTTTTTACTATTTTTATTGAAAATATAGTAGTGTAGGGCTTATTTTTGGAAATGTGGCACTTTTGTCCTGGCATTGGTGCTACTGTCTAGTAGGCTTAGTTTGTGTTGTTTATTATTGTTTATTAGTTTTTTATGCCTTTTATTATCTGTTGGTCTTATATTTTATGTTTTTAATGTTAGATTTGGTTGTATTTTTGTAGGTTGATGTGCGTATGAGAGAATTTTGGACTTGTTAGGAGTCAAAGACCTTATGAGGTATGCCCTTTATAAAAACCAAGATGGCCATGCTAGAGAGAGTGGATTTGAGTCACGTGGCATCCCTAGATTTAATGTCCTAAGATAAACACATGATGACTGCACCATGTGAGAGGTAGGATGTGTCGATGCTTAAATATGTATCACAAGGTGCTTAGAGTGTTTAAGAAACACTTCTCATTTTAAAATTCAAAGAATTCAAAGCATGAGTTGCATTTTGTGATAATCCTATATCTATGATGGAATAGAGGTAGAACAAATGATTGTTTCACAATATTTATAATTTTTGGTGGTTGGGAGCCATTGTGGCCTACAAATATTTGCAAATAAGAAGATGATCTATGCTAATTAAGGTGAATTATGCTCAATTATAAGTTTAAAGCTGAACTAAGATGGATATATATAATGAAGTTTTAATCTAAAGTGAATTTGTTAAAAAAGAATCAAAAGGAAGGGTAGGGCAAAGATAAAATGTGTTCTTATTGATCTTCATTCTAGGCATCATGAAAAATTTCAAATATCATCCAAGTATGTACTTAAAACCAATGTATGATACGAAACATCTTAAGCTTGAATCTTACCACACATTAGGCAAACTTCTAAGGAATGTGAAAAATAATTCAAATAAGAATCAAGATTAATTTAAATAATTGCCTCTATAATTAGATAGTTGATGCACATCTACAAATGCAAAGCAAATAAAATGAAGTAAACTAGACAACCTTTAGTTATCCTAGCATAAGCACAAGTTGAAATTTTTGCATTCAAAATTACACACTAAGAGTCTTCAAGAACTATTCAAATCTAGAGTTTAGAATATATAAACGAGAGAGAAACCATATAACAATTCACACAAACAAAATGAGACAATATTTTTAGAATTATCTACTTGCATTAGTTGCTTAAAGTTTACACTAGTTTTTAGCTCAAAAATCCCTCCTTTTTACAATTAACAATGTTCTTTTTATAAGATTCAAGGCATCATATTGAAAAGTTTCATCCAACTACATTTGTACAAGTGTATAGGATAGGTGTCCTTTTTGTTACATTATATAACAAATGACCTTTTCTTTTTAATAGACTAGTTTATAGACAATGTGCTCTTACAAATTGGACATGTCTATACAAAAGAATATCCTATTTCAAAACATTAAATAAAGTTGGTTATAAAAGGAATATTCTCAATTCATTAATTTATTAAGCACCTTTGTGGTTTTTATCCATTCTATCTAATGTTTCTGACTTTACTAATGTTTTTGACCTTGTCTATTAATAACTCAGTTAAACTTTGGGTCAGCTTCTAGATCAAAGTGTTCTTGCACATATGAAAATCCATCTCTCCTTGGTCTTGTCCTTTGCATCCTCAGTCTATAAAATCTTCTTTTTATAATTTTTGATTATGTGGCACCTTTATTACACTTTCATGACATCTTGCTCAAAATTCATTAGTTTTAAGCCTCTTTGAAAAGTCCATATTTGTTTTTCACCATTAAATTAGCTTGCATAGATCAACGTGAATCATGGATCTTCATATTATTTTGATCCAACCAGATATTTTAAATTAGACATCCATGTGACCATATTTTAATGATCATATGAATGTCATTGACAGACATATGATAATCAAATTTAAGCTCATCCATGGGGATCTTTGCTATCTTAAATTTGCCATCCATGTGATCTTTATTTGACATCTACATGGATGTCATTAATGGTCACGTGACCTTCAATTTTAAGATCATCATCAAGGATCTTCACTATATTAAATTTGACATTCATGTGACCATAATTTAACATCCATGTGGATGTCATTAACAGGTGCATGACCATCAAATTCAAGCTCATCTTTGAGACTATCTACCAAGCTTACCACTTGTCATTTTCTAGTTTTCTCTATTCCTACATGTGCCACGCATTAACTACTTAGTGCTTCTACTCTTTGAACTGGGGGTTCAAGGTTATGCCACTTGACAATCTTGTAGGAGCTCGAAGCTTCATTTAAAATTATATGTTTATCTCACTCCATTTGATCTTGGTCCTCTACTTAAATGTGGGTCATTGATCCTACATTAAAAAATGAAAGTTAAGCTTTATATTTAGGATAAAAAGATTAATCTCATCTCTAAACATAATATACAAGACCTCATGAAATTAAAATAGACTCACCATAAAGACCTTGGACTATGGTTTTAAACATAGAATAAAATGGACCTCGCAAATAATTAAAGGGCCAAGCGTAATGATTTTAACGTAATCTTTTTAAGGTAGGCTAAACATAAAAAAGGGACCCTACAAAATGTGAATTAGCATAAGGTCTTAACCTAAGGTTTCATTATATAAATAAATATGATGAAACTTTGGGATAGGGTCTTAGGCTAGTAATAAAAGTGACCCTACAATTTTTATTAGACCATGTTAAGATAAAAGGGATCATGAATTATGAGATATGAAAAGGGACCAAGTATGAATTTTTAGCCTAAGGTTTGGTTGTGTTACAAAATATGACCAAGCCTTAGGATAAAAATTAAACTAAGTCTATGGCATTTAAATTGATTTAGATAATTTGTTTCATGATTTTAGCCTCAAGGGAAATGTCTTAGACAAAATGTCTAAAACAATCCTCCCAAAGAGTCATTTGGTAGGGCCTTTGTCTAAGACAAAAGTCCTGAAAGGCACTTCTCATGGGGCAAAGGGAAATTTCAAAATTCTAAAGGATAATTGAGGACCATTTCAAAAATATTGAAGGGCAAGTCTGAAGATAAGGTACATCTTACAAAAATCTCAAAGGGTGCATCTAGAAGACAAAGTACCCCTTAAAAAAATCTTGAATGATAATTTCAAATAAGTCAAAGGGCATTCCCAAAAACCTAAAGGGTATGTGCCATTCACAAAATTCCCAAAGGATAATTTCATTAAAGCAAAGGTCACTTTAAAAAGAGTTGTGGATAATTTTCTGCAAGAAAGATGTTTTCAGCCTTTTGTGTTGGACAAAATGTCCAAAACAAATCTAGAAGGGTCACTTCAAGAAATAATAAGTATAAAACAAATATGCTAAATGGTAAGTACAAAGAGGCCAAAGGGAAATTTTTCAGGGAAAATACCTAATAGAATAAGTCCACAGGGAAATTATTTTAAACAAAATGTCTGAAATAATTGTCCCAACATAGATAAGTCCAAGGGAATATGCTAATTGCATAAGTCCCAAAATAATTATTTAATAAAAACCCAAAAGTACTAGGACAAAGTATCCAAAATATAAACCCTAGAGGTTAATTCATTAGGGACAAAGCTTTGAAGGAAAAGCCCAAAAAGACATGTCTGAAACATAACAAAAGGACTTTACATTTAGACTTAGACCACATGAAAGATAGAAAAGTCCAAAATGGGGGCTCAAAAATAATAATAACTTAGCGTGGATGTTTAAACTAAGGTTTGGTCTTGTTGAAAAACATGACTAATCCTTAGGAAATAAAAATTAAACTAAGCCCTAGCATTATTTAAAATATACTCGTGTAAAAAGTTCTCACCAAAATCAAATCAAGTACTTAGATTGAGGGTTTAGTTATTAAAATATTAATCTAATAAACCAAAGTTTAGTAAAGAATCAAGTTAACACTAAAATCTGAAACCCAAACATTGTTCATTCCAAGTAGACTTGATTGGACCTACAACTTGAAACACAAAGATCCAATGTTAGCACTTTAGATAAGGGCAAACCAGCACCATGAACAAATATGCTAACAAAACTACGTGTGGGTGATCTTAAAATAAAAATAATGTGCAAACATGTTAATGATACTCTGATCAAGTGAATTTTCTATTTCAAGGCATAAATTTGCACAAGGGTCCCCATGTTTCAAAAATGGGGGTATGTTGACCTCAATAAATGGTGACTTCTGGGGGAAGTATAGTAATATGTTAGAATTTAGAGACTCTAATTCAAAAAAATAAATATATTACCTATTCCAATTGATCAATACCATTATCAAGATTAGTTCATGGATTAAAATAAGTATTGTACCTATGGAGTTAGGATCAAACATCAAAACCTAATCATGTGTGTGTGTGCTTTGATTCCACTTATTATTTGTCATGGGATTTAGGGAAAAACTTCTAAATTTTATGCCTTTAATCATTAACATTTACTTATAACATGTTTGGATATTCATTAAGAGCTATGATTTAGCTCAGGGAAGGCTTGGGAATTTTTCTACTACTAGCCAAGCATCCATAACCCTAATAGAGATACCTTTGACTCCACTGAAGGCCTTGCTCCACTACCAACAAGGCATCCATAGCCCTAGTGGAGATTACCAAAATCACCTTTTCTTGGAAAGCTTTTGATTTTGTAATAAGCTCTTATTTTTGTTTTTTTAGATCATTTTGGCTTTCTGACAAAAGTTAGGAACTAGGTCAGCTAGGTTTAGGGATTTGGTCAAATATTTGATCCTTAGACAATCACCTATGGTTGAAACCTTTATCCTAGGAAAGGATTTTTGTTAAGTGCAAGCATGACTATGTCTTAATAATTCAAGCTTTCATTGCATATGTGTAATTCTTCTTGAAAACAAGCTTAGATCAAAATAATGTTTAAGACCTTATGAAACAACCAATCTATCCATTAGTTCTTACAATTTTCTCTACCTATAACATTAAGCTTTATATTTTAGATCCATGATCAACAAATGTTAAGGAGTTATACCTGCATTCATGAACTATGGAGTTCCTATTTTTTGAACTTTGAGCTGAAATTTATCCAAAAGGACTTATTAGAAGCAAGGAACAACACATGGAAATCAAACACATAAAAGAGAAAACAAAGAAATTAGAAAGAAAAATAAAATCAAATAAATATATATAAACAAGGGATAGAAAGGAAAGAATAGAAAGAAACTAATCTAGCCTACCTGTTGTAACTCTAACCATTCTTACAATTCACTCCATAAAGACTCCAGGTGGGGCAGTAGAGAAGTAGTGCTTAAGGTACTACCCATTGGTGGTCAGCATGAACTCTATTCCGTATAATTCTTTTAGCTTGAAGGTGTTATCTCCAAGTATTTCAGCAATCTGATAGGGACCTATCCACAAAGGTGTGTATTTTCTATGTTTACACTTGGGTTTGGATGCCTTATCCTAAAGGAGAACCAAATCTCCTTGCCTAAACACCTTTATGTTTGATCACTGATCAAACCAACTATTCACCATGGTTTGGTGTCTACTAAAGTTGGTCAAATCCTCTTCTCTAACATCTTATATTTGAATAATGTTTAGTAGCCTTGAATTTTCCAATTCCTGATCATCTTCCATGTACTCTTGCATGAACTGGTATGTTGGCAGCTTGAGTGTAATGGGGAATATGGGCTCTTGGTCATATATTATTAATAAGGTTGATGCTTTGAGAGCCTACTTAACTCTTTTTATATCTACCCATAGGGCATATTTTAGTAACTTATGTCAAGTTATAGGTTTGTATGTTATAGGCTTATTTATTGCTTTCACCAAGTTCTTATTAGTTGATTCAGATACACCATTACCTTGAGGATAATGGTTGGATGAGAAATTGAAAATGATATTATTATCATATGTGCATTTGGTCATCTCAATGGATATAAAAGCTAATCCATTATCACATACTAGAGAGATCAGTGTTTCAAGCTTGGTACATATGTTTTTCTTCTAGAAAGGTGATAACTTCTTCGATCTTGCACTGCTTAGTGGTCATTGCCTCAGTCCATCTGGTGTAGTAGTCAGTAGAAATTAAAATGTATTTGTAACCTTTTGATGAATTTTGGTTGATTACCCCCATGAAATATAGTCCCCACTAAGCAAAAGGTTTATCTATCATAAATGGTTGTAGTGCCCATGCCACCTTAGCTCTTTTGTGCTGAAGACTTGACATGAATGGCACTTCCTTACATGCTTATGGGCATCCCTAAAGATTTTGGGTTATTAGTAACTAGATCTAAGTATTTTATGATTTGTTGTCCTTCTAGATGAATGTCCACTTCCCAACTTCTCATGAAAAGTGATCATGATTTTAGTTGTTTCTTCTTTGGATACACACCTCAAGTAAACACTTTTAAAGTTTTTTTGGTACAGTGCTCCATCTTTAATTACGTAGTGGGCTACCTTAAGTCTTATGGATCCTCTTTACTTCTTGGTTAACCCTGTAGGATAAGTACCATTGATTAGTATATGAATAATAAGATCATACCAATCATTGGACTAAAAACTTTATTGTTCAACCTACATGACACTTAGCTTGGGTTTAGCATTGGCACTCAATTGAATTAGACATTGGCACCTTACCAATTTTTTATTATTTATTTTAGTGTCATATTCTTGAACCACACACATCCACTTATGTCTCCTTTCTCCTAGTTCATTCTAACTTAGCATGATCTTGGTGGTAGGGTCTAGTAAGATGATATGCACCTTATTCCTAAGAATGTAGTGACTAAATTTATTCACCACCTTAACTAATGCACATGCTTTTTTATCAATTAAATAATAATTTAACTTAGCATTCTTAAATTTTGTGCTCATGAAAGCAATTGGATGATCACATCCATCAATTTTATGAGTTAAAAATATTGTAATAGCATGATCAAAAGCAAAGGAATAAAGGTAAAAATACTTGGAGAAATATGGACTTATCAAGACTGAAGCTTGTCCAATTGCTTCTTTGATGTCCATAAAAGCCTTCTTGGTTTCCTTGTTCCAAGTGATTTTGGCATCTTTCTTTATCATATCATTCAATGTCTTGAAAATTTCTACAAAGCCAGAAATAAACTTTTTTACAAAATTAATTTTGCCGAATAATGATTTCAGTTCTTTCCTACTAATAAGAGGCTTTATTTTTGATATAGCATTTACTCTAGCTGAGTCTATAGATATTCCTTCCTTAGTGATAACATGCCCTAATATTTTTCCCTCGATAACATAGAAAATACTTTTATTTAGGTTGAGACAAATCCCATACCTTTTGTACTTTTCAAATACCTACTATAAATGCATGATGTGGTCCTCCTTATTCTTAAAAAAGATAGTCATATCATCCACGTATATAATAATGCATTTACCTATCATACATTGTAAAGCATGATCCATGGCCCTTTGGAACATTACCCCTATATTGATTAGCCCAAATGGCATCCTTTTGTAAGCAAACATGCCCCACTTGGTAGTAAAAGCAGTCTTCATCCTATCTTCTTGATTTAATCGCAATTGGTTATACCCTGAAAATCCATCAAGAAAAGACATCATAGTAGAACTAGAAATTATTTGTATAACTTGGTCTAAAGAAAGCAAAGGATAATTGTCTTTTTTAGATGATTTATTTAGATTCTTAAAATCAATGCATAGTCTTATTTCATCATTCTTTTTCCTATTGGCACCAAATTAGAAACCTAGGTAGAGTGCCTAATGGGAAATATAATCTTGGCATCTAATAATTTTTTAACTTCTTTAAAAATCATAGGTTTTAAAATAGGGTTGAAAGGCCTCTACTTTTGTCTGAAAGGTTTGTAGTTTTCCTTCAAAGGTATGGTATGGGTGATGACTCTTGCATCAAAAATCTTCAAATCATCATAAAACCATGCTATTATGTCTTTATAGTTTGTCATCAAGTCTTTGTATTTTTCATTTTCAATGCTCGTACATTTTGTTCCAATATTAACTAGATGAGGTTGATCTTGAGGTCCAAGATCAACTAACTTGTAATTTTTCCCATAGGCCTTAGGTATTTTCATGTTTCAGCTAGTTTATCTTGATCAAATATCCTTTCCAAGGAAATCATGCCTTTTAGGATTTTATTATTACTTATTTGAATGACTTTGTTATCAATTCTACCATCTGGTTCAAGAGTATTCTCATTGGCCTCATCTATGACATGGGCCTAAAATACTCTCAAGTTAGTCATGAAATCTAGGATCTATTGGTCATCATTAAAAACCTATAGATGGTTTATGTTATCTAGGATCAAAGGGCATGGAACATCCTCAATGCTAAAGTTTTGAGACTCATGGTTTGGCATAAGATTGGTTGCAACAAAGGTAAGCTTATTAGTATCCTTGTTCTCCTCCCTAAGGATGGAAACAATGTTGAATGCATCAAAAGATTCTAGTAAATCCCAGACTCTAAACTTATATCTCTTGAGATATGATAATTTACACTTGTATTTACTACTCACCTGATTGACCATAAGTTCTGAGTCACCATGAACCAAAATTTATTTAACCTTATGCTTAATGGAAAATAGAAATCCTAGAATCAAATCTTCATAATCTACAAGATTATTTGTGCAAGGAAATTGAAGTCTATAAGAAGCTTTTAGTTCTTTCCAAATAAGATTGGTTAGAAAAAATCCTACTCCAGTTCTAGACTTACACCTAGCACCATCAAAATGTAATTTCCAAATTCTAGGTAAAGCATGAGAAGTCTTATAAATACGTACCTTAGAAGTCTCAAGATTATACACTCCTAATTCAGAATCAATCATGTTCATCTCATCAGATTCTAACATGTTAACCCTTTCATTCATAGCATTATATTTTTTGATCATATGCTTCATCTGAGGTTCTCTTTCCATTATAATCTAATTTGGGACCCCTTTCCATGACAACCATAAATGTGAACAATTAGTGGGCATATATCCATTTGGGGCCTTTATCCATTCTCTACTTAATAGTATCCCATAAGCATCAGGAATGTCCACCACCTAGATTTTAATAAATTACTAGACCCTTGGCTCAAAGGCAAGCTACATATGAACATTTAATAATTCCTCAATTACTTTGACTCTAGACTTATCTAATTGAGTACCAACTCTATCAAATTTAATAGGAGTCAAGCTAAGTTATTTATAAATACCTATTGGCATGATGTTTGTGGATGCACCAGAATCTAATAAATAATTATGTAAATTTTTACCAAACATTCTGACAGTAAGTAGGAAAGGTGAGGATTATATCTTATCTTTATACATAACAATATTAGCATTATCAATTTTGGGTGGCATACCAAGATTTTTAGACAAGGACTCCAACAACAAGTCTCTTTGGTCAGTGATCTATGTCAACTCATGAAATGTAATGTTATCCTTAATTTTATTCATGTCTTTCATAATATTATACCCAATTCTATTATAAGAAATATATGCATTAGTACTATGCTTATAAGTAATCCCCTTTAGAATCTTTGGGTTATTATCTGAGGTAGTATCCAGAAGAGTGTCAAAGTTGTTTGGATGTGTCAAAGTTAGGGGATGTTTATGTTCCCTATTTCGTAGAGGATATGTCTTCTTAAATAACTATTGAAAAACATGGACTTCTTTAGGAATATCATCAGGTTCATTATCTTTTTAGAAATAGAATTCGAATGTCTCCACCATGAAGGCTTGGTCAGCAATTTTAGATCCTAATGTACCTACACCATTATATTTGTTAGGAACCACTTCAAATGTATCCAACTCTTCTTAAAAGACCTCAAAAGCTTTATAGAATTCAATGTAATCTATCTCACCATGTCTAGAAGTGCAATGTAATCTATAATAATCAAGTAAAGTAATATCAATAAGATTATATCCATTATTTTCTTATTAGCAGATGACTCATTATTATTATTTTTGTTGTAATTATCATTATAGAATTTGTTAATGGTCCTATTGAATATTTGGAAATAAAATTTCCTACCCGATCTTTCTTCAATATTACCAACTTATTTTTGTAGCTAAAGAAAATTAGTTCTTAAATTTTAGACCATATTTAAAATAGAGTCATTTTCATTTTTGGGAGTCTCAAAGTTATGAACTTGATTATTATTAGTACCCATGGTTGGTTCCAAGGCCTTTTGATCACTAGGGTTAAATCCATTTACAACAGTGTTCAATAATCTCAAGTTCTAGGTAGGATGAGCATGACTTAAGGGTAATTGGTTCAAAGTTGGGATTTGGTTCAAAGTAGGTATGTTCTAATTCTTATTGGGGAAGACATTTAGGATAGGAAAATGTGGGTTGACATTGGGAATAGAATAAGCCATCTGACCTTGGGGTTGCATCTAGTCATTAATAATCATAGCCTTGGCATAAGCTAAAGCTAATGTGTTCATGGGTCCAATAGTTCTCTTTATAAATAAAAAAGTCATAGGATCTAAGGCATCCTTATAGATTTCTAAGGCTAAATCATCATCTGGTCTATAAGGAGCTATAGTCCTAATAAACATATTTTATAACCTAGCATTGAAATCTCTTATGGTTTTATTTGCATCCCTTTTTACTATGGTGAATTACAGTTACAAGACATAAAGACTGATAATTTTACCAAACTGGTCAATGAAGACATTGTTAAAATCAACCCATCTTGTAATGTAATTTTTAGGGAGATTTAAACCATTTGTATGTATCATCTTTAAAATTTAAAGTAAACAATCTAAATGCTACATCTTTATGAGTGACATTTAACAATCTCAAAGCAGCTTTGAATGACTTAATATGCTCCTCAGTCATTATAATGCCATTAGGACTAAATATTGGCAAATATTTATCAGGGTTATGGAGGTCATGTACCACACCTAGCACATTGATATAAAAGCCACCTAGCCAAGCCATACCTTGATTGGGGTTGAATATGTGAGTACCCTAGATTGGTGAATTTGGAAAAGACTTTGAAACTATATGCTTACATTTATCCTGCCTAGATCTTTTATGGACTTCTAATTCAAGCAGAGGTTCCCTAGTCTCTAAACATGACCTTCTTCTAATTATTATCAATTCCAACTTGAGAATTTTAAATCTTATTTTAAATATGATGTGTCAATCCTATCTTTGTAGAGAATGATGATTAGAAATGAACATTAAGCAAATTTTGCAAAGATTCATATAAAGGATGATAAAGGATGGCAATCTTTAATCAATTCAACTCAAACATGTATCCAAATATGTAATCAAGATTGACCTTTACATGTTTTAAGCTCAAATTAACTCAATTGTGTAAAGGATCTAAAAATCTCTGATCAAAATAGCTATTACTAACCTCAAACCTATTGGGTTCATAATTCTAAAGCTATCTTTACCATAATTAAACATATGTCTTCAAAGAATGTTAATCTTTGTCTAAATAGGCATAAAGACTGATCTAAAACTGTGAAGATCACCAACCTTTACATAATTATGCTAACAGAAACATAAATATGCAAAGATTAAAGTGATATTTAAACATAATTCACAAAAACCAACAAAGATACTACAAATCTACAATGAATTTATCCCTCCTTCTAGTGCCAGCAAAGCTTGCCCTATTGATGCCTAAATATGTATCATAAGGTCATTAGAGTGTTTAAGTAACACTTATCATTATAGAATTCAAATAATTTAGAGCATGAGTTTTATTTTGTGATAATCTTGTTATCTATGATGGAATAGAGATAGAAAAATGATTATTTCACAATATTTATAATGCCTGGTGGTTGGGAGCCACCATGGCCTACAAATATTTACAAATAAAAAGATGATTTATGCTAATTAAGGTGAATTATGATCAATTCTAAGTATAATTATAAACTAAGATGGATATATATAATGAATCTTTAATCTAAAATGAATTGGTTAAAAAAGAAGCAAAAGGAAGGTTAGGGCAGAGAGAAAATGTGTTGTTGTTGATCTTCATTCAAGCATCATGACAAAGTTCAAATATTATCTAGGTATGTACTTAAAACCAATATATGATATGAAATAGATTAAGATCAAATCTTACCACACATTAATCAAACTTCTAAGGAATGTGAAAAATAATGCAAATAAGAACCAAGCTTACTTTAAAGATTTACCCCTATAAGTAGATATCCGATGCACATCTATAAATATAGAGAAAATAAAATGAAGTAAACTAGAGAAACTTTAGTTATCCTAGCATAAGCACAAGTTAAAAATTTTGCATTCAAAGGTACACACCAAGATTCTACAAGAACTATTAAAATCTAGAATTTAGAATAGATGAATGAGAGAGAATCCATATAACAATTCACACAAACAAAATGAGACAATATTTTTGGAATTCTCTACTTGCATTAGTTGCTTGAATTTTACACTAGTTTTTAGCTCAAAAGTCCCTCCTTTTTACAATTAACAATGCTCTTTTTATAAGATCCAAGGCATCATGTCAATCAGTCTCATCTAATTACATTTGTACAAGTGTATAGGATAGGTGTCCTTTCTATTGCATTCTAGAAAAAATGACCTTTTCCTTTTAATAGATAGGTTTATAGACAATCTACTCTTACAATTATACATGTCTATACAAAAGAATATCATATTTCAAAATATTATACAAATCTGGTTATAAAAAGAATATTCTCAATTCATTTATTTGCTAAGCCCCTTTATGGTTTTTATCCATTATGGCTAATATTTCTGACTGCATTGATGTTTTTGACCTTGTCTATTAATAACCTAGCTGACTTTGAGTCAACTTCTAGATTAAAGTGTTCTTGCATAGGTGGCAATCCATCTCTCTTTGGCTTGGTCCTTCACATCCTCAGTTCATAAAATCTTCCTTTTGTCATTTTTGCTTATGTGGTACCTTCATTGCACTTTTTTGGAATCTTGCTTAAATTTCATTAGCTTTGAGCCTCTTTGAAATGTCCATCTTTGCTTTGCACTATCAAATCAGCCTACACGGATCAACATAGATTATAGATCTTCAAATTATTTAGATCTAACCAACTATCTTAAATTTGACATCCAAATGATCATCATTTGACATCTACATGGATGTCATTGATAGGTACATGACCATAAAATTTAAGCTCATCCATGAGGATATTTTCTATCTTAAATTTGACATTTGCATGACCATCATTTGACATTCATATTGACATCACTGATGAGTGCACAACTATTAATTTTAAGATCAGCATCAAGGCTCTTTACTATCTTAAATTTGACATATGTGTGACCATCATTTAATGCCTACACTGACATCATTGATAGGCATGCAATCATCAAATTTAAGCTCATCTTCAGGACTGACTACCAATATTGCCACTTGTCATTTTTTAGTTTGCTCTATTCCTGTATGTGCCACATGTTGACTACTCAGTTATTCTAGTCTTTGAAATATGGATCTAAGGTTATGCCACCTGACAGTCCTACAAGAGATCAGAGCTTCATTAAAAATTTTGCATTGATCTTTCTCTATTCGATCTTGGTCCTCTACTTAAACATGCGCTATTGATCCTACATAGAATAGCGAAAGTTAAGCTTGATACTTAGGATAAAAATATTAAGCTAAGCTCTAAACATAATATACATGACCTCATGAATTTAAAATAGACTCACCATAAATACCTTCGACCATGGTTTTAAACATAGAACAAAAGGGACCCCATGAATAATTAAAGGGACCAAATGTATGGATTTTAACCTAAGATTTTTAAGCTAGGCTAAACATAGAAAAGGGACCCTTTAGAATATGACTTAGCATAAGGTCTTAACCTAAGGTTTCATTGTATAAATAAATATGATGAAACTTTGGGATAAGGTCTTAGGCTAAGTAATAAAATTGGTCCTATATTTTAGATGGACCATGCTAAGATAAAAGGGATCGTGGATGAAAAGATATGAAAAGGGACCAAGCATGAATTTTTAACCTTAGGTTTGGTTATGTTGAAAAATAATACCAATACTTAGTATAATAATTAAACTAAGTCCATGGCATTTAAATTGATTTAGATAATTTATTTTGTGATTTTAGCATCAGGGGAAATGTCTCAAACCAAATGTTTGAAATAGTCCTCCTAAATAGTTATTTAGTAAGGCCTTTGTCTGAGACAAAAGTCATGAAGGGAACTTTACATAGGGGAAAGGGAACTTTAAAAAGTTTGAAGGATAATTAAGGAAGGCAAAGGACCATTTCAAAAATCCTAAAGGGCAAGTTTAAAGATAAGGTGCCTCTTACAAAAATCTTGAAGGGTACATCTGAAAGATAAAGTGCCCCTTAAAAAATCCTGAAAGATGATTTCAAAGAAGTCGAAGGGCATTCCAAAAAACTTGAAGGGTATGTGCCCTTCACAAAAATCTTGAAGGATAATTTCATTAAGGCAAAGGTCACTTTCAAAATATTTGTAGACAAATTACCATGGGGAAGATGTTTTAGGCCTTTTGTGTTAGACAAAATGTCTGAAACAAAAATCCATAAGGATCACTTCAAGAAATAATAAGTCTGAAACAAATATGCTAAAGGGTAAGTGCAAAGAGGCTAAAGGTAAATTCTTCAAGAAAAATCCCTGATAGAATAGGTCCACAGGGAAATTGTTTTGGACAAAATGTTCAAAATAATTGTCCTAACATAGATAATTCTAAAGGAATAGACCAATTGCATAAGCCCTGAAAGAAAATTTGAACAAAAGCCTAAAAGTACTTGGAAAAATTATCCTAAATATAAATCCCAGAGGTTAATTCATTCAAGATAAACCTCTAAAGGAAAAGCCCAAAAAGACATGTCTGAAACATAATAAAAAGACTTTGCATTTAGACTTAGACCACATGAAAAATAGAAATGTCCGAAGGGGGGCTCAAGAATAATAAGAACTTAGCATGGATTTTTAGACTAAGGTTTGCTCATGTTGAAAAACATGACTAAGCCTTTGTAAATAAAAATTAAACTAAGCCCATAGCATTATTTAAAATATTCCCACACAAAAATTTCCCATTAGATTCAAATCAAGTACTTAGACTAAGGGTTTAGCTATTAAAATATGAATCTAACAAACCAAAGGTTAGTAAAGAATCAAGTTAACACTAAAATCATGAAACCCAAGAATTATTCATTCTAAGTAGACTTTATTGGACCTACAACCTGAAACATAGATATCCAATGTTAGCACTTTAGATAACGACAAACTAGAACCATGAATAAATATGCTAACAAAACTAGGTATGGGTGATCTTCAAATAAAAATAATGTGAAAACATGTTAATGATACTCTGATCAAGTGAATTTTCTACTTCAAGGCAAAAATTTGCACTAGGGTCCCCATGTTTCAGAAATGGGGGTATGTTGACCTCAATAGGATGTAGATACCTACATGTTTTGATTACCTATTAGGGATATGAATACTACCTTAGAGGATGTGTATAGGATCCCATAATTTCCTATTACTAAGTAGAGATCCATATTATAGGAGGATACTGGTGATTGGGATATACAGTGGGCTAATAGATGTTTTTCCATTATGGGTGCAATGACTCATCATATAGAGAACCATGGTGATATATTATTATCACTGATTGTCACAGTAGATGTTTCATAGCTATGCAAGTTCTTATCGATTTTATTGTCTTATATATGGCTATAAATGGGAGTGGTGTTTCTATCTCATATATGATGCATGAGATAGTGTAGGATATAGAGGATCATAGGATCATATACTCATGGAGTGTCACTATGGTATCCCACCTATACTAGGATTTATACCATTTTATGCAAGAGATGTGTGGCAGAGGTATTAGATCTTCCACACTATCACACTATTGGGCATATGAGCATATAAAAATGAGTAGGCCAGTGTTGACTCTATGAGGTTATTAGGCCCATTTGTAGTCATTTATGTAGAGGTGGAATGGGATGACCCATGTTCCCATGAGGAGTATGATGCAATGTCGACATGTGCTAGATAGTTTGAAAGCTAGAGACATTATCTAGAGACCTTACAAGGGCTATAAGGGATGACCTAAGGATAGTGCTCAGCTAAGATAAGTTCAAGTGAGTTATTGGTTCTATGACAATTAGGTTAATGTATATGAGAGGTTCTAGTATGAACAAGTGACATGATAGTTTAGTTTTACTTAGTATGTACCCCCAACACTAGTGGTGTAGTTGAGGAGTTATCAGGCTCCATTGAGGCCAAGTAGTAGCCCAGGCCATCAATTATAGAGTTAGACTCAATTCTATTGATAAATCAGGATCTGTTGATTAACATACCATATGTGGATGATATAAGAGTCATTAATGCCTATAAATCCTAGTGGAGAGATCATATATGGGCATCTCTATTTTTGAGAGGTGGGATTGTTGTAGAGGATGTACTAGATGTGGAGCCCCTTAGGGATATCGATGGTAAATTGTCATCGTATGTTTGTATATTATGTCTATTTGGTTACTCATTTACTTGGTTAATAATCTGATGCATTACGTGGGTATGTGTAGGTTCAAGTGATGATGAGTATTGAGAGACTACCATCGAGTCTACACTCCAAATATTGACACTATATATTCTTAATGATGTCATGGATGATGGCTTAGTAGAGAGGTCTAGGGATGTTTTTAGTTTTCATGCCCATTTGGTCAATCAAGTTATGATAGTTATTATGATGTATAAATGAGTATCAGTGGACAAGGATGAGGCATGCATAGAGTTATATAGATGGTCCATGCCTACTATTAGCAAAGGTTCTTAGTTTAATAGAACATGCTAAGGATGAGGATAGTTAAGTTTTATTAGTCTATGTAGTATAGTACAGAGAATTCATTTTTACCAAAAACATGATAAAACTGAGTTATTGTATGATTGAAAGGAACTAAGATTAACTAGAGTTTTATTTAAGTTTATAGAGAATTCAAATTACTTTAATACAGATTAAACCAAAAATTAAATATGATAACACATACAAGGAATAACATAATAAATATGATAGGTAACCATAACCAAAAAGCCTATATTAATCTCAGCAAAAGGCCATCAACTTCTTCATACAAGCATACATATTTAAAGTTGCTATAGTTCTTGACTATTCATATTATTCTCATAAATTGTTGCTAAAATGAGAATATTATTCATCTTCTATCCTTTCACAAATTGAAGAGGATAGGATAAAATACATATAGCTAATAAATTCATATATAATGCATGAATATTTAAAGAATATCTTACACAACTTTTCTTATCTATTTTTCTTCTCCTAACACTTTCCTAGACTTAAAGTGTTGTCTCATCCTAAAAAAAATTCATAGGTTCATCTATCTATGTGCTGAGGGTAGAAGCTAAAAATTTGATTAGACTAGTTACAGTCATAGTACTCTCTCAAGGCACCTTTTCCAATTTTCACCTCTTACACACTACTTAGCTACCCTTTTAGGTTTTCAACTAAGCATCATACTAACCTACCACCCCTTTAGGTTTTCAATAGTTTGGCATAACTAGGTGGCTTCCCTTTATGGTTTTTCAACCATCCTAGCCCTCCTTGTCTCACTAGTCATCCCTAATACAAAATTTGTTTAAAACATTACAAAAAATTTCAAAAATTATGCATTACACAGTACTCAACTAGAAGGAGGTGGTGTCTTAGAAGAAGAAGGCTAACTAGTAGGATCCTTGACCTTAGACTGAGCATCCATGTACTACATGATCTCTTTCTAGAATTCTAATGGTGGTAGTAAATAAGGACTTTAAGCATTACGGTCACCTCACTGTAGAATGGAGCCAGGTCAATATTGAATGCATCCCAATCAAGAATTACTTCCTAGACCATGTGAATCAAGATTTATAATGGTGCATAACACCCAATGAGTTATTTGAGGTCTATTTTCTAAGTGGCACTTATGTCTTCCCTTATATTATTGACCTTCAATTGAATCTTTGCACTCAGATGCTCCAGCTTTTTCGTGTATCTTTCTACCTAAAGCCCCAAAAATATAATACAATGTAGGTCCTATTTCCATTTGAGGTGTTGATCATGAACATTATCCTTAGCATTGAATTATTAATGGAGATCAAGTTCTATTTCATTTATTGAGGCAATCTGGTTTTACATAGTTGTGATAGTTGTGGCAATTGCGATAAAGTCTATGTTAGAGCTAACAAGGGTATTATCAAGCTATTGCTTCTAGTATAGAAGACTACATGCAATTTTATGGGCTTATAGAGCTTTGATGTCATGCAAACTTTGATACTCCTCCAGTAGATTAATCAAAGTCATGGTTACAGTCTTCAATTTGTAGCCCAAGTTATCGAGTACATGAAGTTACTATGTTATGCACCAATCTTTTGTGAGCTCTATAACTAAGGTCATTAGCCTACTGTGGTCAGATATGACATGTTCCCCAATGACTCAAGAGGTTAAGGTTCATCAAGTGTCTTTGATTATCTTCATTACTTCATGCATGTGAAACTTGAGTTCAACATTCTCTACCTTTGATTCGTCCCACTCTTGCTTTAGGGAGGTAGCCTTTTGTGTGATAAAATCTTAAATTGTTATGGCCCCCTCCAACTATTTCTTCAAAGGCAAGTGAGAGACATCCAAAGAGGCCTCCTATCTAACTAGAAGAGTGGTCAATGTACTTTTCATTGTTACAATATCCTAGTGTGTCATGGTGGCTAGAGGGAGGGAAAAGGTGGTATGTCGAGTAGTGATTAAGGGAACATCCCAAATCCATATAGCTCATAGTGAAATTTATGGTAGATATGTGTGTGACTATATCATGGTTGATGCTTATTGTTACATTGTGGCCTCTACTATCATCTTATCTTATTGTACAGCATCCTTAGCCATCTTCTATATGACCTATTCCTCCTATTTCTTCTTCCTATCTTCTTCCTCCATCTTCTTTTTCCCCTCCTCTTCTTCTTGATTCTTATTTTCTACTTACTATCTTATCTTGTCCTCTTCCTCTTTCTTAGTCTTTTATTCCTCTTCCTTCTTCTTTTTCTCTTTGACTTCCTCTTTCTCTTTCTTCTTTCTCTCATCTTATTCTTCTCTCTACTTCTCTTGCTCTTCCTTCTTTCTCTATTTTTCTATTTCTATTTTTTTGTTCTTATTCCTACACAGCTTGGGCCTACACCTGGGCTTATGCTTATGCCTACACTTGTTTTTTCCATAGGTATTCATTATGTTCCTCCTTATTCTTTTTGGTAGCTTCCTCCTTCTTCTATTGTTGCATGTGATCTATTGCATCTTGTTGTCACTTTCCTTCTTTTTCTTTCTTCTCTTTCTCCTCTTATGCTTGTTGTTGTATAACAACTACTTTGTGGGCTTGTCAGGCCATCTCCTAAGCCTTTTTTGTGTTTTCCTCTACATCCTTGGCCTTTTTGGAGCCTCAGCTTCTTTGGCTTATTGTGTTGCTTATTATTGCTATGCTTATTCTTTCTTTATTTTCTTCTCCTCTTTCTTGAGCTAGCATTCAGCTGCACGAGCAACTTCTTCTCTAACAGCCTATTGATACTCTATTTTTTGTTTCTCCTATGTTATTTTTCTAACCTCCTATACTTACGATGATGAAGGGGAGTCATTTAGGTGCACCTTCAAACTTGTAACCTGTTACTTCCTTCTATCAATTATGACCAGTCTACATTGTGGTAGTGGTATAGAAGTTTTTGAGGTAGGTTGAGCTTCCTACTCAGTAATTGGTCAACCAAATGTATTTTCTTCCAAATTAAGGGAGTCTCTTATCTCCCACCATGTTTTGGGCCTATGTACAAGTTATTTTGGTGGACTCTCTAGCAAAGGTGCAAAAACAAAATCAGGTGAAAATGATGGAGTAGTCAATGGTTGTACGAAGTTTATTCTATGTTGAGGTTGTTCCACCTCTTCTTTAAATATATCAATAATGATGGATGGTGGACAAGCTAGAAGTTCCACCCATAGGTTAGGTGTAACCTACTTTAAAATTTGTATAGTGTGCATTACCTTCTAGAAAAATAACTCTTTTTCTTCTTCCTTCTTGTAATAGTCTCTAGCCATGTCTATTAGCATGACTTGGTAGACTTCATATGCATTAGTACCCATATCCATGAGGTTGCAAGAGCCAATAATCTATGGCATCTTTGGGCCATCCTTCTAGGTCCAAGTTTTGCATGTTATTCTCTTTGGAGGAAGTGATGTTGAATGAGGGTTTACTTTGCACTTCTCCTTATGTTGTTGTGAACTAGATGCTGGCTCTGATGGCTGTATAGTAGGAATTTTTATGCTCGGTGGTATCAATAACAAAGGGGTTTCTCACCTAGTTTCATGTTATTTTTGTTTGGCCACCTTAACCTGCATTATGTCTATCATGATGAAGAATGGAAGTAGTTTGAAAGGTGAGCATGGTAGCTCATGAATTGTGATGAAGACTCTCTTAAGAAGTAGAGTGACTATGGTAGGTTATCCTAAATACTAAAAGACATCTGGTGGGACTCTAAGGTGTGTGGTGATGAGGTTTAGACATTCCTCCCATTAAGATTTAAACTTCCCCTCGTGTGTGAGGGATCCACATTCTTACATTCATATGATGTTGCAGAATTCCTACACTGACCAGTAGTCTGCATCTAGGTGAACTTCCCCCTTGTGATATTTTCATTATATGAAACAAAGGATAAAGATCAAAAACTGATACTAGAAGGTTTGCCTTAGAGTGGTGTGGCACTTATCAATTTTTATGAGCAATTATTTGATAAAGTATTTGGTCTAGTGGAATTGTTCACCTTGATGGATCATCCTATAAGCGATGTGCACAATGCCCTTAAGGATTTATTTGGTAGAATTAGTTGTCTACCAAAATTATTTGGTGATGCATTGACAAGAATGTGTACAAGTTCATCTATAATTTCATCAATTAATATCCCTCAATTTTTCCACACATATAGGTCCCAAACTTCTTGCAAGATAGGAGGCATTTTAGTCTTGTAAGGAATTAAGGAGTCTTTACACATAGGCATGCCCAATGCTCGAGCCATGGCTTATGTATTGATGACCATTGTCTCATCTGGTCCAAAATAGATAGCACCATCATTATATCATCCAAGTAATACTTGAATAATCTCTCCCATGTCACCAAAAGTTGGCATTCATAGGAGACACTTAACATCTATGTTCTAAAATTTATGGGGAGATATGATGGTAAGTGGTTGTGAAGCATCAATAGGGTTAGGCCAAAATATCTTTTGTTCATATTTATGTAGGTATTGAATTAGCTCTTGATCACTATACTTGGTCTGTTGAAACACCATGTCAGTACTCATGGCTTCCTTTTATGCTTTAGAGAGGGGTCAGATTAGTGGCATGGTATCCACAGTTGTGTAAGAATAATTTTGAGTGCTTCTAAATTTTTTGTGTGATAAAATTAGTTTGAATCTTGATAGTAATAGCTATCAAAAATATGCTAAGGATGAAATGTGAACTTAAAGTTTGAAATTAGCTTTTATAGTTTTCATACCTCTTGGCTTCCATGTCCAAGCCATACTTAGCTATCCACTCATCTTGAATGCAATGGAAAATGTGGAAAATCAATTTCTAATCTACCCATTAAAGTAGTTAGTCATTGGTGTATGTGTGGAGTTACATCATTATGCCCTTAGATATTCATATGAGAGGTACGACCTATTGATGTTGACTTGCTATTGATTTGTTGAATATCACATCCATCAACCCATTGCTCTTGAATTTACTTTTAGTGGATGCTCATTATCTAATGGATATCTTGCTAATGTGATATTTTGACATCTTTCCTAGACTTAATATTTTTTAGTCACTCCTCTTTAAATTTGTTGATAGTACACATGGATCTTCCTATGCATGTCTAGTACACATGATACTTAGTCTTTATACTTCACCAATGTTATTGCTATGATCATATACAAATAAACAAAATAAAAAATAAGTACACACAAAAAACTTACAAAATAGATAAATCCTAATCTTCATGGTGCTACTCAGTACCCACTTAGCTTACATAATGAGATCAATAGACTATTGGTGGTAGGGCTTAAGCCTACAACCATTTACTCACCATGGAAACATGGTTCCCTGAAGATCCCTTAAAAGTACCATTACTTATTAAGTCATGTATAATTTAAGGCCCTTTCCATCTTATTTTTAGTTTACTTGGGAATGCTCTGAACCGGCTATCATACAATAAAACTAGCTGATTTTTGTGAAATTCTTTGTGGCACAAATTCTTATCATTCCATGATTTTTGGTTTTGCTTATGCACTTCTTATGTCGATGCTTCTATTTTTTTGAACTCATCCATCCTATTTATTTCAAGAAACCAATTAGTAATAGATTCACAATCTCCTAAATGCATGACCATAATGATGCATAGGGTATTAGATATTCCATTAGCATGACTACTTTTAGGCCATACACTAGCTTAAATGGTGTAAATCCTATAGCCATTTTGTAATTTGTGTGATATTCCCACAAGATCATAGGAATGTGATCTTTCCAATCATCCCACTTAACATCATATATTTTTGTGAGCATTTTCCCTAGTACCTTATTTGAAGCTTTAGCCTAGCCATTCACCTATGGATGATAGGCAGTGATTTTATGATGAGATATCATAAACACTTTAGTCAAGGCATTTATGGTATTTTTGAGGAATTACATTTCTTTGTCATAGACTAACTTGATCAGACATCCAAACCTTGTAATGATATTTTCATTTAAAAACTTTGTTGCATCCTTCACACCATAACTAGGTGTGGCAACAGCTTTAACCCACTTAGTAAAATAATTTGTTGTAGTAATGATGTATCTAGCTTCATTTCACTTTCTTAGTGGGTTGATTAGTCCTATAAAATAAATACCCCACTATTTGAATGGCTACTCTACTAATAAGGGTTGTAATAGCATCTCATCTTTTTGGAGTGGTTTTAACATACATTGGTAGACACTACAATGTTGCACAACTCTATGTACATCTTGGAATAAATTTGGCCACCATATTCCACTCTATATAATTTTTCTAGATGTAGCCTCTCCGGCAAAATGTCCTCTTGTAACTCCTTAATGAAATTCCTCCAAGAGTTGAGGTTGTTCATGTTCAAGAACAACCCTATGCATGACTTCATCCTTTCCTAAGTGATATAATAATCCATTAATGATAGTATATGGTAGTGCTCTAGTCATAAACTATTTTTTATCTCACTCCTAAAAGTGTACAGGGAAGATTCATTGCTCAAGGAAGTTGGTAATAGCTTTAAAATTTTAAATAATCATAAAGACATGGAAGAGGTGTGCATCAGGTGAGTCTTCTTGTAGTTCTTTTAGATCTTCATCATTTGGAATGTAGTTGAGTTGTTCAAGTTCTACATTTTCTCTACCTAGTTTTATGTTTATATGAAATTAAAATTCCTAAAACAACATCAACCAATGAGATATTCATCCCCTTAACATTAGTTTGTTGACTAGATACTTTAGGGCTTGATGGTCAGTGAAAACTTCAAATGGCATCACAAAAAGATAGTTTTGGAATTTTTGGAGTGTGAATATAATGGCTAATGCTTGAGCCATGGCTTATGTATTGATGTCCATTGTCTCATCTGGTCCAAAATAGATAGCACCATCATTATATCATCCAAGTAATACTTGAATAATCTCTCCCATATTGCCAAAAGTTGGAATTCATAGGAGACACTTAACATCTATGTTCTAAAATTTATGGGGAGATATGATGATAAGTGGTTGTGAATCATCAATAGGGTTAGGCCGAAAGATATTTTGTTCAGATTCATGTAGGTATTGAATTGGCTCTTGATCACTATACTTGGTCTATCAAAACACCATGTCAACACTCATGGCTTCCTTTTGTGTGTTAGAGAGGGGTCAGATTAGCGGCATGGTATCCATGGTTGTGTAAGAAGAATTTTGAGTGCTTTTGAATGTTCTGTGCAATAAAATTAGTTTGAATCTTGATAGTAATAGCTATCAAAAATATGCTAAGGATGAAATGTGAACTTAGAGTTTAAACTTAGCTTTTATAGTTTTCATACCTATTGGCTTCCATGTCTAGGCCATACTTAGTTATCCACTCATCTTGAATGCAATGGCAGATGTGGCAAATCAATTTCTAATATGGCCATTAAAGTAGTTATTCATTGGTGTATGTGTGGAGTTACATCATTATGCCCTTAGATATTCATATGAGGGGTACGAGGTATTGATGTTGACTCGTTATTGATTTGTTGAATATCACATCCATCAACCCATTGCTCTTGCATTTACTTTTAGTGGATGATCATTATCTAATGGATATCTTGCTAATGTGATATTTTGACATCTTTCCTAGACTTAATATGTTTCAATCACTCCTCTTTGAATTTTTTGATATTACACATAGATCTTCTTATGCATGTCTAACACACACGATGCTTGGTATTTTTACTTCACCAATGTTATTGCTAAGATCATATAAAAACAAACAAAATAAAAAATAAGCACACACAAAAAAAAATCAAAATAGATAAATCCTAATCTACATGGTGCTACTCAGTACCCACTTAGCTTACATAATGAGATCAATAGACTATTGGTGGTAGGGCTTAAGCCTACAACCATTTATTCACCATGGCAACATGGTTCCTTGAAGATCCCTTAAAAGTACCATTCCTTACTATGTTAAGTCATGTATAATGTAAGGGCCTTTCCATCTTATTTTTAGTTTACTTAGGAATGCTTCAAACTGACTATCATATAATAAAACTAGCTATTTTTTATGAAATTATTTGTGGCACAAATTCCTATCATTCCATGAATTTTGGTTTTGCTTATACACTTCTTATGTCCATGCTTCTATTTTTTTGAACTCATCCATCCTATTTAGTTTAATAAACTGATTAGTAAGAGATTCACAATCTCCTAAATGCATGACCATAATGATGCATAGGGTATTAGATATTCCATTAGCATGACTACTTTTAGGCCATACACTAGCTTAAATGGTGTAAATCCTATATCCATTTTGTAATTTGTGTGATATTCCCACAAGATCATAGGAATGTGATCTTTCCAATCATCCCACTTAACATCATAGATTTTTGTGAGCATTTTCCCTTGTACCTTATTTGAAGCTTTAGCCTAGCCATTCACCTATGGATGATAGGCAGTGATTTTATGATGAGAGATCATAAACACTTTAGTCAAGGCATTTATCGTATTTTTGAGGAATTAAAATTCTCTATCACAAACTAACTTGATCAGACATCCAAACCTTGTAATGATATTTTCATTTAAAAACTTTGTTGCATCCTTCACACCATAACTAGGTGTGGCAACAGCTTTAACCCACTTAGTAAAATAATTTGTTGTAGTAATGATGTATCTAGCTTCATTGCACTTGCTTAGTGGGTTGATTAGTCCTATAAAATAAATACCCCACTATTTTAATGGCTACTCTACTAATAAGGGTTGTAATAGCATCTCATCTTTTTGGAGTGGTTTTAACATACATTGGTAGACACTACAATGTTGCACAACTCTATGTACATCTTGGAATAAATTTGGCCACCATAGTCCACTCTATATAATTTTTCTAGATGTAGCCTCTCCTACAAAATGTCCTCTTGTAACTCCTTAATGAGATTCCTCCAAGAGTTGAAGTTGTTCATGTTTGAGGACAACCCTACGTAGGACTTCATCCTTTCCCAAGTGATATAGTAGTCCATTAATGATAGTATATGGTAGTGCTCTAGTCACAAACTGCGTTTTATCTCACTCCTAAAAGTGTACAGGGAAGATTCATTGCTCAAGGAAGTTGGTAATAGCTTTAAAGTTTTCAATAATCACAAAGACATGAAAGAGGTGTGCATTAGGTGAGTCTTCTTGTAGTTCTTTTAGCTCTTCATCATTTGGAATGTAGTTGAGGTGTTCAATTTCTACATTTTCTCTACCTAGTTTTATGTTTATATGAAATTGAAATCCCTAAAACAACATCAACCAGTGAGATCTTCATCCTCTTAACATCAATTTGTTGACTAGATACTTCAGGGCTTGATGGTCAGTGAAAACTTCAAATGGCATCACAAAAAGATAGTTTTGGAATTTTTGGAGTGTGAATACAATGGCCAATGCTTCCTATTCCATAGTTGTATAATTTTTCTCTACATCTAATAATTTTTGGCTAGCAAAGTGGATAAGATAATCAAGTGCACCATCTTTAGGCTATGAAAGTATAACACCAACTATAATGTGCGAAGCAATTACATGTACATGAAATAGTTTACTCCAATCTCAAAAAACAAGTATGGGTGAAGTGACCAGTCATTGTTTTAGCTCAATGAAAATTTCTTAGCATTTAGATGTCCATACAAACTTAGAATTCTTGTGTACTAAGGCTTATAGTGGAGATGAAATCATTGCATCGCCTTTGATAAATTTTGGTAGTAATCTATGTGCCTAAGAAAAGAGTACACTTCAGTAAAGATAACAAGTGGTGGCATACTCAATATTACTATGATTTTAGCCTGATCCACCAAGATGTCATCACTGTAAATAACATGTCCAAGTAAAACACCAAAAGGTTTAAAAAATAAACATTTATTCAAATTTAAAGTGATGCATAGAGCTTGACATCATTCTAACATCAGACACAACTTAGATAATTTTTCTTTGAATAGGGAGAAGACAACCTAATCATCCAAGTAAACTTCTAATAACTTATGGATGAAATCTTTGAATATTTTAATCATTGTGTGTGAGAACACTGCAAGTTCATTATTCAAGCCAAATGGCATGACTTTATATGCAAAATAACCCCACTCTATTTCAAATTTTATTTTGGCATGATCCTCCTCTATGATTAGAATCTGATGATATTCACTAAACCTATCTATAAAAAAAATATTTCATGTTTTGTGATAGACTCCAAAACTTTATCCATAAATAGTATGGTAAATGGATCATTTACGTAGGCATCATTTAGAATGTGGTAGTCCCCACATACTCAATTTTTTCATGTTTTCTTTGGTTGAACTATCATTGGGCTTGCCCAATCAATTTTTTCTACTGGATAGATTACCCTTGCATCTTGCATTCTATCCAATTCTACCTTTACCTTTAGCTTTATGTTTGGATTAAGCTTATATGGTCGCTCTTGATTTGTCATACGAAATCCTTCAATTCAATGTACATCTCACCAAGAAATTGTTTGACTCCTTGAACCTCTGAGAATTTGGTAGGAAAGAGGTCTTGGTAATCCCTCAAAAATTTTAGGGCTTCTAATATTTTAGTCTCCATCTAATAGTCACCTATGCTTGCCAATTTTGGAACCTCCTCTATTATGATGTTAGTGACATGTTTTTTTAGAGGCTACTAATAAATATTACATTTTATTTCATATATAGATTCTTAAATCTTCCTTTGCCCTTCTTATTCTAGAATTTGGATGTTGTGCAGCTTATCTTCTTCAATTAGTACTACATTGATGTCCTTAAGAAATTATATAGGTCACTCAGATTCAAATAAATCATTAAAATCTAAATTAGCATCAAAATCAAAATCTTCACTATCCTCTACCTCATTCTAAATTCAATGACATGGTTGTGTCAAAGTTTGTTCTTTAGTCTTAGCAGATTTATACCTTTTAAGTGTCAAATTAAGATCAAAAGATACATTTTCTACGTAGTCGATTCTATTGTGGTGTTCAAATCTATCGTACACACATGGCATAGAAAGTACTTAAGTTTCTGTAGTGTATTATGAAGTGGAGGATTTTCAACTTCAAAGAAAAAGGTTTATATGAAATCACTTTGTACTTGTGCCCAATGTTTGGTTTCCCTCTAGAGCTCTTGGTGAAAATACCATGTTGCTAGTAGGGGAGCAAGTGTATAGTGGAAAATTTGAACCCAATACCTGGGTGCCACACATTCCTCATTCCAAACTTTAACATATTTATGCTCATGAATCTTAGAGCATTCACTTTCTTGAAAGAATGGCCAATTAGTGCAAATGAATTGTGGTAGTTAAAATCGAATGATCATGAGTTCACAAGCATCATCCCACTCAATCTAGTTATCTTGATGAGTTACCCATCATGTTTTAGCAAATTCCTTTAGGGCATAGTTTAGAGTGATAACCCATTGATTGATGGTTAGAATGATGAGCTCAGAATATGGCTCATTATTGACATGTTATTTCCCTCAATTCATCTCTCTAAAGATATTATCTTATGTAAATCTTAGATTGTTAGATAGACATTACATGGAAAATAGATATTTGTCTTGTTTATATTGAACTAAAGACTAAGCCTTTATTTTATCATTAATGTCTAATACATAGCATGTTTTAGTGATTTTTGTTGTGAAGAATGCTCAGGAAAAAGACACAGGCAATGTAAAGTGAACGTGAAATTTTGATCTTCATCTACCATAACTATAGACTTTGAAGGCTTGGTCTTATGGACTCTACAAGATTGGTTCTATGGACTTTACAGACTCTACAGGATTGCTTCTATAGACTCTATAGGTTTGTTCCTACCAACTCTACAAGGTCAATTCTAAAAAAAATTTAAGGATAAAGCTATAAATGGGGAAGCTAGTGGCCAAATAGGATAAGTGAGAATCATTCTAGCTGGAATCAAATAAGGAAAATGACTGCTTGTTATTTTATAGGATTTATTTTTGATAAAGTTGTAAATATATTTGATCTTTAGACTATTATAGGATAGGATATCTATTTTATTGGAATAATTGGATCTCTTGGAAATCCAATCTCCTATCTTTGGATGAATGGATCAACCAAGGAATCCTATTCCTTTGCATCCTATTTTGAGTTGATTATATTAGTATAAAATATAAGATTTTCATATATTATAATATTAGATATCAGATGATAGAGAGCGGATAATAGAGGAAAATATTTGTACAAGCATATTACAGGTTTCAGCCAGATTGTAATCATTTCATTTTTATGAATTAATACTTTAGTTCTCAGTACTAATTAATATTTGTTCTTGAGTCTGAGAGGAGCAAGGGCCCACTCTCCTTGGAACCAAGAATTTTATACGGTATTTATGTTATGTTACTAATCTGTTGTTATAATTAATTAGAATCTTGTTACTCATAAAAACACCAAAATAAATTCATAGTTTAAAAAAAAGCATTTTCTTATTTCAAAGTTATTTCCTTCTAATCAATGTGTGTTTTCATTTACAGAAAATGTGTGAAACAAATTTCCTTTTGTTAGTGAAGAAGTGTGATTTTACTTTCCATGCAAATGTAAATAGGAGTGTGATCTTTTACTTTCAGCAAAAGAGTGGATTGATTTGATTTCTTCCTTTTCAGTGAAAGAGTGAATCACATAGTTTAGGACACATTTCTTTCTCTATTAAAAATTAGAATAGGACAATCAAATACCCCCACAAGCAGCCTTCTAGATCTACCATCCCATACCTTACTGCAGACAGCTTTGGACACTAGCTCTGGTTGATAAGACATCAATTGAATATTGATTAAATGAGGAGTTAAATGACACTCATCATTTTTTGTGCCATTTCTGGGGACTATAAGGTGTTAGTAAGGTATAATAATTTTTGGTTTAGAGTGAAAAACAAAAAACATTGTAAAAACCCATAAAATCTTATAAAAAATCAATAAATTGATGTACCATCTTAGAGATTCTAAAGGACAATTTATTCCAAAGTTTCCACCAAGAACACAAGTGGACACTCCTTCAACATCTCTGAGTAGTGAACTAGAAGATATAAGTGAAACCTATTTGCAAAAATTTTATGAAACTTGGATAGAAACTAGGCCATTGCCACAAGCAAGCCTCATAGGACAAATTCCTCAGGATCATCTCCACTCATTTTTGGTGCATAAATTAGATATATCATCTACTAATCATGCAATAGAAGTTCACAAATTATAGGAAATAATAAAGGAACATGAAAATAAAAAAATATATTTTTGGATATATGTATCAAATCTGAAGAAGGAAAATAGGAGATTGCAGAGTTTGGTAAACTCTTCTAAAGCACCTGTTGTTGCACCTTCTCCTCCTAAGGTATTTGTTGACCATGGTTTTCAAACAAGTGATCTAGGTATTCCTCCCTTGCAAATACTAAATCACATTGAAGAAGAATATTATGTACTTAAATATAAAAACAAAGATGCAACTTTTACAAACAAACTCTTGGAAAATGAAAAAAAAAGAATTAGAAGCTAAAGTCCAAGAGCTAGAAGAAAATTTGCAGGATGCATGCAAATTAGGGGAAACTCTTTTGGCATGTAGGAATCCTTCTCCTATATATAGTTTATTTTTATTTGAATAATTTTATAGATGGTAGCTTATGCGGATCTCTTGTTATCTTCCTTACAAAATTTTGCAGCCAACAACATTTTTAGAAATTTTCTATAGTGTTGAACCTAATCAACAAGATTTGCTTTGTGAATTTTATTGGCATGACTTGATTCTAGGAGATCATGGGCACAATAAGTTTTTGATAAATATTCATGTAGGAGAAGTTCAACTGAGAGCATTAAATTCTATATTCAAAAATCAAATAACATGGAAAGGCAAATTTGAGGACTATACAAATCGTGCTAAGACTATAGGATTATGTGTCAGACCAGCCTTTCCTATTCCCAGATTGATCAAATAGAATTTTAACTATGCTTTTTTAGATGATGAAGTTAAAACACATTATTTACAAGCTCTATTTGATTATGTTATTTCTTTTGATTTATTTTCAAGACAAAGTTTTGATTCAGTGGTGGTTGCAAGTGTAAATAGATGGGACCAACTTTCAGTGCCTCTTGAAAGATGAGAAGTCATGTCCCCAAATAACTTAAGATGGAGTATGAGGAGAGCATCCTCAATTTTGTAAATCTTAATAAAGGTAATAAACTCTGGGGGAGAGCATAAATGGATTGGCATGAGATATAGACCCCCTTTGTTGATCATACTTATTCTAGGATGGCAAAGTTGGGCTCCAAAATCAAAGGAGCAATTCAATATATGGAAGCAAATGATTCAAAAACATCATCGATTTACCAGCAATTCAAATAAACATATAATAGATGAATTTGATGAATATGACTTGAGTTAGAGTGTGGAAAGTAGAAGCTAGAGCTATGAACACCAATAAATGTTTGCAATGGGACTTTCAAAAGGTAAAGCTTAGGGGAGATGATGAGCTCAAAATATGGCTCATTATTGACCTGTTATTTCCCTCAATTCATCTCTCTAAGGATATTATCTTATGCAAATCTTAGATTGTTAGATAGCTATTACATTGAAAATAGATATTTATCTTGTTTATATTGAACCAAAGACTAAGCCTTTACTTTATCATTAACGTCTAATATATATAGCATGTTTTAGTGATTTTTATTGTGAAGAATGCTCAGGAAAAAGACACAGGCAATGTAAAGTGAATGTGTAATTTTGATCTTCATCCAACGTAATTATGGGCTCCATAGGGTTGGTTCTATGGACTTCATATGCTTGGTTCTATGGACTCTGTAGGCTCATTTCTATGGACTCTGTAGGCTTGCTTCTATAGACTCCGTAGGTTCATTCCTACCGACTCTGCAAGGTCAATTCTGAGAATTTTTTAAGGACAAAGCTATAAATGGGGAAACTGGTAGCCAAATAAGATAAGCGAGAATCATTCCAGTTGGAATCAAATAAGGAAAATAACTGCCTATTATTTTTTAGGATTTGTTTTTGATAAAGTTGTAAATATATTTGATCGTCAGACTATTATAGGATAGGATATCTATCTTATTGGAATAATTGGATATCTTAGAAATCTAATCTCCTATCTTTGGATGAATGGATCGACCAAAGAATCTTATTCCTTTGCATCCTATTTTTAGTTGATTATATTAGTATAAAATGTAAGATTTTCATATATTATAATATTAGATATCAGATGATAGAGAGCAGGTAATAGAGAAAAAGATTTGTACAAGCATATTACAAGTTTCAGCTAGATTGTAATCATTTCATTTTTATGAATTAATACTTCAATTCCCAGTACTGATTAATCTGTGTTCCTAAGTCTGAGAGGAGCAAAGGCCCACTCTCCTTAGAACTAGGAACTGTGTACAGTATTTATGTTATGTTTTACTAATTTGTTGTTATAATTAATTATAATCTTGTTACTCATAAAAACATCAAAATAAATTCACAATTTAAAAAAAGCATTTTCTTATTTCAAAGTTATTTCCTTCTAATCAATGTGTGTTTTCCTTTACAGCAAATGTGTGAAACAAATTCCTTTTGTTAGTTAAGAAGTGTGATTTACTTTCCATGCAAACGTAAATAGGAGTGTGATCTTTTACTTTCAGCAAAACAGTGGATTGATTTGATTTTTTCCTTTTTAGTAAAGAGTGAATCACGTAGTTTAGGACACATTTCTTTCTCTTCTTCTTTTTCATCAAAAGAGTGAATAACATAGTTTAGGACACATTTCTTTCTCTAGTCAAAATTAGAATGAGATAATCAAATACCCCCACAAGTAACCTTCTAGATCTACCATCCCATACCTTACTGCAGACATCTTTGGACACTAGCTCTGGTTGATAAGACATCAATTAAATATTAATTAAATGAGGAGTTAAACAACACTCATCATATAATATGAACTTGTAAGCATAGAATGAAATCATTAATGTCCTCCATCCTTAAATATATATGAAGTTGATGCTCATACACAAAGACCATTTTTATGCATTGGAGTTCATGATCATCACAAGCCTAGTTGAGGAGGTGGATATCTAAGTCACCACTGATAGATGAAGTTGCTTCCCAAGTAAAAGTGCCTTGCCTTATTAGTTTTATGTAATCCTGTATGTGATCATTAGCTTGATATAGGAAATCAAGTTTTGAGAGAGTGAGAGATTTTGTAGACATAGAGGTGAAGTCTTCCATAACAAATTGATTTATCACTGGTTGCATAGCTACTAGTTTCAGTCTCTATTATTCTAATGTCTTTAGTTATTGGGTGAGTAGTGATTATAACTATGATTTTTCATGCTGGTATAGGAAGTTGAAAATGGCTACACATAGAGCTTTTAGATTCTCCTTAGTATTAACCTTCATCCAACTACTTTCCTATAGAACATATGGAGATTCTGGTTTGACAAGAAAGATGTATGGCTTATTCACTCTATTGAGAGAAATGACAACCTTATCACCTTGATGTGCCTTGAGTTGGTTGTGTACTATATTGATAGTCATAAGTGCATCATATGCCCATTATTTCCTATCAAGATAAGGTAGTGCATTACTATAGTCTTCATATTTATAACCTCAAAATATCCTCATAAATACAAGTCTATGACTTTGATCTTGATGTCCTCTAATCTACCAATAGGCTTAATTTTTTTGTAGTCAACTAAGCTCATATTTACTGGGATATAACTAAGGGGTTGTCATCTAATAGCTTCCCATGTGTATTTTGGAATCATATTTACTATGCTTCCAAAATTAAAGATAGAATTCAAGATTTCATATCTAGCAACCTCAATATTAATCCACACATCAACATCCCATAGTTTCTTCATCTTGATATGCCAGACCATTTTTTTGTCTTTTGTTGACCACACTACATATATTATAAAATATTATGCAGTAGATTCATGATGTTTTATGATATGTCTTTGTTGTGTAGAGTACTCAAAAGTTTCAATAGATCTAGGAGCATAGTGATAACTCCATATTATCATATAATGTACACAATTTGGCCATAAATTTGTGTGTCGATTATAGCAGCATTGCCATCATTAGTTTCCTAATGTTGAATGTTCTTCAAAAACTATGCAACTTCATTCATGAGACTCTTTTTTGTAGCTAGAACCGAGGATTTATCTTGTCTAACTTTTTTGATGCCCTGATCTTGAGGCATTTCAAGTGGAGGTAGTCCTTTTTCTGCATGTTGTTGTCATGTTACAAAATTTAGAAACACATTTTATTTAGGCACTTCACTTACCATATTTACATTTTTTAAAGAATTGTCCTTTCTCTATTTATCTAGAATAGGGAAATCTTATGTATTATGTTGATCAGAGACTCTATAGTATCCTCAATATGACTGTCGTTCTAGGTTCATCAAATAATTTCAATGGACGTGATATATTCTCCACCTAGATAGCATTACAAAGGAGGCTACTAATAATTATTACCTCTATCACCCTAATATCCTCTTCTATAACCACCTCAACCTCCTCTTATAATAGACTGATATCCCCTTCTATATCTACTTTTGGTTGTATAGACTACCAACATTGGTACTGTTGATTGTTATTTCCCATGATGAATTATTATTACACAGTTGAAGGGGTCTAATTTGATTGGTGTGGTTTCATTATAGGTGAATTCCAAGATGTTGTATATTTGTATTAAGGATTCAGGGGTGTCTAACTCAGTGAAGAAGGATTCCATCTAGCCAAATCATGAGGTTGGTATTATGGTTAACTCAGAATCCATTGTTGACCCATTTGGGTTGCACAACTCTTATCAACCTCTGCGCTTGGGCTTGTTTATTTTTCTAAGGATATTTACTATGCTAAAATAGAAAATACATTTTTTTAGAGATGCCCTATTTAAGCTCTTATAAAGCTCTACAATTATTCTCATCATTATTAGTCAGTTTGTATAAATTATAATATAGATTCTATGGATTTTTGATATATTGCTACAAAAGATGACACTATGTTGTAGCATGTCTTACTACCCGATAGAGCTCATAGAATTTTGTCTTGATTTTGGGACAATCATTTCAATGGTGTCCATATTTTCTTCATTTGATGTACCATAGACTCAATTTTGGTTTATCTACTTCATATTATTGCTCCATTCTTTTTATAAAATCATGTAGTGTTTTTAAAATTTTTGAATTAGCAATAGGAGATTTTCCATAATCCTCAGTCTATTCTATACATAGTTCAGTAGCTCTAGCATCTACTTTTGTCTCATATTATGATTTCATAATGGCAAACTAAATCCTACCTCATTATCCTTCAATAAACCATGATGTTTTTTATTTATCTATCAAAGTGAATTCTAATATATTCATTACATTATAAAATCTACAATCATAGTTATAGACTGACTCTCCAAACTTTTGCCTTATCTCTTTCAGGTCCTATATTATCTGGCTAGTACATTTCTTAATCTCATATTCTATAACAAGCCATTCCTACACATCTTTTAGACTTGCCTATTGTAGATATATTTTGTATATGAACTTCAATGCTCTCCCATCTAGAGCCCCTATCAATTCACACTTTTGTAAATTTTCATCAGTGACACCCTTAACTTGACATTTCATTTTGTAATTTAACAGGTATTATTCAGGATCTATAAACCCATCATAGATGGCCAAATTTAAGAATCCTCCTAACTAATTCATCATATTGACTATTAAGGATGGAGTCTTCTACATAGCTATTATTTGAGGTGGTTGCATCCTTCGTGATCCTATCTATAGACTAGTCTGCATACTAGAAGAATTAACATGCGCACTCTACTTTTCTACACTTCATTTTATTGTTTTATTTTAGATAAATATAAGAACTTTAAAGCCATCCTAATTATATTTATTTGAATTTTAGTACCCTAACAGTTCACATGATCTAAAAATGGTCTTTCCCAACTCTTCTCCTCTTGTTCTCTTGGTTGAATAGTTATACTAGAATATAGAAGATTGGATAACAAGGATGCATGCTCTTCTGGTGAATGGTTATTTTATATAACATCATCTATTACGCTTAAACCTATGATTAACCTATGACTAAGTTTTGTTTCTCTACATAATTTTTAATCTTCTATCAATACCCTTTCTTGTAGTTATGCACTACATCCATCATCTACTGGCTCTACTTCTAAGCTATTATTATCCACCTCTTTGTACAACTCATATTCATCATGTTCTTAGCTATCTCATTCCATCTGTCTACATCCAAAGTCATCTTATTTCTTCATCCTTCATTTATCATCTCACTCATTATATCTGTGTACTCAATCATCATCTACTCTACTACTACTCTTACTCCTACTCGTAGCTACTTGGGTATTCTTTTATTTATTTCATATGTTCTATTATCACAGTTCTCAATCTGAATCTAGAGTTTTTTACTCTTCTTTCATCACATCTCCATTCTAGATATAGGTTTAATCTCTACTTACTCATTTATCCATCATTCACCTTTATGTGCGCACATCCCCATACACTTTAAGTGACTACTCCATATTGGTTGGTGTTGACGTAGAAGATTGCACCCTTGGCAGGAGGCTGAGCTCCTGCCTTCTTCATGCAATAATGGAAACTCCCCTCTTGCCTATGGGACTAGAAAAGCTGGAGGGGAGAGTCTCTAGATAAGGGCTAGCTCCCTCTGATGTATCATTTAGGCCCTAGTTTCTCCTACTGCTAACAAATAAAATTAAAAAAAGAGGGGGAATGAAAAGGGAGAGAGAGATGCTAAAAACAAAGCCTAAGCCTAAAAAAAAAATAAAAGGTGATACACCAAAAAATGGGATCCACCCAGCCCAAATATACACTTTTCACCAAAAATAAGTGCCTATACACTTCATCTGAAATGAGAAAACCTTCTACATTAGTGGGTCAGGGGTCCATGGAGATACAGGGAGGAAATAACTACTAGAGTCATTCTGGGACACACTACAACAGCCTATCCACTTCACCTATACTTCTCTAGGGACACTTCTGATAGACCTGTAAAAAGAAACTCAAAAATGCACTAGACATGCTATAATCATTTTGCAAAAGCATTAAGAAAATGACTTAACACAGAATCAAATGCATAGACACATACTAAAGATGAAAAACTCAGAATGGAGGTAAAAATGCTAAGTTCTGATTCAAGGTAAAATTTTGGTAGAGCTCTGCCTTACAAGCCTAAGAGATATTTGGACAGAGTTTTGCCTTAAGGCTGAGAGCAGATTCCTTCTCCAAAGAGAAGTTTACAATATATAGGAAGAGGAAGAGCAACTTGGCACTTCCTGGGAAAGATTTTGGTGCTCTTTTCTGTAAGTGGCCCATGTGCACTGAACACATCGGGAAGAGGAAAGCCACTGTTATTGATGTCATCCTTCAGAAGAGGCCTACTGGAACCATGTTGTATCATCACCAAAATTGACTTTGGCATTCAAGCATTAATGTAAGGGCATGGTTGCACCTCTTTTCTGAAAATAGGCTGTAGTTTGTCCCCTCATCAATGCCAACTTGGAGAAAAGCAGGTCGCATTGCTCATCTGCAATAACTCTCCATCTCTTCACCACTTAAATTGCTTTGTCATTTTTTCTCCTTATCTTCTTCCTACTCTTTCAGCCCTCAGGGGTGATCTTTTGGCAGGTCACTATATTCCTCAGGCTCCTTTTATGCTTGGTGCTCAAATAGTTCAAAGACATAAATATTTCTCTGTGTTAAAATTGATGTTCACGTGGCCGTCACCCAATGGCTAGTTCATCTGCTTAAATTTGACAGCTTTCGGGACATCACTATCCTTGACAAAAGTCCGTTGAGTCCTTCCTATAGCTTTTTCCCTATGGGTCTTTTATTTTAGGCTTTTCCTATAGACAAAAAGTTTGCAAGAATTATCCCAGTCTTTGTCTTTATCTTTTGGGCTCTTTGACTTCCCCTTGTGCTGGCGGCATTTCCTTTGAAGTGTTTGCCCTCTGCAAGGGCTTCTAGATTTTGAACTACCCTCCACAAGGGCATTTGAACCTTCAGCCTACCCTCTAGCTGTAGGGCACACTGTTGAACCAACCCATTGAACCAAAATTGGTTCAACAGTTTAACCACTGCGCGTCAATGAACGAATGCCGCTGAACTGACTGAGTGAGCCAAATGATTGAACCCACCGATTGAACTAAAGCCATTTGAACCAAGCGATGAACCAATGAAGCATTGAACTTAGTGGTTGAACCAAGTTGAAGCATTGAACTTGTTCATGAACCAAGGTTGATGAACTTATGCAAGCTGAAATTGATTGGCCTAGGACAGCAGGGGAAGAAGGGGGCCAATTTTTGGCCTGTTGGGCAAAAATGGTCAACAAATTGGCAACTCCCAGGGGAAGCATGCCTGCTATGCTTAAAGACCAATTACCTTGTATTCCATTGGGCATAGAGTCATATGTAGCTTTTAATAAAGGTTAGAAATAGCCCCAAATATTTAAGAATCAAACATGAAGCTTTTACCCCACACACAAAGGAAAACACACACAAGGCTAAAAACACTACTTGTACAAACTGCACTTAGGGAAATCAGGAAAGGAGACTAAAAACAAACTACTATGTATACCTAACCAGGTGCATTTGCTTTACTCCTAGATCAAAAGGAAAATTTCTTAAGTCCCCTTCTTGGCAAAAAGACTTATGGTGCTAGGCAAGTAGCTGAATGAAAAGGAGAGTTGGTGACCTACTCCTCTTGCCTGTCACCTAGATTGGCCTGCATCTAAGTGGATCAGATTCAAACATGCTTCCAACATATGTGTACTCTATTTGTTCCTATAAGCTTGTTGAAAGTTGGCCCTTCATGCTGGTGTTCTTCACCAAAAAATCAATGGCTACTGGCTTATCACCGTTAGCCCTTTGATGTGCACATTCCCTCTACAATGCATCATGGTTTGACCCATTTCCTTCTACTTTGTTGGAGATCCTGTCAAACTCATCCTCTACTCCTTCTTGGCCTTCTTGAAGAAGGGTAACTATGGTGATGTCTAAAATGGAATCACAAGCTGATTGCTCATCCCATAGAACATCACCTCTTTGTTCAAAGCTTTCTTCTTCAAGGCTTTCCTCAAGGGAGACCAGCCTCTCCTTCTCCTCCTCAAAGGTCCAGATCTATAGAGATTCAAAGATATTCTCCTGATCCTCCTCTAAGATCTAGATTTCTAGACCTTCAAAGATATTCTCCTGAAGAACTGCAGACTGGATCTTCTGCTCCTCACTCACCTCCTATAGAATAGGTTCCTCCTTGAGAAGGTGTGAAGTAGAAAAAACATGTGGAAGAGGAGGCAGTCCTTGAGCTAGAATCAAATGATTCTCCTCCTTCCACTTGGTCTACACTTCATCAATATCAGGTGTGGCCTAATAGCTCTCTTGGAAGTGTGTAGATGGGGTGTGTTCAAACATGAAATGTGTCATTGGGTCTGAATCGTCCATCACACATTGGCTGAGGAATCTCTCTCTGGATTCCAACTCTGTATTTATTCTGGCTATATCCTCTTAGAATAGCCTTTCTTGGAGATCATAGGAATCATGGGTAGGAGCAATTTTATCTTTTTTAAGTTTTTGAGTAAAACCTTTCTTCTCCTCTTTCCTGCCCCATGATTCCACAATTTCCCCCTTACTCAGGAGGTTGCCATCAGGGTGAAAGATCTCAGAATTGGAATTTGCCCTTTTGGTTGAAGGGAAACTAGGAGGGCTGCTTGAGGGGATTGCATAAAAAGGCTGAGCTTGATCAAAATTATAGGAAGGAAAATAAGGTCCATGATTTTGTGTAGAGAGATTATACATATAAAAGGTGATTTCTTAATGGCACCAGGCTGCTTAACCAGCTAATTCAACTCAAAGTCACCATTGGTGTTGATGCAAAAGCCTCCAAAGGCTGGTCAGTTGAAGAACACACCAAAAATTCTTCAAATCTTTGGACACAACTTGTCCTAGTTGGTCCCACTAGGCATGCCAAAAATTGTTGATGCAAAAGATTGCACCCTTGGTAGGAGGCTGAGCTCCTGCCTTCTTCACGCAACAATAGAAACTCCCCTCTCGCCTGTGGGACCGACAAAGCTGGAGGGGAGAGTCTCTAGATAAGGGCTAGCACCCTCTGATGTATTATTTAGGCCCTAATTTCTCCTACTGCTAACAAATAAAATGAAAAAAGGGGGGATGAAAAGGGAGAGAGAGATGCTGAAAACAAAGCCTAAGCCTAAAAAAAGAAAAGGTGATACACCAGAAAATGTGATCCACCCAACCTAAATATACACTTTTCAACAAAAGGAAGTGCCTATACACTTCATCTGAAATGAGAAAACCTTTTGCATCAGTGGGTCAGGGGTCTATGGAGATACAAGGAGGAAATAACTACTAGAGGCGATCTAAGACACACTACAGCAGCCTATCCACTTCACTTATACTCTTCTAGGGACACTTCTGACAGACCTGTAAAAGGAAACTCAAAAATGCACCAGACATGCTGTAATCATTCTATAAAATCATAAAGAAAATGAATTAACACAAAATCAAATGCATAGACACATACTAAAGATGCAAAACTCAAAATGGAGGTAAAAATGCCAAGTTCTGATTCAAGGTAAAATTCTAGCAGAGCTCTGCCTTATAAGCCTGAGATATTTTTGGGCAGAGTTTTGCCTTAAGGTTGAGAGTAGATTCCTTCTCCAAAGAGAAGTTTACAATATATAGGAAGAGGAAGAGTAACTTGGATCTTCCTAGGAAATATTTTGGCACTCTTTTCTGCAAGTGGCCCATGTGCATTAAACACATCAGGAAGAGGAAAGCCACTGTTACCGATGCCATCCTTCAGAAGAGGCCTATTAGAACCATGTTGTGCCATCACCAAAATTGACTTTGACATTCAAGCATTAATGTAAGGGCATGGCCATGCCTCTTTTCTACAAACAAATTGTAGTTTGTCCCCTCATCAATGCCATCTTGGAGAAAAGTAGGTCACGCCGCTCATCTACAATAACTCTCCATCTCTTCACCACTTGAATTGCTTTGTCATTTCTACTCCTTATCTTCTTCTTACTCTTTCAGCCCTCAGGGGTGATCTTCTAGCAGGTCACTACATTCCTTGGGCTCCTTTCATGCTTGGTGCTCAAACAGTTCAAAGACAAACAGATATGTCTCTGTGCTAAAATTGACGTTCGCACAACCGTCACCCAATGGCTAGTTTATCTGCTTAAATTTGACAGCTTTCAAGACGTCACCATCCTCAGAAAAAGTCCATCGGGTCCTTCCTGTGGCTTTTTTTCCCATGGGTCTTTTGTTTTAGACTTTTCCTACAGACAAAAAGTCTACAAGAATTGTCCCAGTCTTTGTCTTTATCTTTCAGGCTCTTTGACTTCCCCCTGCACTGGCAGCCTTTCTTTTGAAGTGCTTTCCCTTCACAAGGGCTTCTAGATTTTGAACTACCCTCTACAAGGGCATTTGAACCCTCAGCCTACCCTCCAATTGGAGGGTGCACCCTTGAACCAAGCCGTTAAACCAACTCGTTGAACCAAAATTGGTTCAACGGTTCAACCACTGTGTGCCGATGAACTGATGCCACTGAACTGACTGAGTGAGCCGAATGATTGAACCCACCAATTGAACTAAAGCAATTTGAACCAAGTGATGAACCAATGAAGTGTTGAACTTAGTGGTTGAACCAAGCTGAAGCGTTGAACCAGTTCATAAACCAAGGCCGATAAACTTATGTAACCTCAAATTGATTGGCCCAGGATAGCAAGGGAAGAAGGGGACTGATTTTTGGCCTGTTGGGAAAAAATGGTCAATAGTTGGAGTAGGCATCATGGCCTTATCCATAACCAACATCTTTAATAGGAGAGGTAGTTGCTATAAAAAAATCCTTTGATTCCTCAAATAAAATGGACCTATGTAGCTTCAAACACTATATATCCTTGTACTATGAACTCAATGAAATATTTATCTATAGTGGTGGCAACCCAATAATCTATTGTTCATGTCCAATTAGTTTCCAGTTTCAATAACCAGTCTATCTTTTCTTTAGTCCATGTAATAGTTTCTTTTATTTTGGGATTGAAGCAGTAGTATTCTAGTCTTGTCAACTAATTAGTCAGTAGTTTAGGTAGCTCACACTATAAAATTTCATATATTTCTCTATAGATATACTCTCAAATTATTTCACTTATGGTAAGACCAGTCTTTTTAGATTCTTCTTCTATGAAGTGCCATACTTTTTAGTCTAACCATGTTTTAATATCTTGATATCTTGGTAACCATCTTAGCATAGTTTCCTCTAGAAGGAGTGTTTCCACACTCACCACACCATTGTTAATAGAGGTTTTTGGTTCAATATAACATGCTAAGGATGAGGATAGCTAAGTTTTATTAGTCTATGTAGGATAGTACAGAGAATTCATATTTACTAGAAACATGATAGAACTGAGTTAATGTGTGATTGAAAGGAACTGAGATTAACTAGAGTTTTCTTTAGGTTTATAGAACATTCAAATTACTTAAAGATAGATTAAACCAAACATTAAACATGATAAAAAATACAAGGAATAACATAAGAAATATGATATGTAACCATAACTAGAAAGCCTATATTGATCTACGTAAAAGGTCATCAACTTCTTTATACAAGCATACATATTTATAGTCGCTATAGTTATTTACTATTCATATTCTTCTCATATGTCAGAACCAAAATAAGGATACTATTCATCTTCTATCCTTTCACAAGCTGAAGAGGATAGGATAAAATACATATAGCTAACAAATTCATATATAATGTACAAATATTTGAATAATGTCCTATGCAGCTTTTTTTATCCATTTTTCTTCACCCAACACCTAGATCTGATGCTCTAAGTGGTGCCAGTAGCTGGATAGTGGATGATTACATATGTCTATAGTGAGATCATATAGAGTATATGTTCAAGTTGTTTATGTATCATTAGAGAGAGAGAGAGAGTAGATGTAATCATCGATCAAGGTCACTAAGGGATAGTGGGGCCTCCATTTCTAGTATGGATATGTCTATGAATGAGTGTGAGGGTACTAGTCCTAGTGGCCATGTCTATATTATTGAGTGATTTACTATATTTATAATAAAATTATGTTTTGAGTTATATATTTATCGATGTTTGTTTTTTATGGGCACTGTGTATATTGGTATCTTGGTCTGGTTATATTGTGCATGTGTACATGTGTTTAATTATTTTTATTGTGTTAAATGGTGATACTGGTATATGGTATTTGTCTAAGTAATTGTAATGAAATTTTTATATATTTATAAATGTTTAAGTAGACATGTGTATTGGACTAGGAATTTTATTTTTGGTTATAGGTTTTACAAGTGTTTCATGGGATATCTGTGTGTAGATCATATGACTATAGTATGCACTATCTAAACCTAGATGGCATGGTGAACCAATAACCATACTACTAATGTTGTGTCAGTGTAGAAGTAAACTCTAGAACTAAAACTATGTGTGATACACTACTAGTAGCTAGGTGTGTAGACTCCATAGCAAAGAGCTTGATTAGCTGTCATGTAAAATTGTATTTTGAGCTCTGTGATCTCTATCAATTATCTTGATTGGTTATTGGACTATATTTTGATTTTTGTGATCTCTTGTAAATATCTTGATTGATGGTAAAACTAAGACTGTACTTTTATCTCTATAATTGTTTCCAAATATCTTAATTGGTTTATAAACTAATGGTGTGCTCTGATCTATATGATTATTTCCAAATATCTTAATTGGTGTGTGAATTGATGTTGTGTTATGATCTCTATGGTTGTTTCAAAATATCTTAATTAGTGTGTAAATTGATGTTATGTTTTGATCTCTATGAATTGGCTACCATCTCTATTGAATCTATGTTCACAAGATCACTCATAAATAAGTGTCCTAAAAACCACATGGCTCATATGATGAGTAACCAATGGCTCTACAAAGGGAATTTCTTTGGAGAACTCTAATATAGGAGTGTGATCTAGGAGACTATGGAGACTGAGATCCCAATGCCCCTTATGTGAATTATATAATTCCTCAATTGATATATTGGTCAATTCAGTCTTAGAGCATAATAATGATTGTCTGAACGTATATTTATCTTATGAAAATTGCAATATGGCTTATTTTGTATCCTGTATAAATAGTGTGATGGATGATGATTAGTAGGAGGAAGTGTGATCATCTCCTTATCTAATAATTTAAGTAATATTTCATGATTCATATCCATATTTGAAAATTTAATAACCCCTCTATGTGTGTCCCATGCTCTATTCATTGTAGGAGGTGCTTTTTGAAGTGGCTATTTGCCCTTGTTGAGTATCTTTATTAATTTTTTCTATTTCACTAGTTTCTTAATCAAAAGTGTAGTAGGTTATTGTACCATGTTAGATGATTGGGGATCTAAGAAACTTACATCAAAATATTCCTTTGATTATGTAGCAACTAGTCTTAATTATGTCTATAATGATACAGATGCATTACATAGATGTTGGAATGATTTTGATATCTAATATAATAATTTCTCCTTGACAGGAAAAATTAGGCCTCTATAAAATATTTACTATACTTATATACACCAAAAATCCACACACCTATAATTTTTAATGTCAAAGTAGCCCTAGAAGTACCCCTAGACCCTCTTAAGACCAACCTATAACTATCGGTCCTAAACTAACCAATCTGCACTCAGTTAAACCTAATTGAGTAACCCTAACCTTCAGGACCCTATCCTTGGGAACCTTAACTATTGATGGTTAGAGTGACCATTGATGGTCAGCCTTAGGAACCCCTGATCATTGATAGTCAAGATCCACCTTTTTACCAAGAGCATGTAATCTCTACTGACCCTTTTCTAAATATAACTTGTCTAATTTGTGTTGCGAGCCTTTATATGCACAAATTCCATTTAGATGACCCTATTACACCTTCACTTCCACCTCTTGCTTATGTCTATAAGAGAGAGAGGCTTGGGGGGTTGAATCCATCTATAATAATTATTAGGAGCTCAAGCATTTAGGATTTTTATTTTGTAGGTCAATTAGCGTCATCAGCATTATCAAGTATTATCATTTATCTTTTTGAGAAATAACTTGCCATCATCTCCCAACCAAGATTTTAGGTACCATTACTCTATTATAATTGAGCCATATTCTACCAATAGGCTAACTATATCAACCACCCATCCAACTAACTTCTGGTAAGACAAGTACTTGTTTGTCAATATTCATGTGATTTTATTCCATTTCACAATCAACCTAGCCCTTACCTAACTCCCAAAATTCATCTATGAAATCTTATCACCTTTTGGTGATCAAGCCCAAAATTTCATAGTCAACCAATGATAGTTGGACCCCAACCATCGATGGTCAAGCTAACTGTTGACGGTCACCTCAACCATCAATGGTCACGTGGTAGAAAAACTAGCAAGTTGATTTGGCCCACCCACACCCAATCAAATTTTTCTATGTTTATGACCACTCACAGGCCCCTTTATGATTTTTTGAAGCATACCCTGACCTATTAGCACTAGTATTAATTAGTTTATCACTAATTAGATCATTCCTAGTCTACTCCTCTAGCAAGATTTCTGTATTCAATTTTATTACCTTTTGATTATTGATGCAAGTATCTTATTTCTAGTTTATTAACTTGATTGTTTGAAATGTGTGTATTGATAGCCCTTAAGGAAACTCTCACTTCTAGGATCTAATTATTGCTAGGCAATCCACCCAACTATCTATCTAACAAACTAGTTTTCTTTAGTGCTTCCTTTTCTGTAGGTCTTCCTCCTAAGCCAAAGATGAGCTCTCACAATTGTTTGGATTCAACAAGCACACAAACAAAAAGGTTTTTCAACCATACCCATATTGAGTTTCTTTTCTCTATTTCCTATAACTTAAGTGAAAAATTACATGAAACATTTTGGCACCCCTAGTGGGACCTTGAGTCTTTATACACTATTTTTTTGCATTTGTATGCTCCCCTCCATATCTATGATCATAATTTAAACTAAAATTTATTTTGGACTTAAAATAAACTACATCTATTACTTGCTTTTAACATCAGTTCACTTTGAATTAAAGCACATTAATCTTATCATAGTATCACCTTTATTACACATACTATCCAAACCATTTTCATCAATCAAACATCAAAACAATTTGAGACAAGGCTCAACTAGGATTTCATCACCTAGTGGTCACCTTACGCATTCCTGGCAATCCTACTTGGAGGTCATTACCAAGAGGAGAACCAACTCAGCTCTCTGGTTGAGTATAAACTCTGGACATCAATATATATTGACTAAACACCCAACACCATTATTATTGTGAGAATATGAGTGAAGGGGTAGGCCCCAATACCAAGCTATGTATTGATTCTAATACATATTCTTTTGAGAACCTAAACAACTTGAAACCAACCATAGACTACTTATATAGTACCTAATCTACAAGCCAACTTTTATCACACATTCTCATAAACTAAGGCATAAGCCAAAATCAAGATTAAAACTAACCTCTAGGCTCAAAACATACTTCATAGTGTGTGTCTTGATTGCCTTGATCATTTTCTTATCTTCTTCTTGTTTGATCAGTGAGATTATTCTTGTTTTCTCTCCCCTTTTCCTTGTATGGTTCTCACTCATTAGCAATGAAGAGACCTGGCAAAACAAAATTTATCACTTAAATTGACCTCTTCTACCTCCTCATCTATGGAGTATATCTTTGAGGTAGAAGATTCACCTCATCCATTGGGAAACCCTACTTTCCCTCAAGTATTTCCCTAAGGAGACATGGATTTTACCACCTTTTTAGACAATAATCTAGTGGCCCTTTAGTACTATCTTAACACCTCTTCTCACCATATCTTGGTTTCAACTCCACCTCAAGATCCTCCTTCTGGTATACCATCCCACTTTATTAAGGGTATCCCTTTTTCCATGGTCACAACCCAACCTTCAACCACCCAGGAATCTTCATCTACTAACCCCTTTGACACTATGATTGAGAACCAATCGTTACCCTTACACCTTTTACCCCTACTAATGACTCCTCTACTTTGGGAACAACCCAAGCATTAACCCATCATACCCCACTTATAGTAATAGCACCCACCACCAACATTAAGAACCTCTCCTCTATCAAACCTAACCCATTGGTTAATACCCCTTTAACAATCTTGGGGGTATCTATCCCTTCTACCTCACCACCTTTTAGCACAAAGGTCACTACCTCCCCTCTGGTCACTAACCCAGCTACCACCCATGCTCAATATATAAGCACTTCTTAGTAGTTACCCATTGCACCCAATCCAAGATACATCCCTAACCCAAAAGGGTATGTACCCACTACCTAACCACCATCAACCACCTACCCTACCCTACGTCTATCATCCACATTCCAATGTGTGGTAGCCTCTCAACTGCTAAGAAATTACCAATATGTTTCCCAACCTCAACCATAATATACAATATTTTTGGTGTACCACCTCAAACTGACCTAATGAAAATGCTCATGGATAAGATGACCAACGTTGAGTTATCCATTTTAGGAGCTCATAACATCCTATCCTATGATCAAATTTGTAACAAACCTATTCATCTTTTTGTTCCTATCAAACCTTATCCTCCTCAATGGAAGCTTCCAAAATTTACCAAATTTCAAAGCAAGGAGGACCCCCAGTATCACCTTTGGGATTTTAGGCATGCATGCTACATTATTTCTTACAATGATGCCCTTCTCCTCTAAATTTTCCCCATGTCTTTATTCGATCTTGCACTTGACTGTTATAGTGCCCTTACCAAGAATTCCATCTTTTCTTTCATCCAACTAACACAAGTATTCTTGGATCACTTTTCCATCAACATTTCTAAGAAGGTCTCTATCACAGACCTCTATTCTATTCAAAATTTTGATGATGATCTTTTGTTGCTCATTGGAGAAGCTTGATTAATCAGATTTCATTTTCCCTACCTCAACCTGAACTTATAAAAAAAATTGCTTCAGCTTGTGCCAAATATATATCTTCTACATGGCATGTCTAGAGCTTAAAAACCTTTGATGAGGCTTTTACTATGACACGTAATCTATAAAACCAAGCCATAGATGAGGTTAAATTAAAGTTACAAAACAAGAACTCTACCTTTAAGACCAATGAAACCTCTTCTTACAAACTAGGTAGCCAAGATAATACTGAAACCAAGACCATGGGAACTATGAATGTCATCATCCTTAAAACCACCCCTCCACCCAATGTCAATCAACAAAATTATCCCATTACCTCCAATCAAAATTCAAGGAACCCAAACTAAAATAACCAAAAATAATTCACTTCACTTGGAGAATATTACACCTCAATTTTGAAAAAGCTACTAAAAGCTAACCTTATACAACTTCCACCTATCAAACCTCCCCAGTAATTTGATTCTTCTCATCTAACACCTGCTTGGTAAAATGAGAATGACCTCTATGCTTTTCATCAGGTAATTAGACATGACATCAGCCAATGTAATACTTTTAAGAATGTTGTTCAAAGTCTTATCGACAAAGGGGAACTTGTGTTGGATAATCCCAATGCCCCTAAAAATCAAGCTCTTTAAATCCTTAGGAAACCTTTTCCCAACCATGCCCTTGTCAAAACCAAGGACACATATGTTGAATGCTCTCATAATGCTCACATGGTCAACATGGTTCATGATACACCTATCCATGAGGACCTGATCAACTAATCTACCCATTCCTCTCCCACCTTGATTAATAAGGTAATGGAGTCACCTTACGCTCCTTTGGATAGCCAAACCAAAGAAGTTCCTTTCTCCCTAGATACCCTCAAAGAAGTCTTGGAATCATCACATACTACCTCAACTAGCACATCTTGGCAAATCAACATTCCTAATTTTCCACCTCCACTAACTACCAAACAAACTACCACACCTATGGGCATCATCCCTAGAGGAGAAGTGGTTCCACTAGCACCTCTAACAGAGGAGCTATCTATCCCAACACTACCTTCCACACCTCTATAAATCAATCAACATACCAACCATCTTCCCCAACTTACAAGTCTATCTATTGCATCCACTACCCAAGGATTAGGACCAGTATACAAACCTTTTTCCACATTAGTATAAAAATTAGAATTCATCTTAAAACTAGACATAAATAGAACCACTTTTTGTCAATAGTTAGGGATTCCCTTCATTAACAAACTTGAACCTTCTATCACACCTCTAACAAACTAATCCATCATCTCTCCACCACCTCTTAAACCAATCTGAACCTCTAACAACCCCTTAACTTCTCAGTCAACCAAAGTATCCACCACCTTACCAACTAAACCTTTTAAAACTCTTGGTGTCTTCCCTACTCAGAGTTTGATTTATCCATCCTTGAAATAGACTTAACTTCACCCAAGCCTGTACCCAGGTCTCGAACCACACTAACTAAGAAGATGAAAACATTGAAAGGAAAAATGATTAAGCCTCTACCTTGCCCTCTATCTTAAGGTCTCACCCTTCCACTTTTCTAAAAAATTAAACCCCTTTCAACATATGTCACCCACTACCATTAATTACACTAACACATTTATTAGCTGATTTGCAGGTCCTTCTGAGATCATAACCAATCAGACCATCAAACTTGACCACCCCAACTACCAACATACCTAGACCAAAACCATCAACTAGAAACACCACCTTACCAAAACCATCTCTCACCAAACCTATTGCCACCAACATGCCAATCTTACCAACCCAAACCATGATCCCTAAACCTTTCTTACCTCTAGTAGAATCCTATACGACCATTCTTCAAAGATTAGTGCAAACCCCCTACCTCACATTACCTCCCATCAAACATTTTGACACCTACGTGTGACACAAAGAATTATAAATCTATTTAGGCCATTATCTACCAACTCTATGATGAGGATAATATTTTGGTAGGTGACCTTCCACCCATTCCTCCACCATTAAAACCAACAACTAGCCACCAACACATTTCTAATACCCCACTCTCACTTCAGAGTGATTGAGAATATACCCAACCCCCCATCACACCTTCTCCCTCTATCCATACCATCAATGTGGTCACATGATCACAATAAAAGGATAAAGGGAAGGCCAAAGTGTCTATTCCATGGACATACCCACTAACTCACCCTATAAAAAACTAGATCCAAACCTCTACATCCACACCTAAGCCCAAAGTCACCATCTTAGGCACTTTAGAGGCTAACCCCTCTGAATCCATCATGAGGGTCATCATTAAACAACTCTACTAGACCCCTACTAAAATGAGCCTCTATGAGCTCATTTTCACTTCATCCCACCATCCTAAGGCTATGATCGAGGTTATGTAAGCCATTGAAGTCAGACTAGGGGATTTATAAATTATAGAGGCCTTTGTTGGTACTCTCCAACTCTCCACCCTTGTTACCTTCAAGGACTCAGAGATACATTTAATCCACCTCAAAGACCTAGATCCCCCTCTTTTTATTATAGCCTATATCAACTAGACCTGCATCAAATAGGTTATGATCGATGTGGGAACTAGTATCAACATCATCTCTTCCCATACCTATGAGCAACTTAAGCTATCAAACAATGTCATGTCTAAAACTTCAATCATCCTTAGATATTGTTGACACAGTGGATTGCACCCAGGGCAGGAGGCCGAGCTCCTGCCTTCCACACATCAAAATGGAAACTCCCCTCTCGCCTGTGGGACAGGTGAAGTTGGAGGGGAGAGTCTCTAAGTAAGGGCTATCTCTCTTTGATGCATCTGATTTTTTCTTATAAGTGCTAATACAAGTATATAGATATATAATGGGGGGGTGAAAAGGGAGAAGGATTACAGGAAAACAAAACTAATCTAAAAGAGGTGATGCACCAAAATGATTTGACCTACTCACACTCACACTTAAAGCTAGACAATCACATACGTACACTTCAAATTGGTAGAAGGACCAGGTTATAGGAATCTTAACAGGTAGGCTTTAATGAAACACATAAAAAATAGAGACTCACCAAAGGTGTTGTAAAAAGGCACACTGTATAGTAATTTCTTCTGTCTCTGCACTTCCAAATATAGCTCTCCTTATTACCTGGAGAAATGGCATCTTATAGACACTAGGTGTATTGGTGTTAAACCTATGGAAGCATTAAAAAGAAATGACTAAACACAAACTGACACTCAGACACACATAGAGATATCTAACTAGAATAGAGGTAAAAATGTGTTTATTGATTTCAGGTGAAAATTTGCTAGGGCTTCGCCTTACAAATGTGAAAGATCCTTTTCCAAATGACAAGTCTATAATATATAGAGGAGGGAAGGAGGCCCTTTGGCACCCATTTTACAAATGACCCATGTGTGCCCCGATCATTGGGAAGAGCAAGTCGTTTAAACATCAATGAGAAATTATGAGTCGTGCCCTTTGTCTGCTTGCAAGACCACTCCTTCAAGGTGATTACATGGCTTGTCTACTCATTAATGTGAAATGAAGAAAAATGGGTCACACTGTTAGCCATTTGGACCTCTTAATAATCAATTCATAGACACTATATCACTTGCTGGAGTAACTCCTTGAATCGGTGCCTCCCTTCACCACTTGGACTATCTGCCTGTTCCTACACTTGGCACTTTTCTCTCTTTGTTTTTTGGGCTCTTTGTCTTCTTCTACTCCTTCAGCCCTTAGGGGTGATCTTCTGGTGGGTCACTACATTCCTTAGGCTCTTTCCATGGTTGGCGCGCAAGCATTTTAAAAACCAATGGCTATTTCATTCTCTTAAATTTGATGCCCGTGCACCCATCATTGTTTGAAAAATAATGGCTAATCCATCTTCTTAATTTGATAGCTTTTAGGATGTCACCGTCCTTGGCAAACTCCTTCAGGTCTTTTTTGTGGCTTTTTATTTGTTTCAGACCCTCCCAAAGGGGAAGTGTCCCTTCGGCTCTAAAGAAATGCCCTTTATTTGGCCGGTCGAGAGCCCCCTACAAGGGCACCTACCCTTCAGTGGCCTTTTGTTTCTTCGGCCCTTTCTGTGGGCATTTTTGCTTCAGGCTTTTCCATAAAAAAATTTCCCATGGACAACAAGTCTGCAAGAATTTGTCTCGGTTGCTCACCATTCCTTTAGGTTCTTTGGCTACAGCCTCCCCTGAATTCCTTCAGACTTTTTGTTTGAAGGAAATCCTTCAGATAAAAAATTTGAAGGAATTCAGGACTTTGCCTTAACAAAATTTTGAAAGGTCCAAACTACTTCTTTGTGGCCTCTTTGAGGCACTCCCTACCCTCCGTAAGGGCTCTTGAACTTGAAACTGCCCTCCACAAGGGATCTTGACTTTCAGCTTTAGGATGCTCCCTTGAACCAAGCCATTGAGCTGACTAATTGAACCAAACATGGTTCAATAATTCAATGGTTCAACATTGTGTGCCGAGCCTTTGAACCTTCTATGGTAAACCAAGTGATTAAACTCACTGATTGAACCAAGCGTTGAACTTGCCGATTGAACCAAGCACTGAACTAGCTGATTGAACCAAACAATTGAACCAAGCATTAAACTCGCTGATTGAACCAAGCGTTGAACTCACCGATTGAACCAAATGTTTGAACCAATTGATTGAACCAAGTGATGAACCAAAATCATTGAACTGGTTCAACGGTTCAAAGGTGCTAACTCTTGGAAAGATTATGTCGTTGAACTACTCTTCCAACCTTAAGGAAAAGTGTCTTCTGAACCATTTTAGCTCTCTTTCCTTATGAATTTCTTTAGGCAAGAGTATGAAGAAGCTTTATAAAACCTTACACTCTCTAAATTGGTTCTTCATCTATCAAAAGATTACACCTATAGAGTTCATAAAAAAACTCACTGCTGAGTCCGTAGAAAATCAAGCCCTGCTGAGTCTGTAGAAAATCAAGCCCTTTAGAGTCCATAGAAAATCAAGCCCTACAAAGTCCACAAAAAATCAAGCCCTACAGAGTCCGTAGAAATAGACCTGTAGAGTCCATAGAAATAGACCTGTAGAGTCCATAAAAATAGACCTGTAGAGTCCATATAAATAGACCTACAGAGTCCATAGAAATAGACCTGTAGAGTCCGTATAAATAGACCTACAGAGTCCGTAGAAATAGACCTGTAGTGTCCATAGAAATAGACCTATAGAGTCCATAGAAAATTCTTGGACTTGTGTAAAATCAAAAATGAATTGGCCTAAAATAGCAGAGGAAGAAGGGGACCGATTTTTTGGATCTGTTAGACCAAAAAATGGTCAACAGATATTTTAACGACACTATGACCACTACCTTAGGAACCATTTTCCTTCATATTTGGCTAAGACCTTGCATGCTCCCCAAACTCTTTTATGTGGTCAAAGGTGAATTACAGTATAATGTTTTTCTAGGGGGACTTTGGATCTAGGCTATAGGATATGTACCTTCCACCCTCCATCATTGTGTCAAGTTTGAACATGAAGGTCAAGTTGTTACCATACAAGCTAACCCTAGCCATTTTGCATCATGCAATATGACCTATCAACCTAATGATGTTCTTTGCCTCCATCCAAAGCACTACAAACAATAACCATCAAGCCCTTACCCATATAAGTTGAAGCCATTACTTTCTCCTCTTCCACTAAGGCATCCACCAGCTCATCTATCCTCATAGACCAAATACCCATCAATGATCCTTTGGAACCTACCTTCCAACACCCTACCCTTGGATAATACCATCTCCTCACCCTTGATACCCTCCTTACTCCCCAAGAATATAGGAAACTCAACCACCAACCAGGTTATGACCCCAACATTGGAGCCATTACCCCCTTGGGGCCTCTATGCTATCAAACCCACTTTATTTATGGGGGAATTGACAAACCACTTAACATTGTCATCACTCCCTCTCCACTTCAACCATTCACTTCTGCCTTCTCTTATTTGGACAACCTAGACTTCACTAAACTATACCTTCACAGATGTGCTTGGAAGGGATTTAGTTTGGGATGATATGAGCATGACCCACACATGTTGACCTCAATTGAGACTCAAAATCCTCATGAGAATCATATCCTTGGCTTCATTATAACCAATAAGAAGAAAGCTAAATAAACTACCCCTACCATGGTTGAAGAAGAAACCCCTTCTTCACAAACACCCCCTCCACCTGTGGGTAAGGATGAAGACATCATCCCACCTAACCTTTTTTTCACCAACATGATTACCCTCATCCCCCTAACTTATATAAATGAAGGGGCATCCATATTCATCCCTTTGACCCATCTTGAACTCAAGGGAGAGGACTCTATGACCATTAACATTATTCAGTGTCAGGATGATGATACTATTCTCACCTACCTTGGTGCACCAAATTCTTCCATCCATAAATATTTACATCCAAAGACCTTAACCATGTTTAATGAATCTACCATGGACATGGACATTGACATAGGCACTTCATATAACCCCCATATCATCAAACGTGGCCAAACTCTCACCTCTAAGGAATTATAGGACTTCTCTATCTTCCTCCAAGACTGCAGTATTACATTCACCTGGTCATATACTAACATGCCCAATATTAAACCAGCCATTACCACCCACAACATCATAACCAATCATGAAACCATACCTTTCAAAAAGAAACTTCACCAAATACACCCTTGCATAGCTCTCCTTGTCAAGGAAGAGCTTCAATGCCTCCTTTTTATCAACTTTATTCAAACCATCAATTATCCTCAATGGGTTTTAAACATCGTGCATGTCACTAAAGCCATAAGCGGACTATGTATATGTGTGGACTTTCATGATGTCAACCTCACCTACCCAAAGGATGGATTTCCTTTAACTACCATTGACCAACTCATTGATCTTATAGCAGGCCACAAGATTATATCTCTCATGGATGGATTCTTAGGTTATAATCAAATTTTGATTACCCCTAAAGATGAGAACAAAACTACCTTTATCACCCCATGGGGGGCTTTATATTATATATTCATGCCCTTTGGTCTTAAGAATGCTGGTGCAACCTACCAACATGCCATGACTTATATTTTCCATGACCTTATCCATACAATCATCAAAGACTATGTGGATGACCTTCTCAAGAAGTCTAAGCTTAAAAAATACCATTTAATCATTCTCAATATTATCTTTGAGCAACTTATCCACTATCACATCTACCTTAATCTAAAGAAATGTATTTTTGGGGTCTTGTTAGGCAAACCTCTTGGCTTAATCATTTCCCTTTGAGGAATCAAAGTTGATTTGGCTAAAATCAAACCCATCCTGAAGATTTTATCTCCAAAAAACCTTAAATAAATTTTTAACTTACAAGGGAAACTTCAATCCATTCATCATTTCATCTCCCAACTCTCTATTTTATGTCAACCCTTCCACCACCTCTCAAAAAAGGACATCTCTTTCAAGTGGAATGTTGATTGTCAAATGGCCTTTGATGCACTCAAAGAGTACCTGCTATCTCGACCTATCCTTACACCTCCTAAAGATGGCCAACCTTTCTACCTCTATATCTCTACCACAAACCACTCCCTAAGGGTGATTCTTGCCCATCGAGATGAAAAACACAAGGAGTAACCTATTTATTACATTATTTTCACACTTATTGAATAGGAGACTCAGTAAACACATACCAAGAAACTATATTTGGCCCTAGTCTTCATGGCCACCAAAATTTTCCACTACCTTCTTAACCACAAAACTTTTGTCATAACTAATATCAACCCCCTCAAGTACATGCACTCCAAATCATATCAAAACTAGTGTATGGCTAAGTGGATCATGCTTTTAGCTAAGTTTGACCTTGAGTTCTTTTAGTATAAATCACTCAAGGGGAAGGTCATTGCCAACCAACTAACTAAGGCACCCCTAAAAAATGACTAACCTCCCCATATGGAGTTCCTATATGAGTCTATTTCAAGCCTATCTCAAGTGGATTTCACCAACTAGGTAACCATTTTTTTTATGGTTCCAAATGCCAGTGTGGTAGGGGAGTTGATATCATCCTTATCCCTCTTATCAGTGAACCACTTCCTTTGTCTTTTAAACTTGACTTTGAATGTACCAATAATGTGGTCAAGTATGAAGCCCTAGTAATAGGTCTCCAAACTACCTTATCCCTATGATTCTAAATAATCAATATCTTTGGTGACTCTCACCTTATGGTCAACCAAGTCCCTAGCATTTACCAGTATAAGAATAAGGTTTTACATTTATACATGTAACTAGTTTTAGAACTTCTAGCATCATTCAAACATTACCATATCCAAACCACCCCATGATCTACTAACAAATTTATTGATACCATGGCTTTGTTTGCCTCTCAAATCTTATCATCACCCCCAGACTCCAAACTATCAGTCATTGTCTGTTGCCTCACTAATCCCTCCTACACCAAGTTAGACACTCCAACCATCTGTAGTGTGGAGGATATCCTACTTGACCTTTGGTATCAGCAAACCTTTGACTACCTTAACCTTGGCATAATTCCCTCTTGTCTCTCTATGAATTCCTATCAGACATTTATCCATAGCACCTCTCATTATACCATTATAGGAGGAATTCTCTATAAACATTATTTTTATGGCCTCCTATTATGTTGCCTTCATAGTCCAGAATCCTCTCATGCTATCAAAGAGACACATAAGGGTATCTATGGGGGGTGCTTTAGTGTACTCACTATGGCTAAGTTCATCCTCTACCTGGGTTAATACTAGCCCACCCTTAACCAAGATTGGTATGACTATGTGAAAAAGTGTGTCAAGTGTCAACAACATGCTAATTTACATCATGCACCTACCAATAGTCTTCCTATTTTTATAGACTTTTGGCCCTTTTCACAATGGGTCCTAGACCTCATCATTTAAATCAACACCCACTCTTCACAATGACATCATTCTATCATTATCACAACCAAATATTTTTCCAAATGGGTGGAGGCTATTCCTCTTGTCTCAATGAAGGCTGAAAGGATTATCAAATTCATCACCCACCATATCATTTATCATTTTGGTGTTCCCCATAAGATCATCACTGACAATGACAAATATTTTAAAAACAAACAAGTTCAAGGCCTTTATGATGTATTTGGTATTAAACTTATATTTTCATCACCTTATCATCCACAAGCAAATGGACAAGTCGAAGCCTCTAACAAAACCCTTAAAAACATGCTTACAAAAATGGTTAATGCCTTAGGTTGGGATTGGCACTTGCACATCCCTTTCACTCTATGGGCATATCATACTATCATATAAACTCATGTGGGTGTTACAAATTTTTCACTTGTGTTTAGATCCAAGGTTTTATTACCTTTTGAAGTCTAAATACCTTCTCTTCACATATCTTTGTAAAACCTTATTTCAAAAAATGATTATCATCAAGAATGTTTAGCTCAACTCAAGATACTTGATGAACATCATTTGGTCATTATTTCCCATCTTTGTGTCTATCAAGAATGAGTCAAATGAGCCTATAACAAACACCTAAAAGTATGAAAATTCAATATTGGAGATCTTGTTCTCAAGGAAAATCAACATGTAACTAATATGGAAAAAAGTAAAAGGGGAAAATTTTCTTTCAATTGGCTTAGACCCTACATCATTACCCATAAGTATGGATTAGGAGCTTATCATTTTTCCTCTTTCGAAGGAAAAATAGAACCTAAGCTTCTCAATGCTTTGCATCTACATCCCTTCTATTGTTAGATAAGGATCACAATCATCATATGTCTAACTTAATCTCATCCTTTGCAAACCACATTTATTTCCCTCTTTTTAGGGGCAACCAACTAAAATTTAATCATGTGATTATCCATCATAATTATAGCCTAATATTAAATAATGGCTATCATGACTCTATCCATGGCATGAATCTCATAGTACTTCCCATCTCTTTGATATCAATTCCTATGGTCATTGTCACTTATACCTCTCTATCACCTACTAAACCTTCCTATCATCTTAGTTTTACCTTCATAAAGGTAATCCATTAAGCACGCATGAGTAATTCTATGTCAAAAAAATCAAAACAAAACAAAAACAATATCAAATAGAAAAAACAAATCATGTTTCATTCGTAGCATTCACAGACTGCTCCCTTCAAGGGTAGCTATTAAAAACCAACTAAAATTGCCAAACATGAGGTGGACTGCTCCTTTGAAGGATAGCTAACAAAATCATTTGTACTAAGCACATAAACTTAGACCACTCCCTTTAAGGATGGTTGAGTAAACCATTTGTCAAAGTTAGTAATTTCTTAAAAGCTTCTTGCATCAATCAGCTTCCTTGACCCTATGCTGCTTGAGGGGATGATTGCTAATGATTGAGCCCATATGGATGTGGTAGGGATAGAAGGGATGAGGTACTACCAACATGTGCCTAGGGATGCATCTATGATAGTAACACTCATAAAGAGATGGGATCCCACTACTAACACTTTCTTACTATTGATCGGGGAGATGACTCTTCTCCCAGAGGATGTCCATAAGATCACTTTAATAAGATAACTTTAGGCCTAACCATTACATTTTGACTCAAGCCATGCTTAAACCCTTAGCACCTAGTAACAACCCTACCTCATCATGGCTAACCATCAGTGGTCATACTAACCATTAATGATTGCGAACACCTAGTCCCTAGGGTGTCGATTGTTGATGATAACCTATGGGTGCTCCATGGCTAGAACACCCAAACCTACCAAGACCTAAATAAGGACACAATTCAAGGCACACCTAGAATAAACACTCTACCTAACTAGCCCACTACCCAATCACCCACCCACCCTATCAATTTGATGTGTTACCCACCCTATTTGACTAAAACCCTACCTAGGGCATGCAGGCCCATATAACTATTTTGTAAACCTCTCTCCCTGAACAAACACAAACAATAATAAAATCATACTTAACTATCAATTTAGTGCACTCCCTACCTCATTTAGTAACCTCCTCTATGGTAAGAGCCCTCGAGCAAGTTCCTAACCACATCTTCATGTTCCCTACATCTTGGACCCATGGAATCAATCACATGCCTCTAACTAACAAATAATGTCCACCTCAGCAAGTACCCTCCTCATAAAATGTTGAAATTGCCTAGAGCTTAGTCAAATAATAGAGTATGGTGAAAATGACATATTAAATTTTGTGTTTTTACTTTTATCCTCTATACTTTTAGGGTTTCCCCTGACCATTGATGGTCACCTTCTAGGGACCTTGATCATTGATGATCGGGTTACCCTCCTAATCCACTTTAAACCTTTTGCCTATAATCTACCCATTTTAAGCCATTTATACCAGGCTCTTGCCTACTTTGGAGATGTCTTTCTCCCACCAACCCAACCACCTCATCACTAGTCTCTTTTGGCCTATCTATCATGCACTTTTGTGACACTTTTGCTTGGTCCTTTGACCATAGTGACAAAATTTCCATGTTGACCCTTTTGTATTTGTGCCACCTCTCACATACTAACTTGCTTTTGTCTCACTAGGAGCACTTCCTACCTTAGATACCTATGATACTTGACCTATTTATGTTTTCCTTAGGAGCACTTCCTACCTTAGATACCTATGATACTTGACCTATTTATGTTTTCCCTAGGAGCACTTCCTACCTTAGATACCTACTGGATACATAGAAATTACTTAGGAGATTTGCATTTACGAGTATTCCTAGCTGCCATACCTATAAGTGGTTATGTGGTTCACTTATCGCCTATCCTTTGTAGCACCAACCCTTATTTTTACAAACATTAGAAACCTCATCTTTACATGGTCATGGCCATCACACCTTTTATTACATTTTATGCACACATTTTCATCTAAAATACCTAACATCATGTCACCACCTAGTGACTCCCCATCTACCACTTATCAAACCCATACCCACTTTAGCTTCACCTCACTGACTCTCAGTTTTATGGGGAACACCTCTTCCCACTCTCGAGGTAACCAGACCTATGACCCATACTCCATTTTTGTTTTATAGCTCATTCATGCAATCTACACAATAAAAAAGGGCAAAATATAGACACCAAAAATCTACACACCTACGATTTTGAATGTTGAAGTAGTCTTGAAAGTACCCTTAGGTGCTCTTAGGACCAATCTATACCTATCAAGACTAAACCAATAAATCTACACTTAGTTGAACCTAATTGAGTAACGCTAACCTTTAGGACCCTATCCTTGGGGACCCTGACCATCGATAGTCAGGTTGACCATTGATGGTCAGCCTTGGGAACCCCTAACCATCAACAGTTAGAATCCACCTTTTTACTAAGAGCATACAATATCTATCAACCCTTTTCTAAATATTACTTGTCTAATTTGTGTTATGAGCCTTTGCATGCATAAATTATATTTAGATGACCCTATGACACCTTAACTTCCACCTCTTGCTTATGCCTATAAGAGAGAGAGGTTTGGGAGGTCAAATCTATCTGTAATAATTATCAGGAGCTCAAGAATTCAAAAGTTTTATTTTTTAGGTCAATCAAGTTAATTAGTGTCATCAGTATTATCAAGTATTATTAGCTATCTTGTTGAGATCCATCTTGCCATTGTCTCTCAACCAAGATTTTAGGTATCATTACTCTACTGGAATTGAGCTAGATTCCACCAAGCTAAATGTATCAACCACCCACCTAACCAACATCTAGTAAGACAAGTACTTGTTTATCAATATTCATGTGCTTTTATTCCATTTCACAATCAACCTAGCCCTTACCCAACTCTTGGAATTCATCTATGAAATCCCATCACCTTTTGATGATCAAGCCCATAATTCCATAGTTAACTACCGATGGTTGGATCCCAACTGCCGATGGTTAGGCTAATCTTTGGCAGTCACCTCAACCACTGATAGTCACCTAAGGAAAAAAAATAGTAAGCTAATTTGGCCCACCTACACCCAATAAAATCTAGTTTTATATGTTTTTGACCACTCATGGCCACTTTCTAATTTTTTGAAGCAGACCCTGACCTGTTAGCACTAGAATTAATTAGTTTATCACTAATTAGATCATTCCTAGTCTACTCCTCTAGAAAGATTTTTTATATTTTATTTCATTACCTTTTAATTATTGATGCAAGTATCTTATTTCTAGTTTATCAACTTGATTATTTAAAACATGTGGATTGACAGCCCCAAAGGAAGCTCTCACTTGCAGGATCTAGCTATCGCTAGGCAATCCACCCAACTATCTATCTAACAAACAAGTTTTCTTTAGTGCTTCTTTATTTACAAGTTTTTCTCCCAAGCCAAATAGGATCTCTCACAATAATTTTGATTCAATACATGCACAAATAAACAAGTTTTTCAACCATACCCATAGTGAGTTTCTTTTCTCTCTTTCCTAAAACTTAAGTGAAAATTTACATGAAACAATACCTCTAAATATATCAAATAGTAAATAAAATGACACAAACATGATTTGAATCTCAAAATGTATTTGGTTTTTGGTTTTGTCTCACCCTGGAGTAATGAAGGTAACCTCTCATGTGTGACTCGAGGTCCCTTATTCTATATGTAGTTCTTGAAAAATAATGCTTCTAACTCCTCATATGTATGTAGTGACCCATAAAGGATTGCATGATAGAACCAAATTAGTGTTTCCCCATCTAGGGACCTTGGAAATAATTTTAGTAGATTCAAATTATTGATGACCTTTGTCACTGCTTTCTCATAAGCTTGAAGGTGTAAGTTTGGGTTTCCATGCCCATCAAATGTAGGTAACATTGGTATCTAGAAGTTGGGTGGCAACCTTGTAGTGAATATTTTATATGGAATAAGGTTTCCATGGATGACATTGGCATTAGATTGAGAATAGTATGCTTTATTCTCTAATGTTACATGGTGTACTTGTTGTTGTAAAGCACCCATGACATGCATTAAGGAAATTACCACTTGTGAAGGTATATTATCATCATCAAGGGGTTCATTTAAATTTTGAATTTTTTATTTATCTTAGACATTGGTATATTGCATTAGGAACCTTTTTTAGGGAGGATTGGTTTATTCTTTGTAACCTTTAGAGGTGTGATAGCTAAGACCTAGTTAGAGGGAAATGAGTTATCACCCTCGTTTATGTTAGGTTGAGAAATAGGTTCTGCTATAGTAAGTGGGGTTGAGAGAGATTCAATTTGGTATCTCTTATTTTGTTAATTTTTAAATACGTATCACATATTAATTAATTATAATGTACTTTATAATCATGTGAATGTAAGTTATATAAAATATGAACATAAGAATAAGTGTGTGTGTGTGTTTTTTTCCATGTGACCTAGAATTTGTTTAAACAAGAGAAAAGTGAAGTAGGAGGTGAAATAGAAGGTGTAGACTCCATGTCTTCATCATAATCATAGTAATCATCATTATCCTAAGGTTCATCAAAATCAGAGTTTAATTCACTTGTAGAAGAGTAGAAGAAGTATCATTTGCATGCTCATTAAGAGAGAGTAAGAGAAGATTTTAACTTTTTACTACTATGTAATGTGCCATCATGTGTGGGTGTAATTAAATTAATTTATTAATTTTTTATGTGTGGAGTGCATGAAGGATTATTACTTTTAATCTTAGAGTCAAGGGTAGAATAAGAAGCAATCATGTGTTCACTATGCATATTATGACATATAGGAGAAGAGTAAGAGACATTTTCATTATCAATATGTTGTAAAAAATAATTGCATTGAACTTGAAATGTAAAAGAAGGTGATAAAATAATTTCATCTACCTTAGTTTGTGCACTGGTAAAAGTTGTAATATCATTGGTACATGTTTTTTTCAAATTTAACAGAGAAGGGTAAAGAAGATGCATTCCTCTTGTATACTTTACTTGAATCATGTAAAAGTGGATGTCATGTATTGCACTTATATTAATTTAATTTGAATAAGGAGGTACCTAAAGTAGTTGAAAATCTAGGATCACATTGGAACAAATAATTACTAACAAAAATTTATTTTGGAATTATATTGTTAGTTTGATTTTGACATGTAAGAGAAGAGGGAGACGAAAGAGAAGAAGATGTATTTAATATATCCTCATCAACATTTTCATTTACATGCTCATAGTATTCCTCGTATCTATCATTACAATAATATTCATCATCATCATTATAAATGAAGTCATTATCATGTTCTAATGTACAATCTTGAAAATTTGACCATTTATTATTATAATTATGAGAAAAAATCAAAAATTCATCAATTGAGTGAGGGGTAAGATACTTCCTAGATGTCATTTTAAACTTGCCAAAGAAGATAATGTAAATAATGCATAACAATAACACAAGAGCTAGAAGGTAATCTAACATAAGTGAATGTGTGACTATGAGAAATATTTAACCCAATGTGTATAAGAAATTAAGATTGTAAGTGAAACCCTAATAACTATTATTTGGATGTATAGGGACCAAGTACGTAGATATAAGGTTTGAATGAGGGTTGTTTTTCAAAAACTTAAATTACATTAAACTAATGAAACCCTAATATAGGATTAATTTGAATGAGCTAGGTTGTGACAAAAATTAGGATAAAAATAGAAGTTTGTAACCTTAATTTAGTGCATAAAAATTAGAAGGTAAACGCTAGGAAAAACTAGGGTTTTAAGTAATATTTGAAGTAAGTCAGGTTAACCAAATATTTTAACCTTTTAAGATGTAGTGTACATAAATACTATGTTATTAAAGGGTTGAGTATAATAATAACCTAGAATGAAAACTAGAAATAACTAATTTGACAAACCTTTTCCAAAATAGTAAGAATAGAGAGAAAAAGCACTTATCTAATGAAACAAGTATTTTTTTGGCTCAAAAGGCTAAAAAATAGGCAGACACCTTTTGTTTTATAACTGTAGATGAAATATAGATTTAGATAGTAATGCTCTTATATGGATAGTAGCATCATATGGCACTAGTATCCAATTATGGTGTTAATGTCCCTCTTGGAGGAGTTACCAATAACTTTCAAGGAAGCTATGAGAGGTTATATGAGACTTATAGGTGGTTATGTGTCTTTTGGAAGCTTGCCTATGTCACTATTTTAGTGAAATATCTTCCAAAACCTAATGAGTACTTGCATACATGAAATAACAACCAGATCAAATGCAAAAAAAGGGAAAAAACTAGGTTGTAGGATATTATGATCACATGGAGTAGAACCCTTATTGTCCTGGCCATTACCTATATTAACCCCAATGCTAGGGGTCACAGATCGCATGTAGTTCTCCCTTAGGGAATGTGCATAATCAACACGCACAGTATGCTAGAATGACTTTCACTTAGGCCTTTCTTTGATCAAGCATGAAATGTCTATATGTGATAGTTGGGTAGTATGCAAAGTATTGAGTTGTATTATTGATTTATTTTATGTAATTATGTGCCAAAATAGTCAGATCTAAATGTAAAATTCCTTGTGAGGATATTTATATAGAAGGAACTTTTATTTGAATATAAGACTTTATTTGTTGGCTAATTAGTCATAAAAGAGGGATAAAAACCATAAGAGAAGGCTCAAGGTAGGGTTAGGACCCAAACATAGGATTAAATGACCATAAAACACTAAAGACATAATTGGACACTAGAGCCACATGGCACTACTATCTTAAAAATGTTGATAGTTTCATGAGGCATAAAAATAGAGTTAAGACCAAGCAAGATAGGTTAGGGGGGCATGTGACTGGGAGGAGGTGACATTGGACCACTAGGGGTGAAATAAATAGGGAAGATAAGACATAAGAAAGATCAAAATTCATGTGAACAAGGGTTATATTCATCATTAAGACCTTCATGTGAAAGAACAACAAAAGACATAGTACTTGTGCTTGCTTGACCAAATTAAGGTGTATACAAAAGATTTATTGTAGGAACAAATCAAGGGGGATGTCAAGAAATATTTGGTTGAATGCATGGCATGTCAATAGAACAAATTTGAAACCATTAAGACCTCAAGTCTTTTGTAACCTTTATCCACCCCTAGCTAGCATTGGGAAGAGGTTTTCACATATTTCATTATTGGGTTATAGTGGTCTGAAGGAAAAAATATTATCATGGTATTTGTGGATTGAATCACTAAGCATATGATCATTTTTCCCCCTTATCACAACCATTTGTTTCCAATTATATCCCTTATAGAGACATGAGTCCACACACATAGAGTTGGAAAAATTGGTAGAATTTGATACAATCTACATGTTTTAGATATGCACTTGGTTTAGAATATTATGCAATTGGCCCTAATTTTACATATTTGAGACAAATTTTTCATAGTTTTGAGAACTATTATACACAATATACAGGGTAGTGTTGATGCCTAAATGTGTACCACATGTGCTCAAAGTGTTTAATGAACACTTATAATTTTAAACTTATTAAGAACTCAATGCATGAGTTGTAGGTTATGATAATCCTATTATCTTTGATGGAACAAAGGAAGAAAAATTAATTGTTTCAAAAAATTTATAATATTTGGTGGTTGGGAGGCACCATGGCTAAATAGTAGATATATGAAAAATATGAAGTATCTATGCTAAGAACAATGAATTATGATCAAGAACTAATTTAAGATGGATATTTACAATGAGAATTAAGTTAAAGTGATATAGTTAAAAAGGAAGCAAAAGGAAGGGTAGGGCAAAAAAAGATGTTAATCTTCATTCCAAACATCATGAAAAAGTTCAAATATCATCCAGGCATGCACTTTACCAATACATAACATGAAGTAGAATAATCTCAAATCATATTACACATCAAGCAAGCTTCTAAGGAAAGTGTAAATAATACAAATAAGAACCAAGTTCACTTTAAAAATCTACCCCTGCAAGCAAACAACATTAGCCCAAATGCAAGAAGAGTAAGAAAATAGAATGAACCTAAGGACTTTATATCAACCTAGCATTGACATAAGTTAATAAATGTATAATCAAATGTACACACTAATAATTCATAAAAACCATTCAAATATAAAAATTAGAATAAACAAGTGAGAGAGAAGCCATGATAGCAAACACACAAACAAATATTGGACAATCTTTATAGAATTCCTTGCTTGTATTATTTATTCTAAATTTACAAAGTAATTTTATTTCTAAAAACTCCCCCATTTTTTACAATTGACAATACCTCTTTTATAGAATGATCAAGATGGTATGTTGTTCAGTCCTAATCAATGTGTTGGGTGAATATTTTGTCGTCAACTAACTGATGATAAAATGGGTATATCAACCACAGTATAAGGAGATTTATGCCACAAAAAGTGTAGGTTTACCACATCTTAATGAGATAAATATCTCCTCTCATCAAGGGGAGGTTCCTTATGAATCACTTATATGCTGTATGTATATATAAGTAAGCAAAAAATAATACTCAAGGTAGTACAACACTATCCATCTCTCTTTTTCAGAGATGATGTCCAAAGAACAAAAGAGGGAAATCTCAATCGATGGCTAAAAGCATTCCTCTTCTTTCAAGAATGGTATCTAGTGTAGAGCAAAAAATCCCTTGAAGTAGTAACACAGTCCACAAGAAAATCCACGAAAGCACAAAGTCTTCCGTTGCCTCCTTCACTGATCCGAAACACGCGTAACAGTAGAGTGAGACAAAGCAAAAAGTCTTCACCTAAAACTAAAATGAATAATAAGGTAACCAAGATGAAAGTAGCTCAAAGTCTTTCTTTTATCTTTAGAAACATCTTCAGATAATTTCAATACACACACTTTGCTTATTAAATCAAATAGATGAGAGATTATCAGGAAAGAGAACAGAAGAACTATTTCCTAAGTAACACAAATTAATCCAACACAAAGTCTGAAATAAACCTATTTCTCATTCATTTGATAAAATATGATTTACAAGTTGAGCACAAAGTCTCAAGAAGTGTCTCAATTTCAGTAGAGTTTTTGCTCTCAATTATCCAGAGAGCTTTTACAAAAGAGGTCCCCTCTATATATAGGGAGAAACCTTCAAAATTGAAAAAATATTAAAATATTAAAATATCTGGTCAAAGATGAGTCATCTTTGACTTTGAAATATTTTTTCAAATTTTTACATGTAATTACATATTACAAAAGTGCATGCACTTTTACATGACAAAAGTGCATGAGAAGAGAGGAAGACGAGAGAATGGAGAAATGGTTCCACTCCTGCCGCCAGACTTCTTCAGATGAGCATCATGCATGGTGATAGATGCCTAAATTCCTATACTGTCTGGCACAATAGTATTTTTAAAGATCACTCTACCTCTGATTGTAGCATATTTCAATGATGTGATTGCTTTGGCATGACTAGTTAACCTGAATCATAGATTATCCAAAGTTAACTGAGTATCTAAGATGTTATCCATAGAAATCATTGAAAATGTTTTCTCTTCAAAATCCCTCTAGACCATACCTTTGAATTCTCAAATCATCTCTTCTGCTGAAAGAAATTGATTATCTCTGGAGGTAAGGTCGCAAGGCAATTCTTCTAGTCTGTTCAACAGGCCTGTGTCACTTTTCTCACTAGCATCTTTGGAAGACTCGAGATCTTGGATCAGCTCCTTGAGTACCTAAATCCTATATATCAGTGATTCCTTGATTTCAACATGGAAATATTTGTTGTCAATGACACTGATGGATATCAAGGTGCATTTCCTCATATCCTTCATCTCTATCCACTTGCTAAGATATTTATCTGTATTATTAATATCTTGAGAAATAAGAGAGACGAGGTCTTCTAAATCTATCCTCACCTTCTTCATCTTGTCTGTCTTCTCAACAACCTCTATAAGCAAGAAAATTCCCTAAGCATGCATCTTTTCTATATAGTCTTCAAGCATTTTCCCTTTCATGTAGGTTTTCTCTGCTTTTTGGATAACAAGATCATCTATGGAAAAGGCTTCTAGGGTTACTGCTTTAGGACCAAGAGTGAATTTCTTGACTACTGCAGTCAATTGTTCTGCCTTTGTCTTATAATAATATTGCATCTCCTTTTCCTTATCAAATTTCTAGACCATGATATCTATTGCGGATTGTAGGTCACTCTTTGCACCCTCGTGAGTGATTTTCCCCAACTCAACATGAGAAATGGAAAAGCTGCTCATGTCAAAACCCTCAAGAGTTGCATCTTGTGGAGGTTTGGCTATCTCTAAAAATTTGTGCCCCTTTTTCTCGACCATTTTTGAAAGGATCCTTGGTCTCTCAGGGGCCTTAGCTTTCACTGGCACTATCTTGCCAAAATCAAAGTCATCTGTAGAGATGGCTAGCTTCTTTCTTTTGGGTGTGAAAGCTGACAACCAAAGAGGGAGATCAAAAGTACTTACTATGGCAACAGTTCCTGCAGCTGGTGTCACTAGGGTAACGTCTGCACTGTTAGTGGGAATAGCGAGCATAGTGGGAGTAACAAGTGAAACTGTATCATCTGATGACTGATCAATGGCAGAGCTTTCTCTTATATTGAAAGAAGGAGAAGAGAGACTAGGGATAGAACCTGAGGAGTGAAGGATGTCTCAAAAAGTGCCTTGAGGATCACCAAACATAAATCTAGAAGGGGAGGCATCTCTAAAATAAGGAGCATTGATGGGAGAAAGAGGCAAAGGAGATGCCACAGGGGATTAAGGTGGCAAAGAAGAAATGCTTGCAAGTGGCTATGGACCTTCTTGGGGAGATAGAGGCTCAGTTCTCTGCTATTTTGAAGGCCTATCATCAGTCTTTATTTGTTGCGCTACCTGTTCTCGAGTGCTTTATTCTTCAACCCCCTTAGTTTTTTATTCTGGTTCCTTAGCAACCTTTGATTTCTTAGACACAAAGATGATTCTAGGCTTGTGAGGCCTAGATGGAGAAGGAACATCGCCTTTATTCTTAGTCATATTCTCTACCTTCTTTGTTTCTACTTAGAATTCAGCCTTTGATCTTGTAATGAATTCCTTCAACGTGATCCCTTTGGCCACTAACCAATCATTGGTGTTAGCCAATATTGATTCAAATCTCTTTCTCAAAGAAGTCAATTCTTTTTGGGACCACTGAATTGGAGGAAGAGAAGAGTCAACGAACTTCTTAGCAAGGTATCTATTGTTCATTATGTTTTTATCATCAACCAGACTAGGGGGAATATCTGTAAGCCCCAGACATTCAATCTACTCTAGAGTCAGCCTGTTGTAGTCCATCTTTCTAATTTTTTCTGTTGTTCTCAAGTCTACCCAGATGTCTTCAATCATAGGCTTATGAAACTGAGTCTTTCTTCTGATCATATCTTTGACACCCCCGTAGTCAAAATTATCTCTGCTTTTGAACTGCTTCATGGTAACCAGTTACATTTCTATCTCCATTACCCTTGCTTTGGTTGCAATCAAAATTGAGTATCTACCAATTTCTATTGAGAACCTGAAACCTAGCTTCTTCAATTATATTTGCTTAGTATGTATGACAATAATTTGCCTACATAGCTCCATTAAGACTAATTTGTTAGATGGAAATCGGGGGAGCATATAGGGATAGCCTTGAAAAAAGCCAACCCATAGATAGCAAAAGGAAGAAAATTATAGAAACATGCAGCTAAAGTCATTGACGACCATCTAGGCTTCACCAGATACTCTTTTCTATTCAAGCTGAGGATCAAAAAAGCACAAAAACACTGCAAAGAAGGCATCATTTACCCTCTTGAAGTGACGAATTAATCCTTTTAGCATCAATTGAGGGTAATAAGAAATAGACTGGGGTGGTTCTTTTGTCTCCTTCAATTATCAACCCTGGAAAGGTTTGCATGGAGGCTACAATGTACACCAAGTATGAAGTCATATAGAACTTTGAAGTAGTAGACACCTTGGTCAACTGCTCATGAAGAGCGTTGTTGATCTACTCACCCCAAAAGAAGACTTGCTTCTCTTGTAGGATTATCTTGATAAAGGGATACATCCATTCATGGAATTTTGAAGAAGATGGTAGACCTCATACTCTACTAAGAAGAGTAATTAAGTCACCAACTTCTTCTATGAAATCACTCCTCAAGAAATTTTATGGCCATCTAGATAAATTGGTCCTGGGAGTCTTGAGCCACCTGTTATTCATCACCTTCTTCACCCTCTCAGGATCTTTGTTGTACTCTTTCTATGCCTCAATGAAGTCAATTTTTAGCACTTCATTAGCAGGGCACACATGAAGACTTTATCGATAAATTCAAGGTCTAATCAAATTATCATGTTTCTGCTAGCATCTGACATTGACCTGGTCTCTCTATTGTAGAAATGGGCGCACTGGAGGACAAACTCTGTGTGATGCACTGCTATAGGAAAATAAGCAACTAGATAGATGTTGCTCTCAATAATTTTCTTCATCTCTGAGCTTGAGTTGGTCGCCTTGGTTCTCTCTATGAACTCGGCCATATCCACGTGGCCGATCTCTGTGTCTCTAATATCATCGACATTAGAAGTGACCGAGGTGATTGGGAAAACACCTTGGTAGTGGTACTTTATGGCCTTCAAATTCTTTAAAGAAGCTTCAGTCAATGGAATGAGCCTTGATTGAGTGGGTGCCGATGAATGAGAATCCTTAGGGGGTACTACAATGAGAATCATGATCGTGTAATTAGGAAAAAATGGGCAAATTAAGGAATTTTCATGTTGGGTGATCATGACTAAGGAAGGGAACTTGACAGGGCTAGGTCAGAAATTAGGTCAAAAAATGAGAGGAAAATGGGGAGGAGGCGAAAAAATGGAAGGGATGAAAATTTCTCTAGTGTTAGAGAAATTAGAGGAAAAAAATGCAAGGGCGACAAAATTTGCCGCCCTGGCATGTGGGATGGTTTGCATGCATGGGCGACAAAATTTGCCGCCTGTGCATGTAAAAGAGAAAAAAAGGCACGGGTAGCAAATTTTTCTGCCCATGCATGTTTCATATTAAAGAGTGTAAGGGCGGCAAAATTTGTCGCCCTTGCACTTGAGACCTGCATCGATGGCAAAATTTGACACCAATGCATCTAAGTGGTGCAAACCTATATCGGTGGCAAATTTTGCCACTGATACAAGAGAGGTGGGGAAGCACTCAGTTAGGGTAGTGGAATCTGCTGCCCTTATAGGTAGGAAGTTTGGGGAAGGGAGGGTGGTGAAAATCACTGCCCTAGCATGCTAAGAAGAAAAGGAACGTGGGCCAGATGGGGTAGGAAGAGAAGAGGAGGATGGCCGATCGATTTGAAGAGAAAGATGCCAAGATTGGAGGAAGAGAAGATGAGAGAATAAAACTAAAAACAAAACCTAAAGAGAGGAAAGAACAAGAAACAAAATGCAAAGACAAGGACCTACCTAGAAAATAACGCGTGCTGCGAGCTCAAATCTATTGAAATGCACTTTTTCCCGCTTACTGAATTGTCTAGAGGTAGAAGGTAGGAGGAGGAGTGGAAGGAATAAAACAAAAAGAACCAAAAATAGATTAAATGGGGCAAAAATTGACTCCAACCACTTGATGTGTGTGTCCATAAATGTCGTGCGTAAAAGTTGAGGTAATGTAAGGGCAGTAAAATTTGCCGCTCTTACACTGAAAACATTTAAGGACATGCAAGGGTGGCAAAATTTGCCACTCCTGCATGTAAGAGAGAAAAATGTAGGGGTGGCAAATTTTGTTACTCTTGCATGGCATAAAAGAAAAATGCACTGATGGCAAAAATTGCCACCCGTGCATGAAAATGAAAGAAATAAGGCTAACTCTTGGAAAAAAGAAATGGTCACCTGGTTGTATTGAGACTGTAACAACTTTCATATTTTGAAGAAAATATAAGGAAAAGATGTTATGAACTTCGAATGGTGTCAGTTGAGCAAATACGAAAATGAGAAAAACTCATCTAAAAAAATGGACTTAGAGAGACAAAGGGTGAAATAGACAAGTTTAACAAGGGTTGTTCCAAAAATGAGCTGAGCTAATTTTGGAAATAATAGTTGGCTCCTATTAGGGAACTTTCGTTAATCAAATTGATCAATGGGAGTAAAAACCAGTCTCTAAGTGCCTTCATCCAAGCCATTGGGCTATAGAGTCACGCTAAAAATGAAAGAAAACAAATAAAATGTAAAAACTATATGAATATATAAGTGGATCCATCTATACTTCAAAGATTGAAAAGCTTCAGATGCTACCCACTATGGGGTAGTGAAAATGTCACTCCATCTTGATACTCCAGTAAGAAGCTATTCCCACCATAGAGTTGCCAAATGGTAAACGAACCTCTCCATAAAGAGTCAAATTTGTCATGCATTCCCTTTAGTTCTCACCTCTTGTCCCACAATAAGACTTGATCTCTGATTTGAAAATCATGAACTTTAGCTCTTTTGTCAAAAAGTTTTTTCACCTGATTCTGATGTGCCGTAATCTGGTCCACCACCATGGTTCACAGCTCATTCAATTCGATTAGACACATGATCCTTTTGTCGATTGAATTTTTGAAGATTGAATCTTTGATTGCTTTGGCTAATCTGAGTGCTAATAGTTCTAGAGTGATAGGTATCTCCGCATTCAAGCCGTATAGAATTTGGAAAGGTGACATACCTATGGCCCTCTTGGATGTAATCCTATCTGCCCATAAAGCATCAAACAGTACTTTGTGCCAAGTTCTTTGATTATCATCTACTATTTTTTTGATAATAGTGACTAGGTTCTTATTGCTCGATTCTGCTTGGCCATTTCCTTGTGAAAAATAATCTAAAGTGTGGGATAGGGTAATCCCATAATAAAAGTAGAATTGAGTGATTTCATGTGAAGAGAAATATGATGCATTATCTGTTACAATTTTGAGTGGAACCCCAAACCAAGAGATGATATTTTCCTTAAGAAAAGTTCACACCACTTCAAATGTAGAGTGCTTGGTTGGGATGGCTTCCACCCATTTGGTAAAGTAATCAGTTGCCGTGAAGACATAATCATGTCTAGCACTTGAAAATGGGATAACTGCACCAATGAAGTCAATACCCCACTGTTGAAAAGGCTCTTCGATTATTACCGGCTTGAGGGGCAATGCAGCTAGTTTAGGCTTTCCAACAAACTATTGACACAATTTGCATCTACGCATCCATTTGTAGGCATCTTGAAATAGCATAGGCCAATAGTACCTCACTCATAGAATCTTGTAAACTGTCACTAGTGTAAAAAAATATCCTCCACAGGCCAAATTGTGGAAAGACTCCAAAAGTTTATCTTGTTGTACCTATCGACACAACAAAGAAATGCCCCATCCAGGTTCCTTTTGTATAGACCATTATCCAACAAAACATAGCTAGCAGCCTTTAGTTTAACATTCCATTTTTCCTTATAAGAGAGATGAGTGAGACACTCATCATAGGTTAGAAAATGGGTGATGTCATAATACCACTCATCAATAGTGGTAATAAAGAGGACCATAGGCATGCCTTCGATCTCCATTCCTTCATCTTCTACTCCCTTGAGAATGTTTTCAGCAATCAACTGACAAAGACCCTTTCCCCACACAAGTTTGGTAGGTTTGATGCCTAAATCAAACTCCTAAATCTTGGTGATCTAATTACCCCTCTTCGTACCAAACTCTTGTTGAGTCAAAATAGACTTCACTATTATGTTAGGCACCAAAACCTCAGTATGTGAGTTAAGGATATAAAACCTGAAGTGCTTAACTACTTTGATCACTGCATACGCATGCTTCTCCAAATTTGAATATTTCAACTCATGAGTCTTGAGTGGATAACTCATGAAGAAAATAAGAGATTCCACACCCTCTTGGTTTCATTGAACTAAAATAGCTGAGAGTGTATGTTCAGAAGCATAACTGTATATTTTGAAGTTTTTGGTGTAGTTTAGACAAACCAAAATTGATGCATGAGCGATTGCTTCTTTGATGTCTTTGAATGTTGATTTGCCCTCTGCAGTCCACCTGAAGGTAGTGTTACCTTTCATCATTTGACAATGTGGTGAGTTTTCTCAGCGAACTCAGGGATGAACCTTCGAAGAAAATTCACCTTTTCAAAGAAAAAGTGAACCATAGTTTTATTGGTAGGTAGAGTAAGTTCTTGGATCAACTTGACTCTTTCTGAGTCAATTTTAATACCTTCTTGGGACACAATGTGTCTGAGAAGTTTTCCTTCTGTCACCCCAAAGATAGATTTTTTTGGATTTAGAGAAATACCATTCTAATGACAGCGTTCCAGTATTCTTTGTAAATGGTGGACATGGTCAGAACGATGCTTTGAAAATACAATCAAATCATCTAGGTATACCACGATGAACTAACCCATTTCATCCTTGAAAGTGAGGTCATGATGACTACATGACCATAGATAGCTCTGGCATTTAACTCTCAGAACTGGGTAGATCTATATTCTCATATTTAGGGCTCGATCTGCATGCCTGTTGCATACACCTCTAGAGAATACATACCATCCTGGCTCGTGTCTTTTCTACTCAGCTTGATCTACGTACAAAACAAACACTTTCTTCGCTCAAGAGTTAAAAGTCTCTTAATGAACATCACATGAACCAAACTCAGTTTATTTGTTCTTTGTCCATGGCTCCAAAAACAAACTCATCAAATAGCGAAGGTGTCCTTATTATCTATTCAAGACCATGTTCAATCTACAGCCATACACTCAGTCTATGTCTAGCCTCCTCCCGTCTCAGGTTACTTCCTTTAAATATATATATCCATGATTTACAAAATGGATATCACATAATTCAAGTTTGGGCAACGTGTTTTCATTTGCCCTGGCCTGCAACATTCCAAAATAGGTTAAGGTTTTCTTCAATGGACATCACATAGTCTATATCAAGCTTCTTTAGAGAAGCCTTTATCGACAGGATCAAGCTGGTTCTCTTCCAACCCATCTCATGCTCCATGCAGACTTCCACAGGTGAACTCTCCCTTACATGCTTAACTCTGTCATTGACAATTAAACCATATCAGAACAATGAAGGACAGCTTTTACACCCATTCGAGGCTATTTGTTCATAGACTATTTGCCATAGCCTCATGGATTATCCCCATAGTGACCTCCTCCAATCGGGTCTGTCTACCTCCTCCCTACATTTTGACCTGTGTGCATTGTTTATCTTTGTAAAGTCATTTCAATGGATTTAGCCAACTACATTCTACCTAAGCTTAAATGCCTTTGATACATAGGGGTGGTCCTAGTTCTCACAAGCTCGCTCTCCTTTCCATCTGCGGCTCTGTCTTATCAAATTTGAGACTGTGAAAATGACTCCACCATAATTTGAGACTTGTAGTCATCCCTACGGGACTCTCCCTGAGCTAACAAGATATTTGGTGAATGATGAAAATAGGTGTTTGTTTGGCTCAAATCATTGAGCGCCCAAACTATATTACATATGTTGAAATGACCAGAATTCCAAATATAACATTTAAGCGGCCCAGATTTGTATTAATTTCAATGCATAACAAAAATGGCCAGTAGTCATATGCCCAAAAACTTATAACAATGCCCCTTTGGTCTCAGAAAAACAATCTCCTCAAAAAGAACTCACATTCATTTATAAATCAAAATAAATACACACATGTATTAATATGCATTGTGACTGTCCTGTGCTTCCAGTTTCCTTCCTACGCCCCTGCTCTTCTTTTTGCCAAAACATATCCCCCCTTGATGGTAATATTCTTCATCAAATGCAATGTCTTCAGATACATGTCATGATCTTTCATCTCTGTTTGGAAAGCATCCAAATTCTGCTCTTTCTCTTCCACACGGAGGTCCTCCTTCTTCTTGGTTCTGCGTCCTGCTCATCCTTTCTTCTTTCTTAATGAATTTTCTATGCTTCCTCTCCTTACAACCACTTCTCTTGAATGAGAGGCATTTTCTTGTCCTTCTTCTCTCTTCTACACCCCCTTCCTCTCATCCTCTTCTCTGACTGTTATGCCCAACTTGGGCTGAGGATTAAAACAAGAAACAGTTTGAAATTTACCAGCATATTCTAATATGAGAATATTTATCTCCAATGTTATCTTACGATTGAAAGATTTCAACCATTCCCCTCATTTCCTCAACAGCTCAATAATCATTTTTTTTTATCCTTTCACTTTTTACAATTACTCCTCATTAACACATTTAGGAGGGAAAATACAATAATTTGGATTTAAATTTAATCATAACCATGTCTTGTGTAGATGCTCCTACATCATACTCTCCCTCTAGGAACAATTTGAACCTTAGTTCAAATGAACTGCTACCTCCATGCTTTAGCCTTCATTCTATACCTGGATCCCACGGTCTTCTTGTCAATGTCAATGCTTGTCTTTGATAGTCTTTGTCTCTCATCTTGCTGTTCTTCCTCTTCTAGTATGTTCTTCTTCTCATTTGTTTTTCAGCTGCAATCTTCCATATCCATGTTTCATTCTCATACATGTCTTCAAAATCTTCTTGATCTTCTTGTTGTTCTTCTTGTTTTGGGAGCTTCTTCCATGACTCATGTATGTCATTCACTTCAGCAACCTTCATACCTACATATAAAACATTCAAATCCACCTTACAAGAAAAACATTAAGGCCATGAAGCCTCTTGGCTGCCTCCATGCTCTTGTTTCTTGACCAAAACTGCCTTGGTCTCATTGCTTTGCTCTTGTCTTGTTCCACTATTCCCAATGCTGCCTTCACCATGGCTTGTACCTTCCTTCATCTCTCTTGAATTACCAAACAAATCCTCTATCATTCTCAACTCTACCTTTAGTGAGATCTCATCTATCTCACAATCTTCATCAAACTTGGGCTTATCAACCTGAAGGATTGCTTGTTCCTTACTAGCCTTACTCTTCATCTCATCACCCAACACAAACTCATCCAAATCTTAATGTCCTATATCAAACTTAGGACCAGATTGTCTTTCATCCTCTATAATTACATTCATCCACTTTATAGTTTCTTCATACAAATCAGCTTCTTCATCAACATCAGTATATCCATCAAAAACAATTGCAGTATTCATACCTTCTGTCTCCTTGCTTTCTTCAATCTCTGCTTGAAGCCATCTTGTTTGTTCTACTACATACTTTCTCCTTTTCTCATCATCCATCTTCTTAGAAGTCTCTCCTTGCTGCATATTAGTTCTCATAGCCAGTTTCCATTCTTCATTTTCTATAAAAAGATTATTAAATGATTCAAAAACATCATTATCCCATTTATTGCAGGCAATTGACTTACCTTTCCATGTACTTGTGTCATCCTTCACCTTCCTCCATTGATTTCTTGGTGTTGCTGTCTCAACACTCACATCTTCACTCTTTGCCTTCTTAGGCACCCATATTTGTTTCTCTTTCTTACCATTTTTCTTCTCAAGCCATGTAGGCATCCTGCATCCATGCTTTTGTACCAACACCTCCTTTTGCTTGGGAGTTTGTTTATTCCACCATTTAGGCATCACATATCCATGGTTAATTGGAAACTTTACCTTTCTCTTTGCTTCTCTAACATGCGTATCAACAGTTTTAGGCTTATAAGACAAATCAATTTTTGAACTCACCTTCACCTCCTTAATGGGCTGCTCCATTAGTTCCTTGTCTTGTATAGCTTCTTGATTATCTGTCCTTTCTTCTTCCTTTATGCTTGGTTGTTCGCTTTCTTCCTCTTGGCCTTCAATGGCATCATGGAATTCAGCATCATCTTCCATCTCTTCTCTTGCTTGTATGGAATCATCAACACCTTTCTTATGCATTAACCAATGCATCGCTTCTTCTTTATTAACAGCAGCAAACTCTCTTCTCTTTCCTGCACATTCACTTGTGTACTTGGTGTCTTCTCCTACACCAATCTCTTCACTCTCCAAGGCCCTTCTCTTGACCTTCATAAGGTTGCTCATACCTACATATACCCACTCAAAAATAGCATTAAATATAAAAACAAGAGACCACAAGGTCCCTATGAGTGCTTTCTTCATCAACACTCTCATCTTCTCAAGTGCTCTTCCTGGCACTTCCTCTTTTCTTTCTTCTCCTCTCTTGTTCTCCAAAATGAGAACCTTCTTCTCAACTTCTTCCTCTTGTTTCTCACTTGGCAACCTTCTTATCTTCTTGCCTCTTTGGGCTTCCCTCTTCATGGCAATCTTCTTTTGCCTTTTTCTCCTTTTCACTAGGAGATCTATTGGCCACTTTATCCTCTTCTTTATTGGCCATACCCATGCTTTCTTATTCAGTTGCATCCAAGACTCATACTCATCTTTAATCTTAGCTAACTCTTTCTTCAAACTAGCAATTTCTTTATCAAAATCAACATTAGTCATACCTTTGATGCTTGCTTTCCTCTTGCTGCCCTCATATACCTTGTTGCTCTGTAGTGCTTTCAACAATGCTTCCATCTCTGAGATCTTCACCCAAGTCTTTTCCACCTTGGTCTCTTGATCCCTTGTCTCACCCAAGCCTTTCTCCTTGACTGGTCTTTTGACAATCCCCTTGATCTCACCTAGGCCTTTTGCATCCTAGTCTTTTGATCCTTCTCTCAATCCTATAGCAACTCTTATACAATACTCCATCAAATACAAATCATAAATCCAAGCTTACCTTGCTTTGGATATTCCTCTTGAGCATTCACTATGCTCTTCTTCTAGAGCTTCTCTAAGCTTGGCTGCCTTGAACCTACAACTCCTTCACTTGATTGCTTCTCAACACAATAACTCAAATCAAATAGCAAAATCATTCATACCTTTTCTCCAGTAGAGTCTTTTAGTGTTGTCTCCTGTTGATCCCTTTGCCAAATCCCAAGAGCTTCAAGCTCTAATACCAAATGATGACTACATGACCATAGACAGCTCTGGCATTTAACTCTCAAAACTGGGTATATTTATATTCTCATATTCAAGGCTCAGTCTGCGTGCCTATTGCATACACCTCTAGAGAATACATACCATCATGGCTCGTGTCTTTTCTACTCAGCTTGATCTGCGTACAAAACAAACTCTTTCTTCGCTCAAGAGTTAAAAGTCTCTTAATGAACATCACATGAACCAAACTCAGTTTGTTTGTTCTTTGTCCATGGATCCAAAAACAAACTCATCAAATAGCGAAGGTGTCCTTATTATATATTCAAGACCGTGTTCAATCTGCAGCCATACACTCAGTCTATGTCTAGCCTCCTCCCGTCTCAGGTTACTTCCTTTAAATATATATATCCATGATTTACAAAATGGATATCACATAATTCAAGTCTGGGCAACGTGTTTTCATTCACCCTGGCCTGCAACATTCCAAAATAGGTTAAGGTTTTCTTCAATGGACATCACATAGTCTATATCAAGCTTCTTAAGAGAAGCCTTTATCGACAGGATCAGGCTGGTTCTCTTCCAACCCAGCTCGTGCTCCATGCGTACTTCCACAGGTGAACTCTCCCTTACATGCTTAACTCCGTCATTGATAATTAAACCATATCATACCAATGAAGGACAGCTTTTACGCCCATTCGGGGCTGTTTGTTCATAGACTATTTGCCATAGCCTCATGGATTATCCCCATGGTGACCTCCTCCAATCGGGTCTGTCTACCTCCTCCCTACGTTTTGACCTGTGTACATTGTTTATCTTTGTAAAGTCATTTCAATCGATTTAGCCAACTACATTTTGCCCAGGATTAAATGCCTTTGATACATAGGGGTGGTCCTGGTTCTCACAAGCTCGCTCTCCTTTCCATCCACGGCTCTGTCTTATCAAATTCGGGACTGTGCGAATGACTCCACTATAATTTGAGACTTGTAGTCATCCCTACAAGACTCTCCCTGAGCCAACAAGATATTTGGTGAATGATGAAAATAGGTGTTTGTTTGGCTCAAATCATTGAGTGCCCAAACTATATTACATATGTTGAAATGACCAAAATTCCAAATATAACATTTAAGCGGCCCAGATTTGTATTAATTTCAACGCATAACAAAAATGGCCAGCAGTCATACGCCCAGCAACTTATAACAATGCCCCTTTGGTCTCAGAAAAATAATCTCCTCAAAAATAACTCACATTCATTTATAAATCAAAATAAATACACACCTGTATTAATATGCATTGTGATTGTCCTGTGCTTCCAGTTTCCTTCCTACGCCCCTGCTCTTCTTTTTGCCAAAACATATCCCCCCTTGATGGTAATATTCTTTATCAAATGAAATGTCTTCATATACATGTCATGATCTTTCATCTCTATTTGGAAAGAATCCAAATTTTGCTCTTTCTCTTCCACACGGAGGTCCTCCTTCTTGGTTCTGCGTCCTGCTCATCCTTTCTTCTTTCTTAATGAATTTTCTATGCTTCCTCTCCTTACAGCCACTTCTCTTGAATGAGAGGCATTTTCTTGTCCTTCTCTCTTCTATGCCCCCTTCCTCTCATCCTCTTCTCTAACTGTTACACCTAACTTGGGCTAAGGATTAAAACAAGAAATAGTTTGAAATTTATCAACATATTCTAATATGAGAAGATTTATCTCTAATGTTATCTTACGGTTGAAAGATTTCAACCATTCCCCTCATTTCCTCAATATCTCAACAATCATTTTTTTTTATCCTTTCACTTTTTACAATTACTCCTCATTAACACATTTAGGAGGGAAAATACAATAATTTGGATTTAAATTTAATCATAACCATGTCTTGTGTAGATGCTCCTGGATCAGTCCATCACTCTTTGAAATGTGGTGCCAGCATTTATCAAGCGAAAAGGCATCCTTTGATAAGTGAAGGTGCCCCACGGTGTGGTGAAGGTAGTCTTATGCTGATCTACTTTTCCAACTTCAACCTGATTGTACCCTAAAAAACCGTTCAGCATTGATAACATCTCTGAACTTGTTACCATCTGTAGAACTTGATCCATGATAAGGAGAGGGTAGTTATCTTTTAAGGATAAATGATTCAAGTTTTTAAAATCCATGAAGATTCAAATTTCATCATTCTTTTTTCTCATAGGCATTATATTGGCAATCCATGTGGAATGATGGATTGGAAAAATTATCTGGGCATCAAGCATTTTTTGTATCTCAGATAAAATGGTACCTGATATTTTTAGATTATATTGCCTAGATTTTTTCTTATAAGGCACTGAGTTAGCTTTAAGAGGAATGTCGTGGTGAATTTCATCAAGCCTGAGTGATTTCAGGTCATCATAGGAATATGCTAAGACATCTATATATTGGCAGATTAGATTAACAAACTTGAATCTCTCCTCGAGAGTGCAGTATTTCCCAATGTTCACCATCTTAGGATCTCTCTTGGTTCCCAAGTTCACTTGATCAAAATCCAGAGAGGAGTTTGAATCTATTCGTTATTATTTGATGAACCTATCATGGTTATCAAATAATTTCTCTAGGGAAACCAGGCTTTTGGGAATCTTATTCCCCTTAAGCTGCAAAAAATCATTACCTTTGTTTGTGTTCGATTCAAAAGAAACTTCACATTCCTGAAGTTCACTGCCTTCAAAATGCATTTATTCAAAGTTGTCTCTTTGCTCCAAGAAGCCAATGATTTGATCATCATTATTGAATACTTGCCAATGGCTGGCATTATCAGGTACACTTGGCCAAAAGACCAGTTCAATATTATACTTGTCTCCTTTAAAATCTAGGTGGAGAACCAAGAGAGTAACAGAAATAGCCAATGTATCCACTCAACCATTGAATTCTCTTGAAACGGTAGAGATGCTAAAAGCATAAAAATTTTTGATTTGGTCCCAAACTAAATTGTGATAGTGGTGCAATCTTTTATTCTTGATTTGATAGAGGTTCCTTACATGATAAACCACCAACTTAGCATCCCCTTTAACATGGAGGAGTTTAATGTCCTTCTCTCTAGCAGCTTGTAATCCAAGCAATAGGGATTCATACTCAATTGTGTTGTTGGTGTTGTTGAACTACAACTTGTAGGATAAAGGAATAATATCTCCTTGAGGAGATACCAACACAACTCTGGCTCTCGAACTAGTAGAGGAGCAGCTGCCATTGAATTCTAAGATCCATACCTCACTAAACACCATTTTTTCTTTGAAAACTTCTTCATTTGAGGGAAGAAGTTCTTCCATGCATTTATTTTGCTTCACTGGTCCTCTTACTTTGTTAGCTAAACACATTTCCAAGTTATTACCTATAGGAGTTTCATTGGATGCCTCATGAACCTCATCCATAGATAGGAAGTAGTTACACATGCCCGAAGACTCAAATAAAATTTGAGCTTCTGGTGCTGATGATCAGGTGACTCCATATCTTGCCTCTTTTTCAAGAAGAAATTTCTTCATAATACCTTGAATTGGGATTCTTACCTCTGATAAGTCTATGCTTAGCTCTCACCCAACATCCTTGTAGAAATTCCACCCAAGCAGGATGCCATAAGAGGCTGGAACATCGGCCACCTAAACCATTATTTTTATCCTCATTTCTGGAAAGGTTGTGAACGCAAATTGGGCATCTTTTATTTGACCAAGGAATGGGACTTGCTTGTTTTCCATAGAAAAACACCTCCCAAAAGTTTTGGTCAAAGTTAGACTAAGAGAATTTGCCACCTTGGTAGGCATAACATTATCAAAAGCTCTAGAGTCTATTATGCAATTACTCAATTTATAACCATTTATTAGCAGAGAAACATAAAAAATTTCTATTTTTTTGAGAGAAATAGGAGGAGTCACAATAAGATTATTTTGGGTGGATTTATCCTTGGGGGAATCATGAGTGGCCTTTGAAGAATCTTGTCCTATGGTGATGGCTTTATTTTTCACATATTCCACGAACCTATCAAACTGTTCAAGATTGGCTCTTAAATACTTAATCTCAGTCATTTGAATCTTAGTCTTTTTGGCATTATCAATTATATCAAATAATTGAAATGATTTGAGACAAAGGAAGAGGGCCCATCATCTTGATCTTTAGTGGGTGTGGCACTAGTCTGAGAAATAGAGGTGGAAGATATGGGATGGTTTGAGGTGCTTACTTTTTTGTGAGTTACCTAATCTTTTGATTGGGGAGGCAATGGAGTCCCTCATTTAGTGATGGAGACCACTGACTGAGTTTCTTCTTCTAATTTCTCTTTGTTAGTTGGTGGAGCTGATTGGTTTTGAGATCTGGTAAAAATAGCATAGGATCTATCAAACCCTTTCTCTTTACTTCCAGCTTCATCCTAGTAATCCAAGAAATTGATATTAGAGTCGCCAGCTAATTCTTCTTCCTGCTCTTCAAAGAGATTAGCATCATCTTGATGGTCCAACTCAGGTTGGAGCAAAAATTTATGTTTAGCTTCTAGGTAACTGACCACTAAATTGGCAGGTGTTACTTTAATGAAAAGTTTTCCCTGAGGGGGAGGCAGGTGATTCAATTGCCCTACATTTTAGGCAGCATCGCCCTGATATTGTTGATTCTAAAATGTTCTCCTTGGCATATCTTGATAAGTGGGGGTAGACATACCTTGGGCCATTTGTCTCTTCAAAGCTATCAGTTCATTGGTCAACTTTTGCACCATAGGATTTGTAGTGCCTGTAGAAAAAAATTTAGCAGATGAAGAGAATCTATTTTTACTGGAGTCTTTTCTGATCTTACCTGTCAGGATAAGATCATCCTCAATATTAGTAGCCAAATTTTGAGCCAATGCAAGATCCATAGGGCTAACCCACCTTAACAGAAAGCTTATTTTAGGAGGTTATGAGTTGATGAAAAAGCACTTGAGATTCTCTAGCGTGAGTTGAGCAACGGTAGGGATCCAGTTTCTTAACTTATTGAATTTGGTTATGAAATTCCTCATGGGCTCATGAGGTTCTTTCTTCATTTATGTAAGCTAAGCTAACAAGGTGTGCACATCCTCAGCAGGTCTAAACCTAGCTTCAAATTTGGACTTTAGCATATTTCAGTCAGTTATAGTTCAAGCTTGAAGGTGGTAAAACCAATCCACGACAGCGCCTTGCAGAGTTTTTACAAAGAGTCTTACTACTACATCTTCGAATTCCACACCAATTATGCTACATGTTATAGAGAAGGAGACAATATTCTCATCAGGATGAACCTTCTCGTCACCAAAAATTTTGAAATTTTTTTTTCTAGAACTATGAGGTAGTTCATGCAAGGGTGGGGTCAAATTAAGAGGACCAAAAGAATTGCCCCATGGACCTTGAGTCATTATGATAGGATGATTAAATGGTAGGATAATAAATCTTGGTAGGATCAATAAAGACAAAGCCTTTCCAGTATTGAGGCTAGAAGCTTCACCAGGTATGGGAGATCTGGCATTGGTAGGAGGGAAGCTCCTAGTTCACTAAAGATGAGATGATGAAAGAGAAATCTCAAAATTAGTCTATTGCACCAACTCGAATATAGGATCAACAATACCCTGAGCTCTCTGGCCTCATGTGTATGGTGGAGCTACCAGAGTGTCAAATGAAAAAGGGATTGAAACTGCTTCAAGTTGAAGCTTGAGGCTTCAAAATGCACACTTGTGTCCCTATTAGAGTCGTCAAAAAGTTATTGGGTGAATATTTTTTCGTCAACTAACTGATGACAAAATGGGTATATCAACCATGTATAAGGAGATTTATGCCACAAAAATTATAGGTTTACCACATCTTAACGAGATAAATCTGTCCTCTCATCAATGAGAGGTTTCCTATGAATCTCTTATATGCTATATGTATATATAAGTAAGTGAAAAATAATACTCAAGGTAGTTCAACACCATCCATCTCTCTTTTTTTAGAGATAATGTCGAAAGAACAAAAGATGGAAATCCCAGTCGATGGCTAAAAGCATTTCTCTTCTTTCAGGAATGGTATCCAGTGTAGAGCAGAAAATCCCTTGAAGTAGTAACACAGTCCACAAGGAAACCCACAAAAGCACAAAGTCTTCTGTTGCCTCCTTCACTGATCTAGAACATGCGTAACAGTAGAGTGAGATAAAGCACAAAGTCTTCGCCTAAAACTATAATGAATAACAAGGTAACCAAGATGAAAGTATCTCAAAGTCTTTCTTTTATCTTTAGAAACATCTTCAGATAATTTCAATACACACACTTTGCTTATTAAATCAAACAGATGAGAGATTATTAGGAAAGAGAACATAAGAAATATTTCCTAAGTAACACAAATTACTCCAACACAAAGTTTGAAATAAACTTTTTTCTCATTCATTTGATAAAATATGATTTACAACTTGAGCACAAAGTCCCAAGAAGTGTCTCAATTTCAGCAGAGTTTTTTCTCTCAATTATCCAGAGAGATTTTACAAAAGAGGTCCCCTCTATATATAGGGAGAAACCTTCAAAATTGAAAAAAAATTAAAATATTAAAATATCTTGTCAAAGATGAGTTATCTTTGACTTTGAGATATTTTTCTAGATTTTTACATGTAATTACATATTACAAAAGTACATGCACTTTTACATGACAAAAGTGCATGAGAAGAGAGGAAGACGAGAGAATGAAGAAATGGTTCAACTCCTGCTGCCAAACTTCTTCAGATGAGCATCATACATGGTGATAGATGCTTGAATTTATATAATGTCTAGTGTAATGGTATTTTTGAAGATCACTCTGGCTCTGATTGTAGCATCTTTCAATGCTGTGATTACTTTGGCATGACTATTTAATCTAGATCTTAGATTATCCAGAGTTAACTGAGTATTTAAGATGTTATCCACAGAAGTCATTGAAAATGCTTTCACTTTGAAATCCCTCTGGATCATACTTTTGAATTCTCAAATCATCTCTTCTGCTGAGAGAAATTGATTATCTCTAGAGGTGAGGTTGTAAGGCAATTCTTTCAGTTTGTTCAACAGGCATGTGTCACTTTTCTCACTAGTGTCTTTGGAAGACTTGAGATCTTCGATCAGCTCTTTGAGTACCTAAATCTTGTATATCATTGATTCCTTGATTTCAACATAGGAATATTTGTTGGCAATGATGCTAATAGATATCAAGGTGCATTTTTTCAAATCCTTCATCTCTATCCACTTGTTAAGATATTTATCTGTACTGTCAATATCTTGAGAAATAAGAGAGACGAGTTCTTCTAAATCTGTCCTCGCCTTCTTCATCTTGTCTGTCTTCTCAGCAACCTCTGTAAGCAAGGAAATTCCCTGAGTATGCATCTTTTCTATATAGTCTTCAATCACTTTCCCTTTCATGTAGGTTTTCTCTACTTTTTGGATAACAGGATCATCTATAGAAAAGGCTTCTGGGGTTGCTACTTCATGAGCAAGAGTGAATTTCTTGACTACTGGGATCAATTATTCTACCTTTATCTTATAGTAATCTTTCATCTCCTTTTCCTTATCAAATTTTTGGACCATGATATCCATTACGGACTGTAGGTCACTCTTTTCACCTTTGTGAGTGACTTTCCCCAACTCAACATGAGAAATAGAATAGCTGATCATGTCAAAACCCTCAAGGGTTGCATCTTGTGGAGGTTTGGCTATCTCCAAAAATTTGTGCTCCTTTTCCTCGACCATTTTTTAAAATATCTTTGGTCTCTTAGGGGCCTTAGCTTTCACTAGCACTATCTTGCCAAAATCAAAGTCATCTATAGAGATGGCTAGCTTCTTCTTTTTAGGCATGAAAGCTGACAACCAAGGAGGGAGAGCAAAAGTACTTACTATGGCAATAGTTTCTATAGCTAATGTCACTGGGGTAACATCTGCACTGCTAGTGGAAACAGCAGATGCAGTGGGAGTAGCAGGGGAAATCGTATTGACCATTGATTGGTCAATCGTGAAGCTTTCTCTAATATTGAAAGAAGGAGAAGAGAGACTAGGGATAGAACCTGAGGAGTGAAGGACATCTCTAGAAGCACCTTGAGGATCACCAAACATAAATCCAAAAGGGGAGGTAGCTCTAGAAGAAAGAACACTGATGGGAGAAAGAGGTGAAGGAGATGCCACAGGGGATTAAGGTGGTGAAGAAGAAATGCCTGCAAGTGGTTGTGGCCCTTCTTGGGGAGATAGAGGATCAATTCTCTGTTGTTTTGCAAGCCTGTCATCGATCTCCATCTATTGCGCTACCTATTCTTGAGTGTTTTTTCTTCAACCCCCTTAGCCATTGATTATGGTTCCTTAGCAATCTTTGATTTCTTAGACACAAAGATGATTCTAGACTTGTGAGACCTAGACGGAGAAGAAACATTACCTTTATTCTTAGTCCTATTCTCTACCTTCTTCCTTATTTTTGCTTGGAATTCAGCCTCTGATCCTATAATGAATTCTTTCAACGTGATCCCTTTAGCTGCTAATCAGTCATTGGTGTTAGCCAATATTGGTTTGAACCTCTTTTTCACAGAATTCAATTCTTTTTGGGAGCACTGAATTGGAGGAAGAGGAGATTTAGTGACCTTCTCAACCAAGTATCTGTTGTTGATTATGTTTTTATCATCAACTAGACTAGGGGGAATATCTGTAAGCCCCATATATTCAATCTACTCCAGAGTTAGCCTATTGTAGTCCATCCTTTTGATTTTTTTTGCTGTTCTCAAATCTACATAGATGTCTTCAATCATAGGCTCATGAAATTGAGTCTTTCTTCTGATCATATCTTTGACACCCCTGCAGTCAAAATTGTCTCTTCTTTTGAACTACTTCATGGTAACCAATTGCATTTTCCTTTCCATTACCCTTTCTTTGACTGCAGTCAAAACTAAGTATCTACCAATTTCTTTAGGAATCTAAAACTTAGCTTTTTTAGTTTCATTTGCTTAGCGTGTACGACAATAATTTGCCTACACAGCTCCATTAGGACTAATTTGTCAGATAGAAATTGGGGGAGCATGTAGGGATAGCCTTGGAAAAAGCCAACCCGTAGATAGAAAAAAGAGAGAAATTATAGAAACATGCATCCAAAGTCATTGACGACCATCTAGACTTCATCAGATACACTTTTCTATTCGAGCTGAGGATTGAAAAGGCATAAAAACACTGTAAAGAAGGCATCATTTACCCTCTTAAAGTGATGGATTGATCCTTTCAGCATCAACTGAGGGTAATATGAATAGACTGGGGTGGTTCTTCTATCTCCTTCAGTTGTCAACCCTGGAAAGGTTCTCATGGAGGCTACAATGTACACCAAGTATGAAGTCATATAGAAATTTGAAGTAGTAGACACCTTGGTCAACTGCTCATGAAGAGCGTTGCTGATCTGCTCACCCCAAAAGATGACTTGCTTCTCTTGTAGGATTATCTTGATAAAGGGATACATCCATTCATAGAATTTTGAAGAAGATGGTAGACCTCATACTCTGCTAAGAAGAGTAATTAAGTCACCAACTTCTTCTATGAAATCACTCCTTGAGAAATTCTACGGCCATCTAGATAAATTGGTCCTGGGAATCTTGAGCCACCTATTATTTATCACCTTTTTCGCCCTCTTGGGATCCTTGTCATACTCTTTATGTGCCTCAATAAAGTTGATTTTTAGCACTTCAGTAGTAAGGGGCACATGAAGACTTTATCGATAAATTTAGGGTCTAGTTGAATTATCATGTTACCGTTGGCATCTGACACTGACTTGGTCTCTCTGTTGTAGAACTGGGTGCACTAGAGGATGAACTCTGTGTGATGCACCGCTATAGGGAAAGAGGAAACTAGATGGATGTTACTCTCAATGATTTTCTTCATCTCTGAGCTCAGGTTAGTCACCTTATTTCTCTCCATGAACTCGGCCATATCCATGTGGCCGATCTCTATGTCTCTAATGTTGTCAACATTAGAAGTGACCAAGGTGATTGGGAGAACACCTTGGTATTGGTACTTCATGGCCTTCAACTTCTTTAGAGAAGCTTCAGTCATTAGGATGAGCTTTGATTGTGTGGGTGCCAACAAACGAGAATCCTCAGGGGGTATTGCAATGAAAATCATGATCGTGCAATTAAGGAAAAATAGGCAAATTAGTGAATTTACACGTTGGGTGATCATGACTAAGGAAGGGCACTTGACAGGGCTGGGTCGCAAAGCAAGTTGGAAAATGAGAGTAAAATGGGGAGGAGGTGAAAAAATGGAAGGGATGAAAATTTCTCTAGTGTTAGAGAAATTAGAGGAAAAAAATGCAAGGGTGGCAAAATTTGCCGCCCTAGCATGTGGGATGGTTTGCATGCACGGGTGGCAAAATTTGCCGCTTGTGCATGCAAGAGGGAAAAAAAAGGCACGGGCGGCAAATTTTTTTGCCCATGCATGTTTCGCAAGAAAGAGTGTAAGGGTGGAAAAATTTGCTGCCCTTGCACTTGAGACCTACATCAGCGGTAAAATTTGTCGTCGATGCATCTGAGTGGTGCAAACTTGTATTGGCAGAAAATTTTACCATCGATACAAGAGAGGTGGGGAAGCACTCGGTTGGGATGGCAGAATCTACCACCCTTACAGGTAGGAAGTTTGGGGAAGGGAGGGTAGCAAAAATTGCTGCCCTAACATGCTGAGAAGAAAAGGAATGTGGGCCAGATGGGGTAGGAAGAGAAGAGGAGGATGGTTGATTGATTTGGGGGGAAAGATGCCAAGATTGGAGGAAGAGAAGAGGAGGAGAGAAGAAAACCAAAAACAAAACCTAAAGAGAGAAAATAACAAGAAACAAAATGCAAAGACAAGGACCTACTTGGAAAATAATGCGCGCTGCGAGCTCAAATCTATCGAAACACACTTTTTCTCGCTTGTTGGATCATCCAGAGGTAGAAGGCAGGAGGAGTGGAAGGAATGAAACAAAAAGAACCAAAAATAGATTAAATGGGGCAAAAATCAACCCCAACCACTCGATGTGTGCAGCCATAAATGTTGTACATAAAAATTGAGGTAGTGTAGGAGCGGCGAAATTTGCCGCCCTTACACTAAAAAAATTCAAGGACATGTAGGGGTGGCAAAATTTGTTGCTCTTGCATGTAAGGGGAAAAAATGTAGGGGTGAAAAATTTTGCCACTCCTGCATGGCATGAAGGAAAAATGCACTGATGGCAAAAATTGATGCCCGTGCATGAAAACAGAAGAAATAAGGCTAACTCTTGGAAAAAAGAAATGGTCACCTAGTCGTATGGAGACTGTAACAACTTTCATGTTTTGGGGAAAATGTAATGAAAATATGTTACAAACTTTGAACGGTTTTAGTTGAGCAAATACGAGAATGAGAAAAACTCATCTCAAAAAATGAACTTAGAGAGATAAAGGGTGAAATAAACAAGTTTCATAGGGGTTGTTCCAAAAATGAGCTGAGCTGATTTTGAAAACAACACAATGAAAAAAGTACAAGTGTAGGGATAGTGTCCTTTCCACAAATTTTTTAGAAAATACACTAGACTTTCCCAATGGATTGATCAATAGACAGTGTGTTTTATAAACCACACATTTCTTTACAAATAGAATATTCTACTTTTAAAATAGATAAGGTTTAGCCACATGAGGAATATTCTAACTTTGAGAACCTTGTCACTGATAAAGTGTTTTATTACTATTGTAAGGTCTTCATTACCTCCTAATGTTGTCCAATACATGCACTATCATATCTCCAAGCTGCTTAAGGATATAAGAGATGTCCCCCATCATTACTACAAATTCTTTTAAATTGCTTTATAATGGACTCTAGCTCAACTTATCTTCACATAGGTGATAATTCACCTCCTTTTGAGTTAATCATAATGCTCATATGGTTTGTTTATGGTCCTCATGATTCTCTAAGGCACTCCTATAGGTTTGAACAATGCTTTAATGGCTGCCTTAAATCACAAGCCTCATACCCTAGACTTTACTTGGATCGAACAGTTATACCTTGGCACCACCTAGTCCACTAAATCTTTAATTCAATTACTTTTTTCTTATATGGTGCTTTCATGGCACTCATTGGCACCTTACTCATCAATGTTCAAAAACAAAATGATCGTCACCTTTTGAAATTATTTCCTTTATCTCACATAGTTTGATCCTTGTGTATGAATCAATGTGGATCGTAGATCTTTAGATTATTTGGATCCATTCAGCTATCTTAAAATTGATGTCCTCGTGATTTTCATTTGGCTTCTATGTGAACATTATTAACAGTCATGTGACTATCAATTTTAAACACATCCATAGGGATCTTTGCTATATTAAATTTGACATCCACATGATCATAATTTGATGTTTGTGTGGACGTCATTGACAGGTGTGTGACCATCAATTTTGAACACATCTTCATGAATATTTTCCAAACTTACCAGTTACCATTTTTTAGTTCATACTATTTCATGTGTGTGCCATGTGGTGACTGTTTGGTACTTATGTGTTCTTTGTACTAGGTTCCCTTGCATTATTTGATCTCTATACTAGGCTCTCACAATGATGACACTTGTCACCCCTATAGAGCTCTATAGAACATTTGAAAATTTAACATTGCATGCATCATTTGATCAACTATATCAAGCTCATGGAGACCATATATCTCAAGAACATGCTCAGGCTTTAACTCTTTGGTCAGGGTTTGACTTTTCAAAGCTTGTCATGCTCTATTGGATCTATCCCGTCTGGGCAAATGTGGAGCATTGATCCTATAAATAAGAATAATATTTAAGCTCAAGAGGATATATAAAGGACTTAGGATAAAATATATAAGCTAAGTTCTTTACATATTAAAGGGGACCCCATGAATTAAAAGGGACTAAGGCATAAAGTCTTTAGACCAAGGTTAGAAACCAAAAACAAAAGGACCTCACGAATAACAATGACATAGCATAAAGTCTTAGCCTAAGATTGTTATCTTATTAATAACTATGATAAACCTTAGGATAAGACTTTAGGCTAAGACTTATAACAAAGGGACCATGTGATTATTTAGACCAAGCTAAGATATAAGGGAATAAAGGGATCATGGGGCATAAAAGAGACCAAGCATAAGATTTTTAGCCTAAGGTTTGGTTGTGTTGAAAAATATGACCAAGCCTTAGGATAAAAATTAAATTAAGTCAATGGTATGATTAATTTGTTCCTACTTAAATTTAAATAAAAATTTCCTACAAAATTTGAATTTGAATTAAAAGGCCCAAGTAAAACATTAGTCTAGGGTTTCAAAATATGAATTTAATTAATCAATTATTGACCAAGGTTAGTAAATGATCAATTTAACATTGAAGCACAAAACCCTAAGTGTGTCATTTCAAAATAGGCTCCATTAAACTTGAAACCTAAAACACAAATATCCAATATTAGCACTTTAGATAAGATTAAACCAAAACTATGAATAAATAAGTCAGCCAGACCATGGTGTAGATGATCTTTAAATAATAATAATGTACAACATGCTAATGACACTCTGATCAAGTGAATATTCATTTTCAAGTAGAAATTTACATAATTTGACATATGGATCCCCATTTTTCAAAAATAGGGGTATGTTGACCTCAACAAATGGTAACTTCTAGGAGAAACATAGCAATATGTTAGAATTTAGAGACTCTAGTTTAGACTAGTAATTAAGCTACTTATTCTATTTGGCCAGGCACCATTATTAAGATTAGTTCATGGTTATAATAAATCTTGCATATGTAGAATTAAGATCAAACATCAAAACTCAATCATGTTGTGTGTGTGCTTTGATTCCATTTACTAATTGCCAAAGGATTTAGAGAACAACTTCTAGGTTCATAGCTTTAATCATTAACATTGACTTTCAACATGTTTGAATAGTCATTAAGAACCATGCTTTAGCTCAAGGAAGACGTGGGCATTACTTTACTGCCAGCCAGATGTCTATAGCCCCAATAGAGATGCCTTTGGCTCTACTCAAGGCATTGCTCCACTACCAGCTAAGCTTCCATAACCCTAATAGAGATTACTAGAATCACTATTACTTAGAAATATCTTTGAATTTTGAAATAAAGATCTTATTTTTGTATTTTTTCAAGTCATTTTGACTTTATATCAAAGCTTGGGAACTAGGTTAGCTAGGTTTGGGGATTTGGTCAAGTGTTTGATTTTTAGACAATCATCCTTAGCTGTAAACTTTATCTTAGGCAATTATTATTTTTTAAGTGCAAGCATGACTATGTCCTAATAGTTTAAGCTTTCATCCTACATGTGAAATCATTTTTCAAACCAAGATTAGATTAGAACAAGGTTTAAAATCTCAAGGAACAATTAATTTATCCATTAGTCTTTGTTATCTTCTCTAAACTATAACATCAAGCTCATATTGTTATCTTCTCTAAACAATCCATGATCAACCAATATTGAAAAATCATACCTGCATTTTTGAAATATGAATCTCTTGAGTAGTTAAATGAAACTCAAGCTGAGTTTTATCCAAAAGGACTTATTTAGAAGCAAGGAACAAAGCTCAAAAGGCTAAAAAAATGTATATAGACATTATTTATAAACAAGGGACAAGAAGGAAAGAAACATGAAACAAAATAAACTAAGCCCTAAACTAACTCTATAAAGTACTTACCTCTAGGATCGAATGGAAAGTTATTTAGTCTATTACATAACCTTAAAATGTGAATGTTTTCTTTTGATGGCATCTTACATATGGGATCACTTGTGTGTTCATGACTTTGGTATGATGTATCTTGACTTCTCACCTCCATTATGTAGTATATGGATTGAAGATATGGGCTTAAAACCCAATCATCTTACTCCCAGATCCTTCTACTTTATAGTAGAAGTGTTATTTCTACTTCATTCATAGATAGATAATGGCTTATATCATCTTCACTCTATAATGGTAGGTCAACTAGTATCCTTAGACTAATGTCTTTATTAAGTTCTAACTCATCTTGCTTTGGGATCTCTAGAGTATCATTTCCTTCTTAAAGAATAGCATTTGGATCAGGTTGATCATCTACTTCCATCCTTTTGGAGGCATCATATGGAAATTATTGATCTATTGCACTTGCTTCATCTTCATCTTATTCATCAAGTATTTTGATGGCATCTTTAGGAACTTCATTTATCTCAATTGTACCTTCTTCTATTATTTCATAAAGGATAAGGTATTCCTACCTAATCAATGTAGTATATCTCTCCTATAAAGTATCCTCAAATTCATCTTCATCCTCTTTAGGAGTATCTTCTATTTCAATGATGATTTCATATGAATTTCTCTCATAACTATCTTCTGAATAGAGGTCATCTTGTATTTGATCTTATTCATGGGGTTGCTCATCTTAAATAATTGTTCCTTCTTCTAGAGTATCTTCAATTTCACTTTCCTCTTGAAATGGAAAATCAAAAGCCTCTATCATAAAACTTTAAGACACCCTTACAAAGCTAAATGTCCCTGCAATATTATATTGGTTAGGCATAATTTCAAAGGTTTTAGAAACATTGTAATGATCAACCAAATATATATCACAGAAACTCATTTGTATGCTTTCAGATGATCCACTATTATTGTTATCATGAAATATATTTGGAGGCATATTAAACCTTTGAGAGGCATAGTTTCTATTAGATCCCTCCCCTGTATGTATTCCTTTTTTTTGTAATTGAATAAAATTAGTGCTCAATTTTTGGACCATTTCTAATATCAAGTCATTTAAATTTTTTGTTTTCTCAGACTCATGAATTAGAGCATTGCTACTAGTTGTGGGCATTATAGTTCTATGGTTTTGTAGATGGGATCTACTTGTAGTTACATTCAAGAACCCTAGGTTTTAGCTAGGATATGCATGACTCAAAGGCAATTGATTCTAAATTGGTGTTAAAGTAGGTATACTAGGAATGACATTTATGATGGGCCAATTTAAATTGACATTAGGCACGGAATACATCATCTAACGTTGGGGTTGTATCTGGTCATTGATTATTATTGCTTCAGCACAAGCCAACGCTAATATGTTTATGACTAGAAGAGACATTTTTAGGAATATAAAGGTCATGGGATCTATATCATCCTTATAAATTTCTAAAGCTAAAGCCTCATTAGGTCTATAAGGGGATATGGTTCTACTAAACATTTTTTGGAACCTAGCATTAAAGGCTCTGATGGTCTCATTAACATCCATTTTAATTGTGGTGAATTGTTGATACAAAATGCATGGACTAATGGTTTTACCAGATTGATCAATGAAGACATTTTTAAAGTCATCCTACCTAGTAATTTAGTTTTCTAGAAGTTTGAGAAACCAACCATATGCAGCATCTCTGAAAGTGAATGGGAATAATCTACATGTTACATCTTCATGAACTACATTTAATAATTTCAAAGCAACCTTAAATGATTTAATATGTTATTCAACAATGATAACATTATTAGGACTAAAATAAGGCAAATACTTTTTAGGATTTTGAGGAGGATGATGTATTATACCTGGCATGTTGATTAAAGAACCACCTAGGCAAGCCATACCTTGAACACATGAGTACCCCAACTTGGTGAAGTTGGTTGAAACCTTGAAGGTTTACACTCACTTCGGTCTTGATTTTCAAAAATCTAGATTGTGACCCTAAAACCTGTTTAAAATATGATGCATCAAACCAACCTTTTCAAAGTATAATGATTAATTTTTTACATTAAGCCAATTTTGCACAAATATATGTAAAACACAACTATCTTTAACTAAATAAGCTCAAAGATACATCTAGACTAATGAATAAGAGGAATATTTACACCTCTAAGCTTGAATAAACTCAAATTTGTAAAGAACCAATCAATATGTATATAAAATTGCTATTATTAACCTTAAATGTGGGAATACATAAAGCATGAACTACCTTTGCATGAATATCCATAGATCTTTAAAGAATATCAATCTTTGGCTAAAAGGAGCCAAAAGATTGGTTTAAAACCATAAATATCAATTATTTATACATAATTATGCAAAAAGGACCACAAATATGCAAAGAATACACCAATATTTGATCAAAACACACCAAAATTAGCAAAGATTCTCAAAATTCACAAAGATCTGCTTGACCTTCCTTCTAGTGCCAGTAAAGCTCTGCCTATTGATGCCTAAATATGTACCACAGGTGCTTAGATTTTTTAATGAAAACTTATCATTTTATAATTCCTATAAACTCAATGCATGAGTTATAAGTTGTGATAATCCTATTATCTTTGATGGAACATAGGTATAACAAGTGATTGTTTTATAATATTTATAATATTTGGTGGTTGGGAGCCACCATGGCCAAATAGCAGATCTATGCAAAATATGAAGTATATATACTAAGAATAGTGAATTATGATCAATAACTAATATAAGATGGATATTTACAATGAGAATTAAGCTAAAGTGATCTGGTCTAAAAAGAAGCAAAAGGAAGGGTAGGATAGAAAGAGATGTTGACTTTCATTCCAAACATCATGACAAAGTTCAAATACCATCTAGGCATGCACTTTACCAATGTATAACATGAAGTATCATAAGATCAAATAATATTACATATCAGTCAAGCTTCTAAGGAAGATGGAAATAATGCAAATAAAAACCAATTTCACTTTAAAAATTTACCCTTGCAAGCAAACAACATTAATTTAAATGCAAGAAGAGTAAGAAAATGAAATGAACCTAAGGACTTTCAGTCAACCAAGCATTAGCACAAGTTAACAACTCTACAATCAAATGTACACTTTTGGAATTCATAAAAACCATTCAAATTTGTAAATTAGAACAAACAAGTAAGAGAGAAGCCATGATAGCAAATACATAGATAAATATTGGACAATTTTTATAGAATTCCTTACTTATATTATTTGCTCCAAGTTTACAAAGTAATTTTGACTCTAATAACTCCCCATTTTTACAATTGAAAATATCCATTTTATATAATGATCAAGTTGGTATGTTAGTTATTCCTAATCAATGAAAAAGTACAAGTGTAGGGATAGTTGTCCTTTCCACAAATGCTCTAGAAAATACACTAGACTTTTCCAATGCACTGATCTATAGGCAGTGTGTTTTACAAACCATGCATATATTTGAAAATAGAATATTCCACTTTTAAAATGGATAAATTTTATCCACAGGAGGAATATTTTGACTTTGATTTCCCTCTAGCTAATGAAGTGCTATGTTACTGCTTTAGGGTCTTCATTGCTTCCCGATGCTTCCCAATACATGCACTATCATATCTCCAAGATGCTCAAGGATATAGGAGAGGTCCCCCATCACTGCTGAAAATCCTTTTAAACTTCTCACTAATGGACTCTATCTCAACTTATATTTACATAGGTGATAATTAAACTCCATTCAGGTCAATCTTAATGCTCATAGGGTTTGGTTATGGTCCTCATGCTTCTCTAGGGCAATCTTGTAGGTTTGAACAGTGCTTCAATAGCTGCCTTAAATTACAAGCCTCATGCCTTATACTTTACCTAGATTGAGCAGTTATACCTTGGCACCACTTGGTCCACTAAATCTTTAGTTTAGTTTCTTTTTGCTTGTGGCACCTTCATGGCACTCTGTGGTACTTTGCTCATCAATGTTCAAAAACAAAATAATTATCACCTTTTAAAATTCTTACCTTTATCTATCATTGTTTGATCCTTTTATATGAATCAACGTGGATTGTAGATCTTCAGATTATTTAGATCTAATTAGCTATCTCAAAATTGACATCCTAACAACCATCATTTAATATCTACCTAAACATCATTAATAAGCATGCAACCATCAATTTTAAACACATCCATGGGTATCTTTACTATCTTAAATTTGACATCCATGAAATCATCATTTGATGTCCATGTGGATGTCATTGATGGGCACATGACCATCAATTTTAAACACATCTTTATAAATATTTACCAAGGTTACCACTTATCATTTCTAAGTTCATCCTATTTCTGATGTGTGTCATGTTACGACTGTTCAATGTTTTTGTACTCTTTATATTATGATCACATGCATCATTTGATCTCTATATTGGGCTCCCATGATGGTGACACTTATCACCCCTGTGGAACTCCATATAACCTTTGACAATTCAGTATTGCATGCATCATCTGATCAACTATATCAGGCTCACATGGACCATAGATATAAGTAACATGCTTAGACTTTAACTCTTTGGTCAAGGTTTGAATTTTCAATGCTTGTCATGCTCCATTGGATCTATCTCATCTAGGTAAACATGGATCATTGATCCTACAAACAAGAATTATATTTAAGCTCGAGAGCATATATAAAAGACTTAGGATAAAATAATTAAGCTAAGTTCTTTACATATTAAAGGGGACCCCGTGAATTAAAAGGGACCAAGGCATAACGACTTTGGACCAAGGTTAGAAACCTAAAATAAAATGACGTCAAAAACAACAATGGCATAGCATAAATTCTTAGCCTAATGTTTTTATTATATTAATAACTATTATAAACCTTAAGATAAGACTTTAGACTAAGCCTTATAACAAAGGGACCATGTGATTGTTTAGACTAAGCTAGGATAGAAAGGAACAAAAAGATCACGGGGCATAAAAGAGACCAAGCATAGTATTTTTAGCCTAAGTTTTCATTGTGTTGAAAAACATGACCAAGCCTTAAGATAAACATTAAACTAATTCCATGGTATGATTAATTTGTTCCTACTTAAATTTAAATAAAAAGTTCTTGCCAAATTTAAATTTGAATTAAAATGTCTAGGTAAAACATTAGGCTAGGATTTCAAAATATGAATTAAATTAATCAATTATAGACCAAGGTTAGTAAAATATCAATTTAACATTGAAGCACAAAACCCTAAGCATGTTTATTCTCAAATGGGCTCCATTAAACTTGCAACGTGAAATACAAATATCTAATGTTAGCACTTTAGATAAGATTAAATCAAAACCATGAATAAATAAGTCAACCAAACTATGGTGTGGATGATATTCAAATAAAAATAATGTGCAATCATGATAATGAAACTCTAATCAAGTGAATCTTCAATTTTAAGGTACAAATGTGCACAATTTAACACATGGGTCCCCATTTTTCAAAAATAGGGGTATGTTGAACTCAATAGGTAGATGTTACATTTTGATAGATATTTCAACTTGACACACATTAAAGGTGTATATACCATAAAAATTCACCAAATCATGTATACATATTCAAATTATATACACATTTATATACCAACCTTACCAATATACACTGATTAAGCTTGATTTGTCTACGTCAATTCACTGAGTAGTGCAGTGTAGACTCAATGACCTTGATGGCCTTGACACTACTTCCCATTTTGTAGGTTGAGATGGTTACATAATTTGTCAACTAGATTATATACACACGTGAATTATACAATTGAGATTCAATGATCTCGATGACCTTGCACAACTCACCCTTGCAATAAATTAGGGGTATAATCATCTTAAAATTCTCCTCTTCAATATACAAGGTTTAGTTGTGAACCTATGTCTCTAATACTTTAGCAAGGAAATATCATTGCCAAAGTAAACTACTAAGGAGAACCATGGTTGCATCAAAACACATGTCCTCTTTCCTTGCTCTCTTTATTTAAATATTTTCAATTATTTAATTTTTATATTATATATATTGATTACACTGTAACATGTTATTGGTTTTAGGTAACATATAAACAATAAAATTCAAATATGGCTCAACTCAAATAAAGGTGTGTTGTATACACTAAGGTATGCATTTATTTTTCTTTAAACTAGTAATTTCATCCTTATGCATGTTAGTGGTAAAAGGTAAATGTAAAACTAGTTGTATGTATGAAAATGTCCTAATGGAAATATAGTTGTATTCTATTTATAGGTTGTTAGGAGTTATTATGAGAATAACTATGTTGGTCAAGACTCAATCGAATCCGATATAGTTAACTATTCTCAACATGGTAAATATAGAAGTTACAACCATAGGAACTAATGTGTATATGTATATGAAAAGAATGAAATAGAGGGGTTGACAAGTATGTGAGTAAAAAGAATAGTTATTATTATTTCGATCAGAGAGATTTCACATAGAATACTTATAGAACTGGACCTTGATCTATGAAGGTTTCCCTTGTTGTAATCCTTGGTATTAAATCCTCTATTATAAATTTTAAGTATTTGTAATATTTTATGGTATAATTATAGATTTCTCTATGTTTTTATGAATGTTTCCCTTATTATTCTACTCAAATGTGTATATCTTCTATATATATACATACATATATATATAATTAGTCTACATCATGCATTGAGCTATTAAACAAGTGTATTTCTCTATGATAAACCTTGCAGATGTTTCAAAGTCTTGATCAAAACATCCTATAATATTTTGATGTAAGTTCACACACTCTATACCCATAATTAACATGTTATAATAAAAGCCCAAGAAGCTCTACTAATAATGGTGTGATGAGCATGGATATGTTGCAATGGTTACTGACCCAAAGAGAGGTGGAGAGTTGGTTGGACAAAAAAATCATTGAATTTGTAGAGAGAGAAGACCAAATAATTACGTGTACTCCAAAAGAGATTATACAATAATAGCTCCATGATGAAATTTATGAGATTTTTTGGTGCAAATTACTATGTCTACTAGTTGATTGGTTGGATCAAACTGAATATTACTATTTCTAGCCACAAGCAAGTGACACCATTGTGTAGATCGAGGGAAATATAAAACAGTTTCAAAATTTGGAGATAAATTAAACTCATATGATTGATCATTAGATAGCTACCACTATTGATGGATATATCACTGAGTTTGTAGTACAAGGATATTTATCCTTTGATACAGTAAACGACCTATTTCTGAGAGGAATCAGAGCAAAAATTTTGTAGTGACTCCTAACATTGATCAAAATGTTGGTTATAGAAAAGGCCATGGTGCCCACTCCTGCTAATATGGAGTAGTTGATATGGTAATATGTGGGTGTGTATGAGATAAGGGAGACTAAATCAAAGATGAAAAGATAAAGCTTGAACCTGAGTCTAGCATGGAGAATCCAAAGGAAAAGGACTAAAAAAAGACTCTAGAGTTAGAAAGAGAGTTTCAACAATAGAGGAGATGGAATAAATAGAGTGCATTCTAGTAAATTGTGAATAGAAGGAGGAGTTATAGTAGTATTGATGATTTAGATGAAAGGGGATGATAAGAAGAAGTGTGCAATATAGATAAATAGAGTGAGGAGCTCAGGCCAAGTAGAGATAAAGCATGAGGAAGTGATGAGGATTTAGTATGGATGAAAGAAGAAGGTAGTAGTATAGAAGTAGAACAGATAAGTAAAAGTTCATAGTTTCTAGAAAGGCTATCCCAAAAAGAAAATCAAGGATTACCTTATAGTCACAGACATAGTATAGGTTCAAGTTTTGAGAGATACATCTTTAGAGGTAAGGATCATTTCCCAAAAAAGCACACATCCCCTAAGTCTATTTTATTTCAAAATCATAGTAATTCCTATAAAAATTTAGATTACAACACTTCACAAGGACCAATTCCAGAATAAATTTATAGAAAAACCTTAGAATTACAAAAGGCTACATATCATGAAGTTGTGTGGAGTTTTTGAGACTGATAAAATAAGACCATAACATTGCTTTATACATAGACAAATCCTCTAATTCTTGCATAGGATATGGATTTCATTGCACAACTTAAAATATTAGAAGAATAAGGAGATGATGGAGAATATCGGCAACAACCACATTCATAGAATTAGAGGAGACATCACAACCACCACTATATTAGGATCCACCTCAAAGTACACAGAAGATTCCGAAAACACAACCATCTCTGATGCCACTTGTAACCAAATCAACTATGATACTAGTAAGAAACCCCACTATGGCAGCTTAATTGGGTGATTTAATACACTTAACTCCTATGATGGGTTTGCATACCTTGAATAGTACTTACTTACCTATAACATGAAATGGCAGGCAAAAACAATCACCAATGACAATATAAAGAAGTTTGAATTGATCACTGCTTTAAGTGGATGTGTATTAGAGTTCATATTTAAGAAAAATATAGCCAAAGCATCCCTGGATGATGTTAAGAATTGGTTCATCATAGATTTTAATCCAAATAATATAAGATTTGAACAGGACATGACAAAGACCCTAGGAGACTATTGGTGACTACGATCGTAGATTCTTTGACATCATGAATAAAGTAATATTTGTTTTAGAGGATAAAGATGTAATTGATTGGTTTATAGAGGGTTTAAGACCAAGGATCATATTTATCATATCCCAAACTTAGTTCAAAGATAAATTAGATGTAAGATCCATTGTGATTCAAGTGGAAAATATTAAAGAGTATGGGGATGCAGTCATGCCATCCTCCAAGGTAGAAAGTACCTTACAGACTATTTTGAGTAAATTCAATCAATTTTAAGGAAGGGTTAAGAGACCTAAGTCATATATATGGTGCATAAAGTGCATATAATAAGGGCATCATAGAAATGAATTCCCTAGGGTTAAGATGGATATATGTGAGATATGCAGAGTCGTAGGGAATACAACCTTAAAGTGTCACCTTTTACAATAGTACATTAAAACTCCATAGAACATGTACTATAAATTTTATAAGTCATCTACACGTGATGATAAAGATTACTGAGTACTCCAAGAATTGAAGGAGGATATCACTAAGAATGTGTTCATGGTTGTTGCATAGAAAGACACAACTATGCCATACGCTACTCCTAATTTGGGGAGCATCATACCAAGTCAAACTTCATCAATGATGCCTTAGGTCTCTGAAGCATAGAATCAACCACAACTGGTGGGTACCCTACCTTCTATGTAGAACTAAACTATCACCTCTCAAAACTTACCACATTAGACTATGACCTATCTATACCAATCTCTATAGAATCCTATGATTCTTCAAATGTAGCAGTTAGGATGGGTCTTAAACCTATAAAAACTACCAGTGGCTAGATTTAATGAATATCCATAGTAGTAAAGATGGAATGCATCATAGAAAATTATAAATTTAGGGCAATAATAACACCAAGGTGGATGCGGATTTTAGGGGAACAAAGGAGGATATCCAGGTGGTGTGCAAGAAGGCTAAGGCAACAATGGGCCTAGGCCACCCATTCAATGTTATCTATGTAGAGAACTAAACCATGTGTAGATAAATTGCCTTGAAAATCCCTAGAGGCAACCTTACTGTGTATACTATCGGGTGGCATAGTAGCACAATATATAATACCATCCAGTCTTAGAAAGACAATGGAGGGAGATACCTAGTATAAATGTAAACATGATTCATATGCAGCTGAGGAAGGATGTCATATTATAAATAGTAATTAGATAATAACATGTATAATATGGGTTACCTCCATTAGAAATGCCTAAAGACTTGGGTATTAAAAATTCACAGCCAGATAGATATCCTAATCCTAACACTAAAAAAGGTTTGATATGGGAATCTATATAGATTTTAAATACAATCCAGTAACAAGGGATGAATGAAGGGTATGATATAACTCTTGATGCATATATGTATGGGTAGATAGTGTGTATACTAAGATAGGATGGTGTTATCACTGCATTGATGGATTTAATCAAACTCCTTTGTACATTTCACATTTAATATATCTCCTAGAACATCATGAACATACTTTATAACCAACTAGAATGTGTGTAGAAAGGCCAGCAGTGAATGGATAAGTTGGTTTGGTTTGTAAAGACCAAGAAACCTTAGGACATTGATGTGATGATGGACATAGAGCTAGATGGGTATGAAATACCCAATGTTGTATTCAACTTTAGAAGCACTGTAAATGTGATCCCCATATCCACTTGGGAATCCTTGGGAAGACCTACATTGAACTATAGTCTTGTGACGCTCAACCTTGCAAACTATGGAAGGGTCAAACCTTATTGGTCACTTGGAGGATATAGAAATCAAAGTCATAAAACTTAGTTTTTGAGGTGATTTAAAATTTATTGATATGAATATATATAAGACTCACTACCCTGCATTGATAGGGAAGAAGTGGGCCTATGAAGAGTTTATGACTATCAACACAATCAGGAATTAGTTAGAGTCTCATTAGGATGATAAGATCATTGGAATTCCTCTAAAAAATAATGAATTTAGGCCTTACATCACTCTAAAAGAGCTATAATTACCTTATATTGGTGCTAATGCCATCTAGATGAAGGTCGTAGTCAAAGACAAGCAAAAAACTCTACGAGTAATAGAGTACAATGTCCTCTATAAAAATAGTATTTTACAAACTCAGATTCTCAGTGAAAAATGGCTCTTGGGAAAGATGTAGAGGAATAATTTGGAGATCCCTCAAAAGGTTGAGGAGGATGTGTGATCAGTGAGGTGAAGATCTCCAACACATTATGATATAGATTTTATATATCAAATAGATCATACTAAGCAAGACTAAATATAACCAAATCCAAAGGATGTTCTCCTATGGGATAGAGCTTCTTCAATAAGTGGAGACTCAGACACTCATGTACTAGGTAAAAGGATATCATGATTTGTGACTTTTACATATGGTATTTATGATTGAGTGATAAATACCCTAGTATTTTGTTATACAAGATTTTGGAGATTTCAATCTATGGTTTCAATAGTATGTGTTAGATGTGAACCAAAGGTTTAGTGTCCTCGACTATGTGATGAATAGAATTTCTTCAAACTAGTGGGCCATCTATAGGGACGTGCATCTAACATGGAAAGAAGTGCATGGATTACTAGTAGGTCAATTCTAGTTGCCAAAGACTATTCGAAGAGACTGGCCTATCTATCAGAAGGGAAAATGCTTACAATTGCATGTGTACATGTGTATTGAGATATGTATGTTAAAGGGTATCACTCCTAACTAATATCCACATAGCTTCATCTATACCCTATGTGTTTTCCCTACAACATAGTACATCCATCAAGAGTGAAGAAGGGAAATAAATCATTGGGCACAAATCTAATCTGATTTCATTCAAGCCTTCATCTTTGAGAGTGATAACCCTTAGGTATAAGTGGATTTAAAAAATATTAGAACCTTTATATGCCATGAAAGAGTTGAAGACTTACCATCACCACTAGAACTAGGTTCGCATGAAGTCACAGATAAAAAATTGACACACATCCTATAGCTTCAGGAAGTTGGCCAAGGTGAGGCCCCAACATGGATTCAGCCCTACCATAACATACAGTAAGAGAACAAGTATTCCTTTGGGATAGATGATGAGGAATACATCACTATAGGGGATCTCTTTGAGCCAAAAAGGGAGTTGGAGCCTCTACCAAAACTAGTCATAGAGGAAATAGAGGAGGAAAAGCTACAACACATACAATTCCAAGAATGTGAAGGAGAATAGATACTCTATAACTTCATTCTTGGATAACAATGTAGCATGTATAAGGAACCATTAAAGGAACACATAGCAAATACTGGCATAGAAGATACACCCAAAATGGTGCATGTTACAGACTATTGGATGCAGGTAGATATCTCAAAGGTTTTATGATTGCTTAGAGACTATTAGGATTTATTTCCTAAAACCTTCATATAAGTCAAATGTATTGATCCTTATTTGATGGAGATACACATAGATCTAAAAGAGTTCACATAACCAATCAATAAGAGACCATATAGGTTGAACCCGAACATGAAGATGAAAGTGAAAGAGGAAATCAATCACATGTTAAAAGTAGGCATTATCTTCCCAATTGATAAATTTGACTAGGTTAGCCCAATGGTAGTATAACTAAAAAATATTGGGGAGATATACATATGTAGAGACTAGTGCATCCTCAATGATGCTTATATCAATGACCCATTTCCCATTCCTTTCATGAATGAAGTTTTAGAGTCTATCATAAGGCATGAAGTGTTCTCGTTCATAGTTGGATTCAACAGTTACCATCAGATACCCATTACAAAAAAGGATGGGATTAAAATCACATTCTTGACATAATGGGGTTCATTCACTTACAAGGTCATTCCATTTGGACTCAAAAATACACCTACAGTGTTCTCCAGGGTAGTGTTAACCATATTCAAGGATTTCATCCATGACTTCCTAGAAGTGTACTTAGATGATTAGGTAGTGTTATCTTTATTTAGGGAATATTTATCAAAACCTAGGTTAATTTTAGAGAGATTTAAAGCACAGTAAATAGGACTAAATTTTTAAAAATGTTTATTTTTCACACCCTTTGGTCTTTTATTAGGTCATGTAGTGTGTAGTAAAGGCATTCTAGTAAACCAAGATAAGATCACAGTCATTACAAGGTGCCACTACCCAAGACTTCAATAGAACTAGGATATTTTTTGGGACATAGTTTACTACCAAAAATTCATCAAGGGGTATATCGCTATATCATCTCCTTTCGAGAAGTTGTTGTGAAAAAGAGTCTAGTTTATCTAGAAAGAGGATTGTCAGGCCACATTTGTTGATTTAACGTAGAGACTAGTGACTACTCTGATCCTAGTTTTGTTAGATTGGAGTAAACATTTTCATGTGCATTTAGATGCTTCAAGGCTTCTCATTAGAGTATTACTCACATGGACATGAGGAGGATTGGATCATTCGATCCACTTCACAATCAAAAAGTTGTTAACTGCAAAAAAGAATTATATGACAATTAAGTGGGAAGCCTTGGTGATAGTGTTCAAACTACAAAATGTCAGTCACTACCTATTGACTACACCATTTGAATTATTCATTGATCATCAATCTTTACAATACCTAGTAAACAATTCAATGTTGGGAGGATGAATATCATGTTGGCTAATGTTTTTCTAAGAATTTCAATTCAGGATTAATGCAAAACTAGGTAGGGAGAATGTTAGCCTAGACCATCTTAGTCATTTAAATAATGACGTGAGGAACTCCAAGATGAGTCATTGGATGCACACTTATTCAGGGTGATTATGATTTTGGAGCAACTACAAGAGATCATATAGTTTTTAGAATAGGGGACATTCTTATAACACTATACAGAGAGAGATAAGAAATAGTTGATCACTAGAACTCTTTTGTATATTATTATTAATGGATTTTTATACTACTTAGTCAAAGATGAAGTGCTATATAGAGTGGATCTATAGCATGATCATGCATAAGTAATAGATTAAGCACATCAAGGAGTCATACGAGGTCACTTTATAGGAGATGCAACTATGAGGAAATTCTTGAAAAATCAAATTTGGTGGCCTTATCTATTTTAAGATATACAGAGAGTAGCATCACAATGTGATGTATGCCAAAGGATGGGGAAGCCACACCAATAGGATGATATGCCTTTATATCCCATGTTTTTGTAGTATCCATTTGAATAGTGGGGCATTAAATTTTTAGGACCAATTAATCCTCTAGGTAAATGCATCAATACAAGGTACATAATCACTACAACATATTACTTTACAAAATGGGTAAAACGTGTTGTGACTCCACATTGCAATGCAAAGGAGACAGTCAAGTTCTTGTATGAGAACATCATCACCAAGTTTATTTGCCCTCTTAAACTGGTAAGTGATGTATGAACTCACTTTATGAATAAGACCATCAAGACCCTCACAAATGAGTTTATGATATCGCATCATAAAAGCACAACCTATCATCCACAAGCAAATGGCGAAGCTTGAAGTTGTGAAAAAGGTGATAGGTAAGATGCTTACTAAGATATGTAATGTGAAATAAGATAACTGGGAGGATAGGCTTCTAAAAGTTTTGTGGGCTTATTGCATGTATTATAAATGTGTGATAGGGTTTACATCATTTTAGTTGGTCTACGGGTTATAAGCAGTTATGCCTATGGAATATGTGCTTCCTAGTCTGAGAGTCATAAATGTAATGTGAATGGGTGATTAGAAGTTGATGACTAATAGGATGTTGGATTTGAATCACATGGATGAAGTGAGATGCAGAGTAGTATGGGCCCACGAGATAAACAAGAGTAGTCATAAGACATGATATGATAAAAATATATGAACAAAGGAATTATAGGTAAATTAAATTATTCTTTTGTATGATAGTAGGTTTAGAGCTTTCCCTATAAATCTTAACATCCAGTGGAATGGGCCCTACATCATCCATGAACTTGTATAACCTGACACAGTGGTCCAATGAGATTTCTAGGGAAATGTCTCACTAGGGTAGGTAAATGGATGTAGGTTGATGTATTACTGTCATTAAATTAGTACAACAAGGAATAAAGGTGTTATATCACACCAAGTAGATGGTAGTCATGATTGGAAGCATTGATTTCAATATAGTTGAGGTTTTGTCTTTTTTTTCAGCATGTGTGAGTTAAATATAAGTATGTGTGTATAGAGGTAATGGATAAGAGGGATATAAGATTAAGTAGAAGTTTATATTACTATGGATGCATTAAAGGAATGAAACATGGTGGCCAAATGAGTTCAACATATGGACATTAATTAAGTTTGGTAAGGACACATGCATCCAGATCTCAAGCAGATAGTGGAGTTTAATGGTCAATCCATTGCCATTAATGATTAAGTATGGGGGGGAGATTGACAAATATATTATAAAATTCATAAGTTAGTGTTAGAAATAGATTAATAGTATATGATTAAATCTCAGTTAAAATGACAAGTCCAAAAGCATTAACTACCATCACAATCAAATGTCATGTCAATGAAAAGAATACCACATCAGCTAAAACATATCCACCTCATTCAAAGCTCATGTTTGAAGAATTGAATGATAATGCAGCTAATTAAGTTAGCAAAGTGTACAAGGCAATATGAGAAGCTATAAATTTGGCACTAGGGAGTCTAATTTCATATCCACTACTAGGTATAATGAAGTGCTGCAAAATTTCAAGGCAATTATTACTCTAAGATGAGTTTAGACTTCACACATCCAAATAAATTGTTTCATCACCAAAGAAATGATACACAATGGTTGGATTTGATCGATCATAACTCATCAAAAGATTCATAGAAGCACAAAAGAGGACATGGGCATCAGTATGGCATTGAAATAAATTCACTTTACAAACCTAGATGCTTATGATTTTGTTCACAATGTGGAACTGTGAATGTTTATGCCAGATGTAGTTAAAGGGGCACAACCATTAGAATTAGCACAACCACACAAGCTTGGTAACATAGATGTGGAGTAATTGATCTGATTGCCTAATTTTAGGTAACTCAAAGATGTAATGGAGGTATTTTTAGGTCAATACAATGAGGGAAAGATTTATCTTTCCCAAGACATAACCATTCACATCAATACAGCTAAGATGGAAAAGGCGACATGAATACCTACAAAGGGGAGATCTATAGCCCATTACAAATCATGAACACCAAAAATCCTTCTAAAGATCTAAAAAAACTACTCCTATAGCTCATGAGTAATTCCACTAGAGGACATTGATTATGTGTCAGAGCATATTTTGGTAGAATGTATTTTGCAAAGATTTTGGTAGACAATCAAGGATGCCAAATAGGCTAAAAAGGGCTCATTGATATTGCCCATCGAATGATCAATCAGAACAAGGAATTTAAATGGACTAAATTCTTGGTTAGCAAACTCACTTTGAATATTGATAGAGTCTTAACGATGGTAAAATAAACTTTTTAGGACTAATTTTTGGTATTGTTGTTAGTCTTCACATAGTAGAAGTTACCTAAGGGTGAAGTTCATCTTGACATCAACTACTAGCTAGATGTGCAGTTGAAGAACCTCACCTAGACTCAAGAGTACATATTTTTGGTATCAAACCAAGTTTACTCAATGGTGGAATGATTTGGTGGAGTTCATCACAACCAACCCATGCATACCACCAGATGTCATGTAGTATTTGGGCCAACATGCAATCATCACAAAGTTTCCAAAGGGCATTGCCATCAGAATTCATGAACTACCCAAGGTACCAAGTTTACCCCTCCCATATTTTATCAACATGTAGATGGCATAGAATAAGGTAGCTAAATAGAAATTAATCATAGTAATAAGAGCAACCCCATTGCAAATAGTACCACCACCTATTCTAGACCCTAAAATTATAACTACATAACCTTCAATAATATCCACACTAATCTGAGATACAAGAAAATGCAAGGTGCCCAAGGCTAGAAGATCTTCATCTCCTCCAAGATAGGAGACTTGTAGCTAGGTCACTTGGTTGGATGACATGAGCATACCAAAATCACTAGGCTCTATGACTGGTCACACATGAGCATGATGAATAGCAAGTCTACAAAATGATGGTGGTTGATATGGCTGAATACCTATATGAGGAGGAAGAAAAATAATACTTTTTCTAGAAAGTAGTGCATACCATCCAAGTGCAAAAAAAATTTATATAAAATATATGGATTGAGTTACCCCCTTACCCTACTTCTATCATCATAGATATAGTGGATGAAAAGGCCAAATTATAATGCATTTGGCAAATGTTTGAGATAGGAGGAACCACTATGAGCCCATCATAGTTAGGAATTATAGAAGCTAGCCCCCTAGAATAACTTATATAGCATATGTTGACTCCATGCAACCATAAACAATCTAGGGTAGACACTTTATTTGTTCTTATGCAAGCCAATGGAGAGTTTATGATAGGAGTATAACAAGTACAATAAGTTGACACCCAAAACCAATAAGATGCCTAGTTTTCAAGGGGCAAGTTTCCTGAGTAGAGGTGCAAAATACTATCCTCAACTCCTCACCATCACATTTTGAGGAGGTCGATACCAATACTAAGGAAGTCACACTTGAATATCAAACTACATAAGATCAACAAGCCACATATAAAGAAGCACATAGATTAGTTAAGTGTCATGTGCAAAAAGAAGAAAAGTGTAGGGCTAAGGTTGAGGCTAAATAGAAGGTAGATGAGGATCAACAAGAATAAGAGGAATCCCAATGCCAAACTAAGTAGAAGCTCATAATCAAGCTGAGGATTCTGAGGCACAAAGAAAATAACAAGAGGAAGAGAAAAGAATAAAACCCAACAAGAAACCATAGCTACAAAACAAGCCAAATAAAAATAGCAAGTAGGAGAACAAAAGTGCAAGGTGCCACCACATTTTAGGAATCTATTTCATAGAAGACAGTTGCATTAGAGTAGAAAGTAAAGGAACTAGAGGATACAAATTTTATAGTGATGGAACAACTATGCATTACTAGGAATACCATCAAAGATGTTTTTCTTGACCTCTACACATAACTAATTATCGATCCTTTACTCTTGAATAAGGACCAGCTTACTCTTCATCTAAACCAGCTCATCATAGATTGGTAAACCTTCAATAAAGTGAGCATCATCAAAAATGGGAAATCCATCAAAGCTAAAACTTAGGTACTCTATGAGTTTTTAGCTAAGTATTACGACACCATAGATTTATCCAGAGTCAAGCTACATAAATTACACTTCAACTACTAGTTCAGAAGAAGCAGTTGGATAAGGTTTGGACCACTGTGCAATCTGAATTTGGCATGGCTAAGTTGACACAAGCTACAATCATAACACCCAATGCCATGCCTACTACCATGGATGTTACACTACAAACCTCACTTGATTTAAGGGATATAGTCATGTAAAGTATGTAGACCTAACAGAATCAGATGCTCAACTCCTTCACTGATGTGCAAGTGTAAAGACACGTAAATAGGGTATCATAGCTTCACACAAAAATCACAACCAAAGTTAACATGGTGAAATTTTTTGTGCTCAAGATGGCTAACATGAATATTCAACAACTCTTGAACAATCAAACTTTATTATGCAGTCTTTTTGCGTAATGATCAGAAAGATCTCCTCAATTGGAAGTCCTACAAGGATGACTTGCTCTTAATTAACATAATCATTTCACCATTGGTAGATGATCCAAAGATCATTCCACCAATTCAACTATGATAGATCATCCAACAAATAAAGATGCCACCACATACCAACTGATTCTTATGTAGGCTCCAAGATTTTGAAATTTTGGTCAATTTTTTTGTAACTAGAAGCTTGTATAGTACTAAGCATATCTAATCTATTGAAAACCCTCAAGGTTGATAGAGTAGTATGCTACTTAATTTAAAACCTGAAAGGGTGGCTAAGTAGTGTGTAAAGGGTGAAAACTAGTTAGTTGGCACCTTAAGTGAAGTCTAAAAATCCTATGCACTTCTACATTATGTCATCTTTTCTCAGTTTTCAAATGGATTACCCCTATGATGTTGTCTCAATATGAGACAACCTTTTAAGTCTAGTAAAGTTTTAGTGGTAAAAGTTAAAAGTAAAACCAATTGTATGTTGGAGAATGTCCTAAGGCATAGATGTATTCTATTTACAGGTTGTGAGGAGTCGTTACAAGAATCACTATGTTGGTCAAAACTCAATCGAATGAGATATGAAGAATTATTCTTGGCATGGTAAATCTAAAAGTTACAACCATAGGAACTAATGCTCATATGTATGTGAAAATAATGCAATAGATGGGTTGATGAGTATGTGAGTAAAAATAATAGTGATTGTTATTTTGATCAAAGAGCTTTCGTATAAAATATTAACAGAACTGAACCTTGATATATGAAGCTTTTCCTTGTTGTAATCCTTGGTACTAGATCCTCTATTATGAATTATAAGTATGTATACTCTTTTATGGTATAATCATAGAGTTCTTTATGTTTTTATAAATGTTTCCCTTATTATTATGCTTAGATGTGTATATCTTCTATATCTATAAGTAGTTTACATCATCTATTGAGCTATTAAACAAGTGTATTTATATGTGATAAACCTTGCATATGTTTCAAAAAAATTATTAAACCATCTTATAACATTTTTATGTAATTACACACAATCTATCCCCATAATTAACATGTTATAGTGAAAACCTAGGAACCTCTGCTAACAATGCATTACTAGATTCAAGGGAGATGTAGATGATAAATCTAGATTATATATTATAAACTAGTCTTTCACACTTGATAAATGCCATTCATGGCTCAACGCTTTAGTTTAGGACCTTTCTATTTCTAAAAGGATTACGTTCACCATCTCATTGTGCTTAAATGCTTATCCTATAGTCCAACCTTAATATTCTGATTACCCAAATCACCTATAGCCCATAGTCTACATAAAACCTAATTAATATCCTACTCTAACATTTATATATCTCTAACAACTTTTTATCCTCCCAGACACTACCATCCATATTAGAACATTGGCATCGATGATAGTGTCCTAAGTTTGACACTAGTGTTTGATTCTTACAAACTATAAAATTAAAAAATATTTTGGCATGGATGGGTTGGCCTATGGTATTATATTAAACATCCCATGAGATAATTTCAAAAGGTGTGGTATAAATACAAGTAAAAGACCATTCATTATCACCAAGTATAAATCAAGCACACATATATCTTATACCAAGCAAAAATCACCTATTGAGCTTGTACAAATTGTCATATTCTTCCTTATTTCCAAATTAGTCATAATAACAATATTATTACAGGTATGAAGTATTCAAATATAAATATATGAGTAGTATTTTTCAAGTTTCAAGATATATTACTACATGTATTTGTATATAGCATATTACACAATTATTCACACACAATCCCACATAAGAGGGAGAACTACATTGATCTGAGGCCCTCTTCAAAGTATTGGCTATGTAAGTAGCATTCATCGACAAAGGATTATTTTAGGTCATTTCAACTTTAATTGATCCCATTAATCCTTGTTTTTCAAGGTGATATGCCTTGATTAGAGGGCCTAGGGTTTTGAGCTACATACTAATATCTAAAACCTTTGTGCATGATCAAAATAAATAATCTACAAGGTGATAGTGAACCCTAATAGATATGGGTGAAATTTATAGAAAATGGCATGTACTTAATTATATATAGAAGCATTGAAACTGGGATAGAATCATTGACATTAGTGCCTATATTTTAATGGTAGTATCTAGGCAACTAGAGAGTTAATTCCCAAAATCAAAAAAATCATAGTAGAGCATCAACCTATCTTCTTTCACACTTATATCAGTTAGATTTGTGTGTGCATTAGTGAATAAGCTAAGTATTATGTTTTTTTCATGCTTAAGCATTCAAATTACTTTTCAATATTATACTTTATATATTTAGCATACTTTCATAATTTAGCATTGTATCTAAATATTGTGAGTCTAAATTATTTAATTTGCCTATTTTTATAATAATACACTACTTAGTTGATTAGGTTATTCTTTCCTTTTAAGTCTTTCTAAAAAGGTTTAAACATATAAAACACACACAACATTGAAATGAATGGTGTAACCAGATAAAACCCAAATTTGTACCTTACCTTCTATACCCATATAATGTCATTTTAGACTAGTTTGCAAAAATCTTCATTCCACATAACTAGTTCATTCTTCAACAATACCTGAAATCATGCAAATAACATTAGCATTACAATTGTATAATAAACATAAACATATATCCACATAAACAAAAATGTAGCATACACATCCAAAATGTACATAACTATAATCAAATCAGATTATAATGTTATCAACTACGAGTGTTAAATTCATGTTAAAACAAAGGCAAGATACAACATCTTGACATTAGATCAAATCTAATTACTATTTATTATTGTACTTTCTTATATCTTGAGTATTCATTAGTTTTAACCCATTGTTCACAATGTAATTATCATTTTTTTCTAAATATTTAAAATAATAATGTACAAGCAATGTAATTTAAGATTTTACTTGTGTGTTTAAACCATCTTTCCTCTAAAAAAATTATTATTATTTTTTAGCTTATTTTAAAATACCAGTCAATAAATTTGATTTGAAGGGCCAAATCAAAAAATCTTCACCCACTATGTTAACCTTGAATTCAAATTATGTATGAAAAATTATTTATTTGTATTGATTCTATTTTAATAATTTTGGTTATGCAAAAGATAAAATAAAAAATTATACTCGCGTTTCAAATTATTAACAACACAATCAATCAATAAATCCTTTAGAATAATTGGTACTGCATTCACCAAGCATTTTAAAATATTAATATATTACATTCCAAAGCAAAAATGTGATTGACATAATCTAATAATTTAGTCTAAAAATCAATGAAAGATTTGAATAACATCCATTAGATCAACTAGTCTATGGGACCAAAAACAATAACAAAAATGTTATGTGTGAAATCAAATCATTTGAAACAAGGGTTAATGTACATTCCCTTTTGTATGTTGGATCTTATACTATCAATCTCAATTAAAAAAAATCTTGTTTTGGCTAGCCTCACCTCCTCAAACAAGGTGATTAGATTATCTATTTTTAGTTTGTCATCAAATTTGATTTGGATATCATTATAAGTTGCACATTCCATGATGTAGTTTTATATTGTCTACGCCAATCCCTTGGTATAAAGCAGGCTCATTCTCTTTTCCCTCTCTTCTTTAAACATTTTCCATGTGTTGATTTCACCCTTGAGATGATATGAGCTAGTCCTTAGCTGAGCCATTAACATTTTCTCATTCTACTTAAATTTTTTTATATATAGGCCTTTTCATCATGATCATACATGGGACAAAATTCTTTGACATAGTATTATTTCTTACATGTAAGTTTCTTTGTCCACATGGCTAATTTAAATTTTATGTCACATACATTTTTATTTCCTCATTAGTGTTTTGGAACCCTTGCATGTTAATGCTCTATTTTCTCATCCAAATGTTGTTTTATTTCATCCATGTATTTTTTCTCCTACTTAACTCTTCTTATACTACCATTATAGGCCATTTATGAGACTCCATACTTTTTGTCTTATTTAAATAATTTAGTGTCTAAATATAGTTGATGCCTCTTATGCGAAATTAATTATTTTAGCTAATAATATATGATATAGAAAAAATAATTTTGAGGTTTTTTGTGATAAGATGTTTATGATTTCTCTCTATGTTTCTCCATTTCAATTTTGACACATTATTGGCCCAAACTTCACATCCATAGAGGACCACCAGTGTGACAAGCAACCCAAACAAGGTCCACTTAGATTTCCAATCCCATAATTATGCATTCCTACATTTATTTTGTAGCATGTATAAATCCTTCCACCCCCTATATTATTCAAGTAAGTATTTACCAACTAAGCTTGTGAAAATCAAGACTGAGGTACTTATATTCTTCCACCACTTCTAATAGGATTCCTTGGAAAAGGAATTTAATTTGATTTTTTTTTATGTAATGAAAATATCAGGACTTTGGTTTTACTAGTATTCAAATTTGGTAAAATATATTGATAAAAAAAATTCTAGGGCCCATAGGATCTCTCTCAAGTTATATGTTATTTTTGTAATTATGATCAAATCATCCACATATATGAGTAACTTTCCTACATAGCTATATAGGTGAACACCCCCTCCACCAGATTTGTTTAATACATAGCTAGCTAGATAGATAGGTTATAGGTTGAATTTTTAAAATGAGGGATCAAAATTTTGATGATGCACATAAGAGACATCTTAAAAAACATTATTCAAGAATATTTCACTACAGAGTAGACCACTAGCCTAGTCATACCCTTTTTTAAAAGAAGAGAGGTCAACAATCCATTAAGATACATAACTATTATGATCAATCCTCTCATGGAATTTTTTTGGAAGTATGGTTGAACATAAAATCAATGACTGGGCTAAAAACTAAGGAAAGAGAGCAAAAGGGCAAGAAAGCTTCAGACAAAAGAATTTAACGATAGATCATTCCATCACTATCATATATTTAATTGAAAAAATATTGGATAACAACGGAGAAGAAATATATAATTAATTTGTTGATTTTAAGAAAGCATTTGACATAGTTCCTAAGGATAATTTATGGTGTAGCATGGATGAACCCAAATTTTTAAAAGAATATAGGGCAACAGTCTATCAACTACATGAGTACGTTAGAGCCAAGATTAGAACACATATATGATTAGAAAAAAGATTCAATAGTGACATATGGGTTAAACATGGATGTACATTATCACCCACTTTATTTAGTCTTTATATTGACAAATTGGAAGAATGGATAAATAGACTAGTAGGTGGTGGAGCCTACGTAGCTAGTTATGTGATAAAATCCTTCTACATGCAAATGATCTTATTTTGACCATAACAACCCAAAACTTAAGAGATCATTTAAGAGACTTCTAAATATTTTGTAAATAGGTTGAGATGAAATTCAACACTAAAAAAAAATTACCTTATCACACCAAAATATGTGAATCATACAAGATTCATATTTGAGCGGAAGCCCACTCAAGATGGTCTCAGAATACAAGTACCTAGGGCTTGATTTTAATAATAAGATTAATTGGGAAATATGCATAATGAAGAGAATACAAGTAAGGTGGAGAGTCTTATACTCTCTTTGATATAGTTACAAAGATCTTGATTTGTGGGATTAAAAGATCATAAGGGTCTTGTTTGGGTTACTATAGTTCTAGTGGTGCTCTATGGATGTGAACTTTATGTTAGAGTATGTTAGGTATAAAGTGAAGACAAAAGGAGATAATTTAGAAATACTTAATCACAAATAAATTCAATATTAAATCAATCATCCCATATGAGATAATCCTAGTAGAAACATGTAGTTTTCTATATGTTTCCTATGATACATAAAGAAAGTAGAGAGCATGAAGGAAGATAGGTGGCCAAAGGCACTAATAATAGAAGAGTAGAAAGAGGAAACACATGAAAAAAAAACTATGGATGAATAAATGGGGTATCATCTTACATGAATTCCCAATCGCCAATCAAGAGATAGAAAATTATGCAAGGGAAAAGTTTAAACTACATATGCAAACAAAATAAATTAGGATTAAAAAGCAATATTACATGAATGAATGTAACATCATTTATGAATATGACCAAAAAACCTACATAGGGGAAAAAATAAATTAGAGAATGAAGATGATCATAGCTCAATTGACAAATATATCAACCAACTTAGATGGTCGATGAGTAGATGGAAGATCCTAAAAGAAAAGTGGGAAGAGAGAATATATATTTTATGCACATTAGTTATAGATGAGATGGAATGACACTATATTATGGAATGCTCTGCATAGGGTGACATTTGAGATAGATACTTATAAAAACCATAGGGGTTGACCATGTCCACCCTATTGTAAGGAGAAAACATTGAAAAAATGGGAAATTTTTTACCAAAATCCATTATAGGAGAATGAACCTTTAGAGGCAAAATAATAACAAATATTTAAATTAGGGTCAAGTTGCCCAAATTTTCTCTATTTCTAGTAGTTTCTTTATTCCTTTGGTTATGTTTTTTAATATTAGGGTCGCATAAAAAAATTGGTCTCATTGATGTTATTAAAATATCCATTTATATATCCATCCTATAGCTTATCTATGTATATCCCAAACAAAGTGGGTGATTGTATACAACCTTATTTAGACTTTAAATAATATCTCAACGTATGATGTGGGCAAAAGTCTAGGTTTATATTTTATAATGTTATGTGGTGGTGATAAAAATTGCAACATATGCGAAATAATTAATATTGTAGATGTGAGTGGAAATCAAGAAAGCATGGAACTTTAAAAAATTGTCACTAATAAATTTGGTTGGTAGATTTAAATTTTTGTATTTTTGTTTATACATAATAACAACTTTTCCTATAAAATTTTTCATGTCACTTTATTTGAACCAATAATATGTAAATAAAACATTTATTTATTTATTTTTATTTTTTTGAAATGATATATATCTTTAAACATAAAATATAGTTATTTTGTATATGTATAGACCCATAAATTTAATCATTAAATGCTTGACAATGTTTATTTTTGACATCCTCATCCTTACTTGGTTTATTTTCTATTTTTATAACTTACAATCTATAAGATAGCCTTCATTTTTTTTAAGCAATGAAAATATCATACAAACATCCCTATTTCAGCCACATTCATCCCTATTCATCCCAAAGGTTCCTATCATATATGTCACAATACTCTATAGTCTTATGGAACAAGTCTATGCTAGTTGGATAGGACTACCCTGGGGCCTTGTCTCCTGTGTTCAAATGGTCACTTTTTTAAATTGATATATTTAACATTGTCTCTCCCACATGTTTGGTAAATTTAGTTAACAGAGATTCCCCTATAAAATCACATCCAGACCACTCATTATCCCCCCATCAGAACTCTAGCAATCACACTACACACTAAGCAAAAGAGCACTACTTCTTTCAATTTCAATTTTGTAACATTCCAATAGTCATAGAACAAATCTAAATATTATTTATTATAGGTCAAGGGCATCCATTTTCAAACATTTCAATCAAACTTATAGTTATAGTCATCTAGTTTAATAATCACAAATCACATAATCACCTTAGGAGGGACAATTACATTAGCATGAGGCCCATTTGGGCTATTTAGGTAGTGTTTGGTTACGCGAGGTTTCTAATGCCAACACTACTATTATCATTAACCATTTATTACCATTTATATTTGATTTCCATCTTATTTATTATGTAGGAAATAATGGTTTTATCTGTTGCAAGTCTTCCACATAACAAAACATAACACATAGTTCATCAGTCAACCCTCATAAGTAGATGCATAGACCTAAATTGATAAATTATGAACACATTCAACTAGGACATGGGTGTAGTCAATATACAAGGCCATAATGTGCCATTGTCTACCTCCTAAGGACTTGCCCCATCAGACTGTGAATTACCATTTTATAAAACATCTATGTTTGTTGGTTATTTACATAATTTCCAGTTATAGTAAGCATGTATAGTCAGTGTTTAATCTATTTTAAGGATGTTTACATATACTTAGGCTTATTTACTATTTTTATCAAGTTTTTAATTTCTATATCATACTATATTTGATTGTATTTTAATATCAGATCAATATATATCAACATATTACTTTCAATAGTTTAAATCATCTTAAATTAAAAATGGTTAAACATTCTCATGAACTCGCTATTTTAGAATGCATGTTTTCTACTTATTTTATTCTTATCATAAGATTTCTTTCAATTTTTTTGTAAATTCCTAACACTAAAATAAAATAGCCTTCGACCTTGTATAAAATTTAACACATAATGATTCAACTTATTTGACTTTGGATGTAATCTGACACTGAATAAGTTTGTCTTGTCACATTCAAAAAATCTAACACTAAATCTCTTTCTTTCTTTGGGTGAAATTTGCTTGATCTATATACATCAAAATATTTTGATTTTATTTTTCTCTTCATTTTCTATTTGTTTTTGCTTATTTTTGGAAACTGTGTTCTAACAATTTTCAAACTACTTAATGAATATCATGAAGGGCTATGCATTGTACTATTTATAGACATCATGGTGTGACGGGTTTACCCCAATACTCATAACTATTATACAACATAAAACATAAAATTTAGTTTTCATGTACCTCAGGGTATATCATAAATGCAAAGGATCCCTTTTTTATACCATAAGAAACATCTTTTGGATGTTTGATTTGTGGTTCATCTTAGAAGATCATATCACCTACAAAAATTCCTCTCACCATACCCTTAAAATTAGGGTTATTGGTTTAAATTCATGGTTCTACCTTTGTAGTTAATACTCTAGCACATTGGGCCAATAGTAATCAATGAATGAGCAAGTATAACTAAGTTCATACAAATCATTCAAATCATTGGTTAAATTACCCTTGTACTTTGATTTTTGTATGTATTGTATTCATAGTAATTAGCATTATTTAATTCACATTATATTGTATTCATAATGGGTTCAATAAATGAATGTATCTCATATGTTGTATAGCATTTATTTCATCAAGTATTCCCTTTCAACATGTTATTTACTATGTTCAAAAATGGATAAAATGCTACTCACATCAAAGAAGACTTTGATATAAGGACTCTACCTCTCATGGACTACATCAAGGCACATTATGTTATAAGATCTCTACCCTAGTTATCACCTTTATCAAATCTCAAATAACTTGGGATAAAGAGGAAGCATATATCATACATGATACTCTGACTTCAAGGGATGTTCTATTATCTACATTACACCCTCTTAAAGGGTGCATCATGACTATTATTCTGAACCTAACACTCAAGAAGAGTCCAATGGTCTAACTAATGAAACAAAAATTTAAGAAATATATTTGTGAGCATCTAGAAAAGGTTAATTCATTATTATATGTTGTTAGATATGAACTAAAGAAAGGTGCCCAAGATATTTTTTATATTGTTAATCCTTCTAATATTGCATCCATTCTTATTTTTACACCCATAACACCATCTTTTGGTTTAGTAACATCACTTTTTCTCCAAAATATATTCATGCCTATGCCTACTCATGTTACTTACACTCTTCATATTACCTCTTCAAATGATACTCTTGAGCATGCACTTATTTCCTTACAAGTTAAGCTAGAAAACATTAAAACATATGTTTTTGATGTTATCCCTTCAATGGACTCATGTTCCTTGTTTCATAATTATTTGGAACCCAAAATTGCATCATATCCATTACTATTTATCTTTTTGGCTATGAATATTCCTCTATATGAAGGCAATGGTGATCCTGAACAACATTTACATGCATTTTATGTAGCTTATCTAGACTATGCATATAATGATAAATTGTTAACAAGGATTTTTCCAAGAAGTATAAATGAATATGATCTTAGGTGGTTCTAATATCTTCCTCTTCTAACAATAAAGGATTTCAATCCTTTTGAAAACTAATAATTGATACACTTTTATATCAACATGGGTGAAAATTTATCATATGCTCAAATTATAAACATCAAACAAGGGTATAATGAAACAATTGGTGAATATGTTCTAAGGTACAAGACTATGCTCACCAAAATGATAAATCAAATGGATAATAATAATCTTTAAGATATTTTAAGACAAAGTTTGCTTTCTCCTCTTCAAGAGCCCATTATGTTTGATAAGTTCAAATCATTTGATGTACTATGCCATATAGTTAATGAGCATGAGCTCAATTTTCTAACTTTGAACAAGCTTTTATATGTTTTAAATGTTTATTATACTTTAAATATCAAGTTTTAGATTAATACAAATTAGTGAAATCAATAATGAAGCTAAATTCACAATTAACACTATCTCATAACCACATCAAAAGCTCTAATTACAAGCTCCACCAAAGAGACAATTTTAAAAGTTGTCATCACCTCCTCATGTTTTGTTAAATGAGATCATAGAATGCAATGTAATTACTCTTCCCCCACCAATGGAAATAGATATGTATACCATAATCTTGAAATTTTGATGCCAATGCATATTGTGATTATCATATATCTATTGGGCATTCTACAAATAGATGTTTCAAGATTAAGCATATGTTTCAAGCTTATACATAAGATTCAAGATCTTGTTGATGAGAATATCATCGATATTGGTACACCTATTGAAGAGATTAAACCAAAATAAAATTATAATGCAAAGCTTAAGATGTAAAAGGATCCTTTTCCAAATCATTAAGTAAATAACAAGGATAATTATGAAGTTAATCATGCATTTAATGTTCATCCTCCTCATTCTACATATGGAAATCCACCTGATAGCATCATTGATATAGTTACACACAAACAAGAATCACATCTTATGATCATATTTTATGATAGTGAAGTTGTTGAAGATGATTTAGATATGCATGTACTTTTTATTCAAGCATATTTTAATAATCAATCCATACATAATATTAAGATAAACAACATATCAATAAAAATTGTGTGCATCATAACACTTCTTTACTCTCTTGGTTATACATAACAAGATTTACAAGATACTTATAGTGTTGTCAAAGTTTTTGATGGTCATTAACATGATACTCTTGAATGTATAGTGTTACCTTTACAAGTGGGACCTCTCATAGTACCCACCCCATTCTTAGTTATACCAAGTAAATGGGTCTTTGATATGCTATTATGATTCCCTTGGCTACAAAATATTTGAGTAGTAACTTATACAGCTCAAAAATGTCTTAAATTGTTTAACCCTAAATTAAATATAGGAATCTTTATTAGGGTAGATAGGTTTAAGAATATAGAAATGATAATGCACGAGGATGATCATCAGATCTACAGTAGGCTAATTGGGTGTTAAACTCAAATATAAACATACATTGAATTTCTTAACTAAGACAGGCTAAAAATAGTATAGAAATAACAAATAAGTAATGTACTAAGATTGTCTTGATGTTAATGCAGTTTTAGATATAGAACAGGTAGAAAGTAGACAAGAAGATAATTCTAGAACAATCATGGATTTGATGTTTTTGGAGTTATGAACACTAACATCATCCTGGGATGATTGCATCAATACTACTATCTAAAATTGACACAAGTATCCTATATGAAATACCTAATGGAAAAGGATACAACAACCTAAATGCTTTTGGGTTTAGATTTTCCTTTGCTCTGGTGCATTCAAATCTAGCTCATGGACTTTTGATCCCTATAAATTTGCAAAACCCTAGTTCTTCATCTTCATGGTGATTTTTGGAAAAATGGGTTAGTGGGAACATGATGTCAAGCTAACCCTAAACACCCCTCTATCAATGAGCACTTACTATATAGCCAATACTCTGAAGAGGGCCTCATACTGATGTAGTTCTCCCATACGTGTTGGTTTGTGTGTGAATCTTGTAATATGTGCAAAACAAATACAATAGTGACCTAGCTTGTAAATTATTAAATCTATCTCTTAGGTTATTTCTTCAGTAATGCATACCTATAAATGTGTTGTTCTTATGATTGGTATGGAAAAATAAAGTTGTGTTCAATTTAATGATTGATAGAGTGTTTTTGATAAGTTGTCTTGGTCTTTTTCTAGGTTAGGAATGAATGAGGGTTGGTCTTGTATTTATATCAATCCCTTTGGAAAAGTAACTCACATTAAATCACATAGGCCAACCATAAAGATATGTTTTATTTGTAAATTAGATGACTTTAGGGCACTAGACACTTGCATTGGGGTAGGACACTAGTGTCAATGTAGGAACAAGAAAATAGTTATAGACTTAGAACTTGTAAAGATGGAAGATAAGTAAGTTTTAATCCTTTTGTACAAGATAAAAGGTCTACATCATCAATATAATATTGGTCGAACTAAAAAATAGGCTAAGGGTCATAATATAGAGTAGATGCAAGTCTTTGGAAAGCAAAAAAAATCCAAAACTAAGAGGAACAACCAAGGTCTGAGTTTTCCAAGTGTAAAAGAATGAGGTGATATATAATCCATAAAATAGTGTCTACAATTCCCCCCCCCACTTATTTTATTAATGAAATTACTAGTTAAAATAAAGGAATGCATACATGGGTGTGTATAAAACACCTTGTCTTTACTTGAGTGCTTTGTTGGTGCGTGACCTAAAACCAAGAGCATGTTATAGTACATAATTAGTGCATACAATCTAGAATTTAAAAGCACTTGAAAATATTCAAATTAAAAGAGTAAGTTTATGAATACATGTGTATCGATATAATCACTTTGTCTATTGGCAAGTTGATTTGAAATATGTATCATTGTAAGGCTCTAAAACTGAGATTAAGAAAAATATATATAAATTTGGAAAGTTCATATATCTAAGGAGATAGAGAGAGATTGTAAGGCACATGCCCCCAATGTTGGAGAAAAGGTGAGTTTCCACTCGACAATTAAGACTAACTCAATTGTGCAACTAAACCATACTTATAACCTAGTAAGCATGAGTGAACCAATTCAACTCATATTGTTAAATTGGTAAGGTTGGATCATACAATCAAGTCCAACCTAAAATCTTATCAATATTTAATGATTTAATCATATCAACCATACCAAAATTGAACCAAATACTATAGTAGATTGGCTCCATAAAAGTACATCCTGGGTATCAGTGCATAAGAGTACATTCTGGTGGGTGATGACAATACCATAGAGTGTTTTAAAATCTAAAAATGATTCACATTTTACAATATTATGTGCATATTTCATAGAATATCCACCTTATATATGTCTCATGTTGATACCATGTATAATAATAGTACTAATGTATAGAATTATACCACAACTATGAATCTATATCATATAACTATGTGTTTTGGCCAATTCATAAATTATGTAAGTTTGGAGAACATACTTACAAAGCATGACCCCACTATATATGGAGATTACAAATGTGAATTACATGTTTCCAAAACATTCCTCCACTAAATTCTAAAGATGTTGAATATTAAATAAGTGTGGAGAACATGCTTCCATAGCATGCCTCCACTAAATTTGAAACTGTGAATGTGTGGAATACATGTCTATATGGCATGCCCCCATTGAATCTAAAAATTGATATAAGTACCAAGTATTGAATGAGTGTGAAAAACATGCTTCCACTGATATGCCCCCTTAAGGTGAGGGAAGAATAAAAATTGTCATTTACCTCACCTCAAAAGGATAAAACATCCATATAATTTGTGAATATAGCCATGTAGCATATAGAAGGGCATGTATAGGTATATATAGCATTGAATTTCATATAATAATGTTATCACATGAATGCCTAATATGCATGAAAAGGATCATGACAATGTCTAGATAATAACAATATAAGCAAATCAAGCACACATACAAGAGCCCTCAAAAACAAGTCAAAAGGTAATGGTCTAAGGAGACTACAAACAAGGGGCATGTTCAAATCTCACACAATCAAAGGGATATGACTTAGTCAAATGTGCATAAAAGCAAGGATGACATATTAAAATGTCCATAAAAAAATGACATGTTCAAATGTTAAATAAATCATACATAGGCACAGGGGCTGCAAACAAAAGAGCATATTTAAATACTTGAATAGTCAAGACAATAACAAGGCAATATACTCAAGGAAGTGCATAAAAGAAAACATAAGCAACCAATATAAACATGTCATATTATCCCATGGATTAAATGTGTTATTAAAAAAACATCGAGTGCATAGCATATCAAGTACTTTATGAAAGATATAATCATGGATAAAGGCATGTGTAATTATGTATAAAAACTCAAAACATGATAATGTAAAGTGACCATAAAATGATATAACCTATGATTATCATGATCATAAAGATGGACATCCCTAATGTCAATATGACATGAGTAGTGTAAAGTCCTAACGTCCAAAAATAGGAATAGATCATGTATCTTTATATGCATGTATGACACTCAAGTAGAAGTGTGACACACATGTGTATGTAGAAGTAAGTGATATGTCATCCATTAACATGCAACTAGCACATATACGCCAAGGAGCCAATAGAATATGTAGGTGACAAAAATGTTTTAATATTTTTGAATGTTTTTTATTTTTTGGTATTTTTAAAATATCCAGAGAGATTGTTTTATGATCCCATACAAAGGGTGATCATAGATATCTCCTTACTTGATGCCTGACAACCTTAAGTTGGATCTTTTACATTATTTGCATAGTGATTTGATAATTTAAAAAGGTAGATAACATGATCCTCCTCATGTTTTACATGTGCATTATAAGAATTAATGTTATCATTTAAAATATGTACTAATTTGCTTTCATAAAGAAAGGAAATACCTTGATGATTTGGATCATTTTTTGCTTCCATTTGGTATAACCAAAGAGTTCCTAGTGTAAGTGTATATTATCACATCCTGTATTCCTCTTTAGACCTAATAATCTATTAATTAGTGGATTTTATGTTAATATTTGACTAATTACTATTTTAGGTAAGCTAGATTTCATATGTTGATGTATGAATAATTATATGTTGCTTAATTTACATGATTGTTAACTATGGAGTTAGTTGTACGTTCATATTATGTACATGATGATCATGTTTATGTTATTATAGTAGTATGTTATGGATTATATATTATTTCTAGCTAACTACCTTTATTGTTGTGAGGTGGATGTAGGATAAATCCATCCTTTAGATTGTGATGAAGGGAGGGCATCATCAGCTAGGGTGGCATAGATGGAGACATTGGGGGATGACAGGCTGAAACTAAAAACCCACACATGTCATGAAAGTTTAATATGCTTTGATCAGTGTTTGATTTAGATAGCTTTTAGTATGTCTTTGATTTTTAATGTATTATCTGCATTTGAATGACTGCTAGTATGCTTTTAGTTGTGATCTTGATTGTTTCTTGATGTTTATGTTAATCTGGTTGTGTGTTGTACTTATGATTATCATACTTAGCTTATCTTGTGCGTGATGTTGTTATAATGAGTAATTGAATCCATGTATGTCCTTATTATGACTTGTTACTATCGATGGATGTAATTAAGTGTCTTCAATATTGTCACCTTTTAAATGTATTGTTATATTAGTAGGACATACTTTATTTCTTGGTTTGATTTATGTGTTAAGATTGATTGTTAAATATTATGCTAAATTCCATGTCATTTTTAATTAGGCAAAATCATTTTAATCAATAACAATAGTTATATTGGATGATGATTAATGGGAAGTCATTATGTTCAAATAAGGTGCTAATGTGAAAGTGGTCTTTGAGCTAAGTCAATATTATGGAGTTTCATTATTTAATGATTATTGGTAACATCATTGGATTTGGTAAATGTCAAAGAGTAGTCAATGTTTTCTTATTAGCCTATGTGCCAAGTCAACATTATTATTGTTTAGAATCATAATGTTTGAATGAATTTTTGAAATAGATGGTAATTGGAATAATAATGTTTAAAGGATAGATTATTTGGAAAGTTATTGAATTAGAGTTAATGGCATTGACTTGGGTATTCGAGAACCAAACATTATAGTTTGAATTGCATGGAAATCTCTTCATTGAGATAAATTTTAGTTAGTGGGAGAAATTGTGAAGGTTTATTAGCATGCAAGAGAATATAATGGAAAGAGCAAAATGCCTATGGGGACACAAAGAAGAGGAGGAAAGAGAAGGAGAAATGAAAAAGAAAGGGTTCAAGGAAAAATTGTATGAAACATTTGCAGTTGCTTATAACCATGCATCACATACCAGGTTAGTCTATCAATTTTCATTCACATTAGTTTTGTATTAAATAAATTATTGAAATTGGTTAAGGGTTTTGGTTTTTATTATTGTTTGGAAAAGCTAGAAACCAAAGAATATACCATCTACATAACTAGACATATAATCCATCAAACCCTAGCTTTGGCTTTGAAAACTAAACTAAGTTACCATAAAATATTAATCTGGGTAAACCCTAGCTTAAGTCATAATTTTTATTGCGTTCTATGCAAATTATAAGTTATGGAAATTATAATGGGAAATTGTCTATGTATTTTAGTGGGTCAAATTTAAACCCTAGGTTCAATTGACCCAAGTGAAGGCTCAATTAGGTAAATAGGGTAGAAACTTGGTATATTATATTCTGGTTTCAACCCTATATTTCTTTTCAAAAAATGTTTCTTTGATTTTATTATGACCTAGATCAAATTAAAATCCCAAACTAGGGCATAACTGTGTGTATAGAATTTTATTGAACAAAAATTAAGATTAACACAGACATTATAAGCCTATAGATGACATTAATTTTTCATATAGGTCATATAAGTTATGTAATCCTATCCTATGTGATAAGAAGTCAAGTTTAGTTTTATTTCTCTATAAATATTATATAAAATCATATACATGTACACAGATATGTATATATAACCTAATGACTTACTGAGCTTTAGTATATACATATCAATGTGTGTATATATATCTATATATATATATATATACATATATAAATTAGAATTTTAATACACCATTATAAACATATATATATTCATTTTTATGATGAATGAACCAAAATGAAGATATAGGTTGACAGAATAATATTGTGGATATGCTTTAGGAGTTCTTATTGTGTAAACCTTTTGCCTATTTTCACACTTATACTAAGGACAATTTTATGACTTCTTGCATCCTTAGATAAAAGTAGATGAAAACATACCCTCGCATATCAAAGTATGGCTTCACATGCATTGAGATTTGTTATAGTTCAAGACTGTGTGTTTTGGAAATTACCCTATAATATTATGAATCATGTATTTATATATATATGGTTAGTTTGTTATCACTAAGAGTTATTAAGGTACTAGATGACTATGAATTGATAAAAGTCATCTACAACTATATATATAGAGTTTAATCTTAGTTTAACAAATAAGAAATCTTAGAAATTAGTTATATGGTTGGGTTATCAATTAAGCATAGATATATATGCGATACCTATAAAACTTGGATAGAATATTATAGTCTTATTAGGTATACCATATAAACCTATGCATTATATATTGAATTTTTAATGATGGATCTCAGTTGCAATAACTAAATTGAGACTATGTTGAATATTGAAAAAGGAAATTTAGTGAAATGAAGAGTTTAAATTTTATACCTATAGTATACATGATACTCTTAATTTGTGGATAGAATACTATCTATTTTGAACATACCGTATACAAGTATTTATATATTGGTTGATGATTGAATATGCTAAGACTTATTTGAGTGATGAATGTGTAAATAAATATATGGTATGATAGTGATTTATTATTTCAATAAAAATATAATATATGTAAACCATATATAGATATGCATATTATGTTTGTATGCTTATAGACATTACTTGTTATTACAAATGAATTTGAGAGTAATCGATATCTGAGTTAAATATGAATGTATGATTATTAATTTAAAGGAAATTTTAAATATGTGGTATTTAGGGTTTTAAACAAAGCATATTAAGTTTTCATAGCATATAGTTAGCTTATAGATATATTCATGAGATATGGAGTAAAGAAATAAGCTGGAAATTAATGTTATGATGTGAATGAATAACATAAGATTTAAAGTTACATGTCAATATTTTGTAGCTTGATGTCTAGATATAATTCTTACCCAAATAGTATGATTTTTATTGATGACTATTTTGCAATATGTTTATTATGTAGTAATAAATTAGATTTTTTGGATTCATTACATTGCATTTGACAGATTAAATGAATGTATTTGATATTTACTTTGTTAGCATATATTTATATGCTTGTAGGGAAAATTATTTATGAATCTATTGGTTTTAATATTTTATATATATAGACTAAATATTGCATTAATGACTTTAAATAAGTAGTGTGATAGATTCCACTCACTTAATTAGTGTCACTAATACATAGATAAGGTGTCATCCGATTGAGTGGTGTATATGAAATTGATTGATCCTTGAGATCAATAACTATATGAAAACTTTGGCCAAAGTAGTGTTTATAGTTAAACATTATCATTTAATATATTTGATTTAGTTTATATGTTTATACGATATCATGTTAGAACAGGTTTCTTTATGGTATACACCATGTATTAGTTATCTTACAACACACAGGTTCTAATTTGTCACTCTGGATTCCTGCACCATCATTATCTACCCATCCATGAAGGGAGGTCCATTCCCTAGTTGGGAGATTGTGTGGGGGATATATAGTCTGTGGTTACTGTGGAAAAGCACTCATATGATGCTCTCCCTCCCATCAACAGTACTACACTAGAGACTACACTTAATATTACTTATAACTATTATAAGCTCATAGAGACTCGCATGCTCTATGAAGATTTGTATCATTGTATATTATTATTAAGACATTTATTATGTTGAAACTATACCTTTTATTTATATGTGCAATTATGACAGTTGGTTTTAATATTGTATTAGTTGGGCTAAATTTATAATAATACTTTTTATGAATTAAATGTAGTATTTATTTTTATAATCAGCATTGTACATATTCTTGATATTGATAATCAACATTGTAAATGTTCTCGATATTGATATTAAATTGTGATCACTATCTAAATAGATTAGCTATAGACCTTTACAAATTTGAAACTAATGTATTTAGTTAAAGATCACTCTTTGTAGGTTTCATCGCGATGGAATCTGTTAGTTGAATTTATGTAATTGATTTTTTTTTAAGACCGTATTATAGTAAAACCCAGTGGGGTTATTACATATATGGAGATGTGGTAGGCATAACCCAAATTCATGTTTGAATTACTTTAGGACCACAAGAAATTGTTATTATTATGTTGCCTAAGGAGTATTTCTAACTAACCAATTCTTTTTAAGTTATGTATATCAAACCCAAGCTATTGAAAGTGTTTTATATGGCAAGTGATTTTTGTTTGTGTAGGATTAATATGGTTGTGTAAAAAATGAGCACCACCAATGAATAAGGTGATTGTTAACTCCTATTTTTTTAGATGTTTCCTGATTTATTTACTCTTAAGCTCTTGTTGTGCATTGTATGCCATTTTTAATTTGAGATCCTTTTTTGAATGATCGTTTATATAATTTTGTAACATTTTTTATTTATGGTGATCGCCAGGTTGTGAACTTTATTCCTTTAAAGGATCATCAAATCTAATATTTTTATCATCGATAAGGTCCCATAACTTATGTTTTAAGGTAAAGCATTTGTTCATAGAATGCCCTAGTCACTAACGATAATCACAATAAGTATTTGCATCATATATTTTGGGTAGATGCCAAGTCATATCAACATATATAAGATGAGGGAGAGATATAAGCTAACACTCTATTAACAATAGGAGCAATGAAGTTGGGGACAAAACTAAGAACTATCTCCTTGGTGTATTAGATAAGACAATATGCTTAGGTTTTTGTAATATTGTAATGGATTATCTTAAAAACCCAAACCTTGTCAGTTTGTATTATTCTTAAGAGATATAGGGTGGGTGACACCTTGATCTTGTTTCCCCAATCCTTATCCCTTGTATAAAAATTTGGGCAAATATGGAGTACTAAAATCAAGATTGTGGTGTAGTATTATTGGTTTTTCTAAACATTGCACAATTTTTGAAGGGATTAGTATCCATGGATATGTTATCTTCTTTCTTAAGGGATATATTATGTTTAGATCATTTAATGAATTTTAACATGAGTTCCACATGTAGTTATTCTACACTTTGTGGTAAGGTTATTGTATGTAATTCTCTCATAAAAATACCCTTGTAAGGTGATGACTTGTGTAATAAGTCTAATAGTGTAACTTTATTCATAGCCTCATTATATGTCTTTAAAAGTTTTGGCATATGCTAATGTTGAGTTTTCTGATTATGAGAAGGAATTTATGTTGTTAGAGGTAAATATTGATAAATGATATTCCTTGAGGATACTTCTTTACACCCAAAGGTAATAATCTTTGCATTGTATTTTAGTTTTTGCATAATATTGATGAAATCAGCCAATGTTTTATCACTTGGTACTTGGGTATCACGTAATGCCTCATATAGGATATCTTTATAGATAGTGGAGTACTTTAGAAGTTTGAATAATGAAATTTTAGGATACATGTTGCCTTTTTTATCAATAAGGCCAAGGCCATCTCTTATGATGTTATGTTTAGAAATCACTTGATCTAGTGTATTACAAAATGAATTTTGAAGAGAGATCAAGTGTTACTTTTGTTTTAAAACCCTCTCATTATTGGCATAGATTTGATTAATAAATTTGAAAAGGCAATTAATGTAGCAAACCATGGAAATTATAAGGTATTGAACTATGAAATAATTAACAAAAATATCCATAGCAAGCATGATTGCAAAATTATAGCAACCAGGGATTAACAACAAAAAAATAGAAAACCCTAATTAACCTAGGGTTTGATGTTCAAAGATCAATTTTAATAAATTTTTGACACTAAATTGGATATAAGGATCCTTACTTGGGTAGATAGGGTTAATAATATAGAAATTATAATTCAAAAGGGTGATGATCATATCTACAATAGGCCAATTAGGTGTTAAACTCAGATATAAACATACAAAGAATTTCTTAACTAAGATAGGATAAAAATAGTAAGTATAACTATGTTAAGTATATAAATAACATATAATTAATGTACTTATCTTGTTCTAATCATCATGCAGTTATAGATAAAGAACAAGCAAAAATAAGACTAGAAGATGACTCTAGAATAGTTGTCAAATTTTGGATTTGATGTTTATGGATCCGTGGACACTAATATCATCCTAGGATAGTTACATCAATGTTACTATCTAAACTCAATGCAAGTGTCCTATATGAAATACCTACTATAAAAAGATGTGACCACCTAGATGCTTCTTGGTTTGGCTTCACCTTCAATATAATGTATTTATATCTAGGTCATGGACTATTGTTCTTCATGAATTTACAAAACACTAGTTCTTATCTTCATTGTGACCTTGGGAAAAAAATGGTTAGTGGGCACACAATTTTGAGATAACCCCAACTACCCCTTTGTCAATAAGTGTAGCTTACATAGCCAATACTCTGAATAGGGACTTAGGCTAATTTAGTTCTCCTCTAGGTGATGGCTTTTGTGTGAATCATTCAATATATGCAAAGCAAGTACAATAGTGACCTAGCTTGTAACTAGGTAAATTGAGCTCTTGGGCTACTCCTTCAGTAATTTAAACATATAAATGTGTTGTCCCTATGACTGGTATGGAAAGAGGGAAGATTTGTTCAATTTAATGATTGATATAGTGCTTTTGATAAGTTGTCTTGGTCTCTTTTAGCCTTTTTCTAGGTTTTTATAGGTTGGGAATGAATGAGGGTTGATCTTGTATTTATATCAATCCCTTTAGAGAATTAACTCAAATTAAATCACTTAGGCTAACCATTAAAATGTGTTTCATTTACAAATTGGATTACTTTAAGGTACTAGACACTTTGCATTGGGGCATGACACTAGTGTAAATGCAGGTGTCTGTCTAAACATTAGTGTTCAAAGAGCAGGAAAATAGGTTTAGACTCAAAACTTTAGAGTGGAAGACAAGCAAATTTTAAGAATTTTAGAGAAGATAGAAGGTATGTATCATCAATATAAGATAGTTAGACTAAGATATGGGCCAAGGGGCACAAAATAAAGCAAATGCAAGTCTTCAAAAAATGGGAAAAGGTATAGAACTAAGAGGAACGACCAAGCTCTGAGTTTACCAAGTGTAATAGATTGAGGTGATATATAATCCATAAAATAGTGTCTACACAAATATATTCATGATAATCAAGTGCTCAAAATTCAAGGAATCCAATATGAATATTCTTTAGAGAAAATGATGTTTACTACTTTTGTAGAATAGTTGCCTAGTATAATTATTGAGCAACATGGTAATGAACTAGTTTACAAAACTATTCAAGAGCATGATCTACATAATCAAAAGCACATTACAAATTCTTCATATATTAATGAGCATGAGCATATTACATAATCAATTTATGCATTTACTAGTGAGCATGAGCATGTTATAGAGTATGAGAATATTCAAGAATTCATTTCTCCTTCTACTTATGCACATGATACAATTACACATGAGTATATTTAGTTTGTTTCATAAAACATGGTACATCCTCCTAAGCATAAATGTGCACATAAAAAAGGTCTTCATCTTCTAAAGCATGAGATGTTATTCACATAGCTTCACCACTGGTACAGGTACATGGGTTGTTCATATTTTTCTCCTACACATGAGGATACACGTTTACATGGGCATATGAGTAGTGATTCAGAGAGATATATTACAACATATGAATCCTATTTATATTATGAATCATCTACATTTGGCATTTATTCTCTGAAAATTCACTTCTTCATATCATGCCATGGGTTATGCCTACATGCCCATTGTTGATATCATTGGTTAGCTAGTAGTAGTTACTTCCCTTTGTATATAGTTTATTTGATTTTTCATTTCTCCTTATTCTACCCCTGATCCAACTATTCTTCTAACCCTTGGATTTATTTTCACTTTGGATACTTACCCTCTTGCTTTTCAAACCAATTTGAACAATTTAAAACACTTATCTCCATAGCACTCCACTTGCTTATTATTTCATATCTTAAACCCTATGACACTTACATGATCTCATATTTATAATTTTACATGAGCACATATAACATTTTCCCAATTTGAGAAGCATGTACATTCCTACTTATCTTGTTTATTTATGCTACACTGTTATGATTCAAAGTTACACATTCACATTGGGAGCACATTATTTACCTTCCTTCCTATCATACTAAGTTTTTTCACCATGTTAAGTATTGTTTAAATCCTTCATACTTACTCTAATTTTTAATCTCTAAAGCTTATCATATTTTCAAATCTTTTTTTCCATTCAAATATTGTCAAAATTCTACCCAAAAAAAATCAAGATATTTGCAAAAATTCAAAATCAAGACCTAAGGCATTTTCAAATCTTACTATATTATTTCCTTTAATATGTTATTTAGTATATGTTAAGTAGATATAATATTCCATGTTTCAATACATAATACTTCTCACAATTTACTTTAGTGTGATACATGCCATACTTTTACATGATTCTTTGATGTTGGTCTTCCCTTATTACCCAACAACCTTGCTAAGTTAGGGGCATATATTCATTCTCTATGAATATTTTAATGGGCTATCTCTATCCACAACCTCTTTACCATGTTGACCTATATGTTGTACAAATATCTTATTACTCAATCATACTTTCCAAATTTATTACATGAAATATGCTACTTGATAACATTCACATTCATACATGTGATGGATCTATATTAGTCTCATTGAAACATGTTTTAATTTAAATTCTTACTTTCCTACATGATAACTTGGACTTGTCCCTTGGCCTTGTATGTTTAAATTATTGATTTTATGTCATATTTATTCAATTTGTATGTGGCCCTTATCATTGTGTGTTTATGCAACATTTACATGTCCCTTATATGTGGCCTTTAGGCCTTGGGAATGACATACTATGCAATTTACATTATATTACTTCTATAGTTGTTTCTTGTTACTAAGGTAACATGATTTATATCATGCATTATATTTATTTTACAATGGTTTTATAATGCATATCATGCATATATAAGCCTCTATGATTTAATGGTATAACTCTCAGACACATGTTCCATATGGAAATTTAATGTTATATTATATATTATTATGCAATAAATTTAATTTATTAAAAGTACTATTACATCAATATATCTTTCACATATGCTATATTTTGAGATAAATTACTTTCAGACTACATCTCTCATTGCAAAAAGGGGGTGTCCAATAGGCTTGCTTAGAACATTCAAGCCTCGTGATCAAAATTTCAGATTTATGAAAATATATGGTTTTCAAATGGCAATATGATTCAACATTTTTAGATTATGGGGGCATCTGACATGCATGTGCATTCATTCTAATATTTGAAATTTACAAGTTTAAAATAGTTCAAAAGTTACAAAGTTATAAATGTTTCAAAAGGTTCAAAAAGTGGCAAAGTTTCAAACAGTTCAAAAAGTTTAAAGTTGAAAAATTACAAATTATAATGACATTTCAATATCAATAAAATATATATAAATGGGGCATGATGTCCATTCATGTTCACATTTCTACAATGGAATTTTCAAAAGTTTCAAGTTTTTAATTTCTTAAAGTTTAAAATAGAATCTAGATATATTTGTAATGGTGTGATTTGTCTCAATATTGCAAGTGGGCCTGTTAGAGTCTAGTGACACTCAATGTTGTCTATGGTAGCACTTTTTCAAAATGTAGTGATCTACAGTTCATGATTCCATCCCTTAAAATATATTATAAAGTACTCTACATATTTAAAATATATTTAGTGCATACAATCCTTCCAACAAGAGCATTTAATGGTTTTCAAATTGAGACTTGATCACTCTCAGTTCACCATAGTTTTAACACTTATATAAATGCCCCAATAAGGGGGCATGCACTTCACTATCTTTAAGTTACAGGGATATTAGATTGCATAATATTTTATGTGTATTTACTTAATCTCTTTTTCAAATTATCAATAACAAATTTTAAAATTTGAAAAATTTAATATGGGCAAAAATTACTTTCAATGACATTGTTGTATGTTCTTACATTAATGCATCCTGTACAATCAAGATTCACATCCAAAGACAAAGTGTGTATACACACTTAGGTTCACATCTACCTTAAAATAGTAATTTAACTTTGTGTATCACTAGAATAAATTAGGTTAAATGTATACAAATATATTTAATCATTAAGTACTTGACAATATTTATTATTGACATCCTCACACTTGGTATATTCACCATTTCACTGACTTGAAATCTATAAGATAACCTTTAATATCTTATAATCATTGTAAATATCATACAAACATCCCTATTTCAATCACATTCATCCCTATATATCCCATAGGCTTTTATCAAACCTATCACAATAATCTTTGGTCTTCTAGGACAAGTCAACACTAGTCGGATAGGGCTGCCCTGCGACCTTGTCCCCTAACACGGCCTTGTCCTCTATGCTCTAATGATCACTTTTTCAAATCAAGACATTTTAAAATTATTATCTAACTCATTTTGTAAAGTCAATTAGAAAAATTATTCAAAAAAAACCCCTATAAAAACACATCAAGGCCACTCATTATCCCTCTATTAGATCTCTCTAGTAATTACACTACATACTAAGCAAAATAGCACTACTTCTAATTTCAAATCTATAACATTCTAACATTCCTTGAATAAGTCTGGATATTGTTTATTATAGTTCAAGGGAATCTATTTTCAATTATTTTAATCAATATTATATCTATAGTCATCTAGTTGCATAATCATATATCACACAATCAACCTAGGAGGGATAACTACACCTGGATATATAGGTAGTACTCAGCGACACAGGGTTTCTAAAGTAAACTTGTTTATTCCCCTTACCTAATTACCCCCTTTTTCATTTGATCTCCATCTTGTTTATTTTTTATAAAATAAGGGTTTTATCTTTTTACATCTCTTCTACACAATGACATAAAACACATATTTCATCAGTCAACCCTCACAAGTAATCAGACAGAGCTAGATCAAGAAATTAGGCACATATTCAACCAAGATGCAACCATGATTAGCATACAAGGTCATGGTGCACCTTTCTCTACCTCCTATAGACTTGTCTCAACAAACTGTGAATTAATATTTTCTAATATAACTCTATTTAAAAGGTATTCTACATAGTTTCCAGTCACAACAAGATTGCATAATCAACTTATCATTTTTTTAGGGAGGTTTACATATCATTATGCCTCTTTACTATTTTTATCAAGTTTTTAATTTATGTAAAATTTTTAGCATATTATATTTGACTATATTTCAATATCATATCAATATATATCAACATTCTAATTTTAATAGTTTAATTCCATTTGTTCAATTCATCTCAAATTACAAAGGCTTAAACAATATGACACAAAACTAATAATTTTTTATGATCATTATCATACCATGTCATACTCATTACAAAAACTATGACCATGAAATTTAATCTCTAATCCTTAGGTAAAAATCCTCATGACTCATGAGAAGTAGAGAATAGTGCAACATACATGGGAAATTATTCCATGTGCACACCCTAATTTGGTCAAGTAACATAAGAACTATGTCTTTTGTAGCTTTTTCATAGGAAGTTCCTAATAATGAATGAAGGTCTTGTTTGTATGGCCATTTTGGTCTTCTAACCTTTATTATGACTTATTTTCCCTACTTTTTGCACCTCTAGTAGTATTATGTCATGCCAATACCAATCACAAGGGCCCCTACCCTATTTGCTTCAGCCATAACCTAGGTTTTCACTTATAGGACAATAACACAGCCTTGGACATTAGTGCATTGTGCTAGTGTCCACCATAATACTATTGTCCAATGGTCACTTTCTTAGCTCATTTTGGGTCATTACCCTTTTTTGAGTCTCATCTTATGTTTTTATCTATCTCTTCACTTTTTCAACCTATGAACAAACATATTCCATTCAAATTAAAGTTCATTCTATATAAAGAGCCTCACAAGGCATTCTACATCTAACACTTACTACTTTGGCACATGACTACATAAAAATTAGTCAATAGTATAGTTCAACACTCTAGATATTACTCAGCATCACACCTAGGCTTGCATTCTTGATCAATGAAGGGCTTAATCAAAAGTCATTTTAGCATACCATACATGTTGATTATGCACATTCTCTAATAGATAACTACATGTGATCTGAGAACCCTATCATTGGGGTTAATGTAGATAGTAGTTAGAAAAGTAGGGGTTTTACATCGTGCAATCCTAATATCCCACAACCCACATTTTCCCTTCTTTTTGCATTTGATACTATTGTTTTTCATGCATGAAGGTATTCACTAGGGTTTTTAAGGAAAATCAATTAAACAATGACATAAAAGGATGATAGTATGCTTTGAAGCACACCTAAATAACCCTAAATCTCCCTCATAACATCCCCAAAAGCCTTAGGACCCTTGTCCACAAAAGGACACTACCACAATGCTTTTACACTAGTATCCCTTTGATTGTACTAATGTCTTAAAGAAGAAAAATCCCCAGTTATATAAACAAAAGCGCTCCAAGATATCTTTCAAACATGTTTCAGTGTCATTACCATCTACTGATGTAAGTTTTACTCTAGATAAGTCAACCTTCTCCATACATACTTTATTTTGGGTAAATGAATTTAATTATCTATTTGCACAATAAATCTATATTTACCCTTTATGCTCAACCCTTTAACAAATTATATTTTACATCTATTAAGTCCTTAATATTTAAACCATTTGGTGAACCTGACTTACTTCGAATATTGCTTAATTACCCTAGTTCTATCATAGGGCTTACCTTCTCCAATTTTGTGTATTAAATTAGGGTTTATAAAATTCTAATTTTTCCTAATTTTTACACATACTAACTAATCCATATCAGTATTATATTAAGGTTTCATTAATTTAATATATTTTAAATTTTATCTAAAAACTCTTTAAACCCTAGATCTGCATACTAGGTCTGTATACATCAAACATTAGCCCTTAGAGTTTCAAATTAATTTCTAAATTTCTTGTACTTTGGGTTAAATATATAACATTATTTCAAATATAATTATGTTATATTATCTTCTCCCCATTGTTTTCCTATTGTTCATTTTTTACATTCTCTTTTGTGGCTAATTTAAAATGATTTCTCAGGAACCTCTTATCCCTCACCCAATTAACCAATTTCTAAAATTTTCACATAATTATACAAATGAATGGACCAATTTTAAAATTATACATTACAATATGATAATTAGCATAATTTCATTTATAATAATGATGATTATTTTTGTAGCAATGGATATGATGATTACTATGAGCAATTCAATGCAAGTGATAATGAGGATAAATTAGATGCATCTTCTTCACCTTTTCCAATTCAATTCAAAAAATCAAGTACAAATGATGTTACACCTTTTACAGATTTGAAAACTAAAGTAGATGATATTATTTTATCACCTTCTTTTACATTTCAAGCTCAACACAATTATTGCATGCCAAATATAGATAATTCAAATCTCTCTAAGTCTTCTACTACATGTCATAATATGCCAAACGACAACATGATTGCTACTTCTTCTACCCTTGACCCCATTATTAAACATACTAATAAAATGTGCATTTCAATCATAGATAGTAAAGATACACATTGCATTTCACATACACATGATGATATGTTTCATATTATTAAAAAAGTTAAAATCTTCTTCTACACCTTTTTCTATGCATGAAAATGATAGTGCTTCTACTTTTATGTCTACAAGTGAAATAAATTTTGATTTTAATAAAACTTGAAATAACAATGATTATTATGACTATAGTGAATAATAATTTGAGTCTAGTCCTCTCTCTACTTAACCCATCTCTCATGTCTAAATTAATTGCTTATTAAATGTTAATTTAATCAATAATATGTCTTCAGATAAAAGTGTGCAAATTTATACTCATGTTCATAGTTTACATTTAAATGATAAAAACGTGTCTTATGTTAAATTAGTATGTGATAATTATTTATCAATTAATAATATAAGAGATACCAATTAATATCCCCCACCCCTCCCTACTACAGTAGAACTTGTTTATCATACTAAATCCCATGAGGGTGATAGCCAATTATCTCTACCAATGTTCCTTGATGTAGTGTGCCAATGGCTAATATTAATAATAATATTCAAGGTTTAAACAAACCTCTTGATGATATTAACATACCTTCATAAGAGGTAATCTCCTTGATGCATGTTGTGGGTATTTTACAACAAAAATTACACCGACTCACCTTGGAAATTAAAGTGTACTGCTCTTGGGTTGATGATAATGTTATTCATGTTCATCATATTTTGTATAGAATCTTCCATAAAAAATTACTAGAGTAGTTTTAGATACTAATATTATCAAAGTTAAATGGACATGAAGACCCATACTTGCACCTCAAATATTATATAAAGGTTATGGCCCAATTCACTCGCAATTTGATTCTCTTATAGTTATTTGCATAGACTCTAGAGGGTAAGGCATTAAATTGGTTCCATAATTCACTCCCTAGTGGTTTACTACATACATATGATGAGTTATAAGTCTTTCTCATGCATTATATTCAAATTAAGGGACCTTGAGTCACATATGAGAGGTTACCTTCAATATGCTAGGGCAAGTTAGAAGTAGTAAATGATTGCATTTTATGGTTCAAATCATGTATGCAATAGTTGATCTACCAGCCAATAGATTTAGAGAAACAATACATCTTTACTGAAGGCCCCATTTTTCCTCTTAAAGATAAATTGTTATATGTGACATCTAAATCATTTTGGCATCTATCTTACATAGCTTTGGCATTAGAGAAGAAGATGGGACTAGTTGAGACAAATTCAGAGCCAAATTCAGATTTTGATCTCTCATAAACATAGTCATCCAATATGGTACAAGCACCTAATCCACCCATGATTAATGAGAAATCTAAACATAAATAACCATTCAATATAATCAACAAAGGCAAATATCCACTTCATAGAGGATCTCCCACAGTGAGTAGAGCATAGGACACCAACAGAGGGGCTATACAATTTTTAAAACAAAGATAAGCCTAATGAAATATTATTTACATTATTAAATAGGGGATGATCACACTTCCTCCTACTAATCACCATCCAACACATCATTTGCATATAATAATGAATAAACCATATTGTAATTATAATCAAATCAATAGACATTAGGATAATAGTTATTGTGCACTCAAAGATCATATTGACCAGTATTTCAATAGAAGCATTATAACATTCACATAGGGGGCATCGATATCTCCTTCTCTACACTCTCATATATCAAATTCCTCTACGAGTGACTTATCTCAATACATTACTCTCAAGGAGCTATTGGTTATTATATTAACTGTTTAAGGTTTATGGAGTTTAAGCCCTAGGTTATTAAAGGTCTGAGTATAGTAAATCAAGGTTAAAATATGTAATAAATATAGCCATTAATTTGAAATAAAAATGACTTAGTTTGACATTTATAAAAATAGTAATAAATAATTTAAATAAGTAATTATCTATAAATAGACTGAGACAGGAGATCTAGAGGCTACAAACTGGGACATACGCTTATTTGAGTGTCACAAATAGGATCTAAGTGTCAAAACCCTTTCTAGACAATAGAACCCTAATTGTACAGTAGTGCCATGTCGTGTTAGTGTACCTATTTTGGCACTAGTGTCCTCTATGCATAATTATTTTGATATTCTAAGTGCACCTGTGTCTAAGTCTACCAAGCCTGTTCTTCTGTGCATGAGTTGTGGATCTCTATAGATGACCTATTTTAACTGATTTTGTTTACAAAGCCTAAACCTTAATGTTATTAGGGAATCTGGTTGGAATAAGTAGTAAAGTGTGTTGTCATTGGGCTAGGTTGTACATCCTCAACACCCCATTGTGATGAGAGTTGCCTACATACCAATACTCTAAAGAGGGATCAAGCCCAATGTAGTTCTCCCCACCTAAGTGTTGGTGCAAGTGTAAGTGAAACTAGTATGAATGTTGGCATCGGTGATTTTAATGTTTTTAAGACTAGAAATATGAGTAATCTAAGCTTATTAATGTTGTAGATATATGTATTCATAAGTAGGGTAGAATAAGGATTGATAACCTTAGTTGTGCATAATTTATTCTGAGTTTATTTGTGTAATTTGAATTTGACTTCCATCTAGTGGATAAAGTGATAAAAGTCATGCATATATAATATTTTAGTGCTTTTGCAGGTATTAAAATAGGTATAGGTCAACCCTAGGTGGTTTCTCATTTGAAAAGATATTTGTTGGAGAGAGAAAAGAGGGAAAAGGACACTAGCATTGAAACTAGGATACTAGTGGCATGGGGCACTACTATCTAAATTATAGTGCTAATGTCCAAGTGGCAAAACCTAAGGTACTAGGGACTGGGATGTTAAATTGAGGGTTTGGTAATACTTTAGGGATGTTTAGGGATGTGTGTGTCCCACACGAAGGTTAGATAAGTGTCTAGCTAATCCCTATAATAGTTCTGGGGCTAAGTTAGGGATGGGTGATCTCAAGTAACACTCTTAGAACTCAAGTATCATTTTTAGGTGATTAAATTTACCCCCCCACTCCTTTATTATAAAAATGCATCAAAGTGAAATGACTAAGATAAAGTAAAAAGAAGTATACCTAGACTTACCTAAGAGGTGAAGCCCATAAACCTTTACCTGAGTATGTGAAGCATGCTCTATTACGTGTCCTGCAAATGAAACATGCATAAATTAGTCCTTACTAAAGAGATATCAAAATCAAAAGACAAAACTAAATAAGGAGATAAGAGAGAGGAAAGTAATGAATACACCTTATTGGGTATGTGAATTAATGTATAAACCTAGGGAAAACCTATGTGTGTGCATATAGATAGTGATCAATAAGTGAATAAATTAGACTAAGTTGATGGCTTGCTCAATGCCCATGTGTGGGTGGCTCAAGAACTCAATCCGGTTTTGACTCCATCATTGTCCACCCCTGTTTGGTGGATCATAACCTATGAATATCTTAGATTATACTGATGGTGTATCTAACCCTCTCATTCAGGTGGTTCAATAACTCAAGTAGACTATAATTCCATCATTTCCTACCCATGTGTATTAGATGCATCTAAAATTTTAATTGCATTGCATAGTTGAAGATGTGTAACTATAATTAGAATTGTATCTATTGACGCTATGGACACTCAAGAATATTATGTAGTTCTAGGCCACTCAGGAATATCAGGCGACTCTAGGCCACTCAGGAATGCCAACCACTATAGATGGAGTAAGGCATGAATTGGGTGTGTATCTTGGAACATGATGTATAATGTGTAAAGCATAGAAAATGACATGGAGTTTGTCATTCCATTTATTCAATCAATGTATAAGTGAGCATATGGAAATAATATGTCATGCATATAACCCTAAATATGATATCTAAGTATATGGATTTTAGCTTGAGTTATAAAAATCTATATCTAAGTATTTGAAATGGAATGGGAATGATCATGCCATGCACGATGCCCCTAATTTGAGAAAATTGGTATGAATCTGAGCTAAACTAAGTCAAAATTGGTAATCTATAATTGAACTTATGTCAACCTGGATTGTACTTACTATACTTTTTTAGAAAATCTAGAATTTCTAAAAGCTAAGGCTACTAGACAGTAGCACCATATCTTGGATAGTAGTACCATGTGGTGCTACTGTCCCAATTTGGGTACTAATGTCCAACCATTTTGATTTTTGTGCAACTAAAACTAATCTTTATGTTATTATTTCCCATTATATTTTCCTAAAAGTGGTTTCTATATTTTGTGCCTATGTGCAAAAAATTATACTCTAAGTGTATTCAGAGAGCCTGATCTCTATGATAAACCCCTGTGAATGCCCCCTCTTTTGAGGGGAGTTGTTAAACCTATGAAGAACTAACCTTAAAAGAATAATCTCTACAAAATGTGTGTTATCCATAGCATTTATGATATATGCATAATAAACTAATATGATTGCATACATAACATCAAAATGTAAACTAATATCAACATAAGATTGTAATGTGTAATATATATTAGGTTTAACATTCACAAGGTTGTCAAGATAGATATAATAATGTATATGAACAAAAAATTGGAGTAATAACTAACTACTTAAGGGGATGGCACATGATGACTATCACAACACTCTAATAGTAATAGGAGATGCATGAGGTCCCTCATGGCATCTAAAATTAGAGTGTGTAAAAAGTAGGAAATAAGTGTCATGGCCATGATGCATAGAAGAAAGCATACATACAACACAAACGAGGTGAGCCACAATATAAGGGACATAAGCACATGTCACTAAATCTGATAAAGTAAGACATACAAGGACATGCTTAAATGTCTACATACACAAACAATAAGTAGGTTGGCTTAGATCCACATGGAAAGACATCTTTAAATGTCCACATACATGATCAAGAAGGAACACTCAAGGAATGGGCACATGTCCAAAGCACATATTTAATGAAAACAAGTGGCATAGAGCCATATGGAAATGGCATAATCAAATTCCCTCAAATATAAGAATCATAAAGACACAATCAAGTCTAAATTAGGAAATCTAGAAATGAAAGTATCTATGAACATGAAATATAAATATGTATAAGAGCAAAGATGTACATAATCTAAGTCTAAATTTGTAATAGTTAGAAAAAAATCTGAGTAGGTGTAGGATGAACAATATCAATATATAATGATGTTAAATTTATGATGTAGAGTTTATAAATATGTAACTTGGTAATCAAAATTATGTATAGGATACCCCCAAATGGGTGAATGTATCAAATGAAGAACTTGTGTATCTGTGTATATGCCCCCAGTGGGTAGATAGTAGTAAATTTGGATCTATGTACTGGAGATAGGTCTTATAAGTATTTGTGAGCACTTGACAAGAATAAGTGAAGCAATGTATAGATGATAAAATTTGACTCTAGTAATATAGCAAGCATATGTAGTGTCTGGAAAATATAAGAGATGTAAACATGGTAGTGCATACAATCTTTAATTTATAATTTTTAAAGTAAATATTTGAATGTTTTTATGTTTTGACATATTATATTATATTTTTATTTATGTATATAAGTTATGTACAAGTAACATGAAAATAAATGAGATAGTGTAAAATTGAAGTGTAATGTCTCTATAAACCCAAGAGCACATCCATGGGATGTGGATAATCAAATGGTAGATCAAGTGAGGTCATCTAATGTTAGATACTAGATCAGTCTGAACTCAAATAAGTCCTCATCATTATGATTGTCATACCATGTTATATGTATTAGCGTAGCCTTGTTCTTGGTATTAGTCTATATTTTGTGCATTTGAATAATGTGTTACTCTATTGTGTAAGATGCATCTCGTGTGGTCCCAAGGTAAATCACATTGGATCATGATGTATATATATAAAATATGTGGTTCTCATATTTTCCATCATGTAGAATGTGGACCATGTGTCCCTCATGAATGAATGTTAAACATCTATCTGATTGATCATCTATGGCATCCATCACTTGTAACCATGTACTTCCAAGTGTAACCTGTAGACGATTGCTCATGCTCATGACAAAGAATAATATGTTGGCCACCTTAGGGCAACATGTAATTAGTAGTGTGATATGTCTTATGGAATCTTGATAATGTATGGCATGATTTAGCTTATTCTCTTGATGCCCTATGTGTTGTAAAAATGCCAAAGTGTAAGTATTAGGATTAGAATCCTCATCTATAGAAACATGGGGGATGTATATGTCCTCAACAAAAAATTGGATAGTCAATAGATCATTCTTTGAGTATATGTGTTGATGATTATTCTTTCATGGTGACTGTACTTGTGGAGGTGAACACTATATAATTTGAATAGTTCCTTGAGCCTTGAACTTATTCAACTTATGTTGGAATGTTAAGCATGTATCTATATCATGTTTAATAAGCCTATAAAAATGATAAAAGGGTTAACCATCCTACTATGACAATCTGTTGATGGATCTATGATGAACTGTGGATAATGCCATCAATCCCCTTTCAAGTAATATATGTAGGATCTAATGTGGTCTATCCTATGAACTCCCTTCCTGAATCCATATAACTAGGTCTATATCCATAGATGTAACCATATATACTGAGTGAATGAAGGGATACACCTCTAACTGTAACTGAGTAGGTGGCCCTATAGTTGTAGGACTATGAACTAGTGGTTTTGTTAGTGTATAAAAAGGCATAAGTGCCTTAGAATCATCTTTATACTCTCTGGGGCCCACTGGTGTGAAGCTCAATCCATATAAGTAATCATCAATGTCAATGGGTGTTTGATCATCCTCTATGGTGACCTAAGAATTTGTATCAAAGTTATGGATGTATACTTCTTTAGGGTTAAAAATTAATAGTAATTGTGTTATAAAAATCCCATCATCCAACCTTAGTGGGGATAGTTGTACTATAGGAGGGTCATCTTCCATCATGGTTGGAGGTAATTGTGTTATAGGAGGATATAAAATGGGTATAGGAAAAGTGTTGCTAGATTCCCCAACCTCATATGTATGCATCTACTCAATCAGAATCTTGTGAGGTGGGGACTTTATAAAAACATGAGGTGTCTTATTTGAAGATATACTTGAGGTGGTAGGCTCAATGACTCTACAATATATGAATGGTTGATTATTTGTTGTATAAGTACCCATCATGTAAAAACTTGACACATCTATGTAAGGTAAATAATATGGCCTCCATAGCATGTATCCAAGGTCTTCCAAGTAATAGGTTTTAGTGCAAATGATTAGGCATCACCTAAAACTATATGGGTAGGGTTTTTGGCCCAACCATAATATCCAGTGTAATAGAACAAAATGTTTTTCTTAGAATGTTATCAAAACCTCTAATATTCTTATATGTTTTGTGAATGGATGCTACATCAACCCCCATAGTTTGTATAAATGTGAGGTTGCACATGTTAAGTCCTGAACCACTATCAATTAAAACTCATTTATCAATTAGAACTCATTTAATAATAGTGGTATTAATTTATGCCTAAATGAAGAGTGGTAGATTATAGTCAATAACTAACTTTAATGGCAAATCCTCATTGCAAAAAGATACAATACCCTCAATGTCCTTAATAGTGTTCTTGATAGATGCAAAGTAAGTTGGCTTGGTGTCACAAGGCAAAGATGTATGATTGAATGTTTGAAAAAGAATATCTTTGAAAATAGCTATCGATTGAAGTAATTCTAATATAGAGATCTTAACTGATGTGTTTCTCAACTAATCCATAATATAAAATGCTTTATGATGTTCTTTAGGTCCTATTGTAGTGTTCTGGGGATGAGGAGGGATGGTGGGATTCTATTGTTCCTATACAGGCTAAGGAGGTATCATGTTCTATCTAGTAATAGTTTAAACTATAAGATATACTATTTGCCAAGGGTGAGTAGTAGAGCCAAGATGTGAGTAAAGGTAATCAATTGGTCTAGGTGGAGGTAGAATAAAAGGAATCCTCTGAGCTCTTTATAATCAAGTAGTAACTAGAGGTAACTCAAAGTGAGCTATGTAACAATGATCCTCATGGAAGGGGAACTCAAGAGAGGGTGGACCAGTGTGTAAAATAAGTTAAGCTATGACATAATCATGAGAGGAGTGATGTACATGTGCATCTTTATACAAATGGTAGGTAATATGCATGTAAAGCAAACCATAAGACTTTATGGTAAAAGGTAAAAAAATGGCATTCATCATGATAATCATGATGATAGGATACAAACTAAAAGTTGAGTATATTCTATAAATAGGGAGGGCAACCTTAATGTTGCACTAGGGTTTTAAGCAATATTTAAATTAATTCAAGTTCACCAAATGCTTTAACTATCTAGGGTTTGTGGAGTTTAAGACCTAGGTTGTTAAGGGTTTGAGTATAGTAAATCTGGGTATAAATATGCAATAAATATAACCACTAATTTGTAATAGAATTAAATTAGTTTGACCTAACGTAAACAAGTACTTAATTGGAAATATATTGAGATGGGAGATCTAGAGGCTAAAAACTAGGATAGAGGTTATTTTGAGTGTCATAGATAAGATCCAGGTGTCAAAACCCTTCTTAGATAGTAGCACCCCAATTAGATAGTAGCACCATGTGGTGTTAGTGTCCCTATTTTGGCACTAATATCCTTTGTGTAGAACTATTTTGAGCTTCTAGGTGTACCTGTGTCTGGGTCTATCAAACCTATTCCTGTGCACATAAGTTTTGGATCTTTGTAGATGACATGTTTTGACTAATTTCGTATGAAAACCCTAAACCTCCATGTTATCAGGGCATCCAATTGGTAAAAGTAATAAAGTGTGTTGTTAATGGGGTAGGATAGACACCCTCAACACCCTAATATGATGAGATTTTCCTCTATACCATTACTCTAAGGAGGGATTAAGGTCTGATTTAGTTCTCCCCACCTAAGTGCTAGTGTAAATGCAAGTGAAGCTAGTAAGAATGTTGGATTAAGTGCTTTGAATGTTCATGAGATTGAAAATCTAAGTATTTTGAGCTTAGGAATGATGTACATGGCTATATGATAAGTTGGGTATAATAAGGATTGATAACCTTGGTTGTGCAATTCTTGTTTTAAGTTTGTTTATGTAATTTGCATTTGATTTCAATCTAGTGGATAAAGGGTTAAAAGTCATGCATATATACTATTTTAGTGCTTGTGCAGTTCTAAAAAGAGGTTTAGGGCAACCCTGGGTGGTTTCTTATTTGAAAATATATCCATTAGAAAGAAAAATAAGGAAAAGGATAATAGTGCCCAAACTAGGACACTAACGGTATGGGGTGCCACTATCTAAATTATGGCACTAGTGTCCAAGTGGTAAACCATGAGGCCCTAGGGGGCGATATATTAAAGTGAGGATATGGGACTACTTTAGGGATGTTTAGGGATGCATGTGGCCTACACAAGGCCATATAAGTGTCTAAATAGGCCTTGATATAGGTCTAGGGCTAAGATAAGCATGGGTGGTCTCAAGTACTCAAGTGTCATTTTTAGGTGATTACAATTACTCATCATATGAGCCATGTGGTTCTTAGGACACCTACTTATGTGAGATATAATGCACCATAAATTCAGTAGAGATGGCAACCAATTAATATAAATTAACATACTTACAATAGCATGGTAACAAAATGGAAAGCAACTCAACCACCAGTCTCAATATAACAACTAATTAAGATTTTTGTTAGAGATCATGGAAATCTAAACATAGTTTTAGAAGGACAACTAATTAAGATATTTACCAAAGATCACAAAGATTAGAACATAGTTTTAGTATGACAACTAATTAAATTATTTACTATAGAGTCTACACATATAGCTACCAACAGTACACCACAAGCAATATCAGTTATAGAGTCTACTTCTACACCTACACACTATGAGCAATATAGTCACTTATTTATTATGTCATCAAGGTTCAAATAGTGCATACTACAATCACATGATATGTACTTCCCTATAGTGAGACACTTTTATGTCATCGATACTAACAACTAACACTCCTAGTCTAATATACATATCTACTTAATCACTTCTATATAATCAAAATCAATTACCATTATCTAGTCAAAGAACACAATTCCACATCAATACATAAGCAATAAATAACATGTCCATATATATATATATATGGACATGTTGTTATATGGATATCATGTTTCTTGGCATTTTGATTTGTTGCATTGTTTCCCTGATTAAATGTTTGATTATATTCATTGCTTATGTATTGATGTGGAATTGTGTATATAACTCATAAACAAGTTCAATATAATTGTACATATTCACTCAATAATCGAAGCTTGGTCACCAAGACCATCCTCATCACCCTCACTCTCAGATGCATACACACTAGATCAAGATGTTTTTGCATCCCTTCTAGATCTAGATAGAGATCAAGATCTATAACTATAACTATGCTCCCTCTCTATTCGAATCACTGCCTTAACCACCAAATTTGTATGCTCCTATTATAGATGAATATAGTCATCCATGATCCTCCCACCTACCCCACCCAAACAATCAAGTGAGGCATATCTAACTTTTACAACTCAACATGTGCCTCATCTCTATCCATAGCTACTTGCCTACATGTTACAGTGGTAATGTCCACTCAACCAAATAGGTGGGTATGAATACCTACAACTCATATAAACCTTTCCACTAACCCATCATCCATGACATCATCAAGGATGTGTTGTGTTAGCTCTTATAAATTAGTCTCAATGATGGTCTCCTAGTACTCATCATCTCTTACACCTATAAACACTAACATGATGCATTAGACCAAACTAAACAAACTAATAAGCCAATATTAAATAAATAAAACATGCAAAAATCTACAAATGTCAATGTACCCTCAACTACCCTAATGGGAAATGGATCCAATAATATCCCCATCCTTTATAAATAGTGGTATCAATTTGTGTTGTCCCCACCATAATAATAAGGCATCAGTAGCTCCCACATCATCTGAATCTGGTATCTCTATCATAAGATCTGACTACATCACTAGAATAGGAACAAACTTAATTATTGTCGGTCTTGGCTTAATACCTTGACTTGCTCAAGCCTGAGTATTCCTCACCCACACCCTTGGTACAGGAGGTACATCCTAGACCACACCAAACTACCATGTCACATGCTCATACTAGAACCTCTCAAAAACTATGGTTCACCATTCATGTAACCAGTAACTCACTTGAATCTATCTCAACTACATCTCATCCTCGGGCCATCCTTGAAATCCCTTGTAGGGTCTCTAAATAATATTTATGAGTGTTGTTCGATTCAATACCTATCGATAATGCATCATGCTCCTCGATCACATGGGAGTTACACTAGTCCATCTCTCTACAAATACCTATGGATGTGCCCAATTTGCACATGGAAACCCCTCAGACCTAGCCACGACAATGTGCTCATATACCCAATAATTTAATAATGTTGGGGATCCAATCCCACCACCACACAAATCTCAAGTAAAATGATACAAATCCTAATACAAGTGGGATATCATAGTGTGACCCCATGAGTATATGGTCCCATGCTCCTTTATGTCTTGCATAATCTCATGCATCTTATATAAAATGGATACCCTGCTACCATCGACAACAACAAATGCAGCCAGTAACACTGCCAAAAACTTTCATAACCATGAAACATCAGTTTTAACAATAATAAATAACAATATATCATTATTACTCCCTTGATGATGGGTACCCATAGGTATAGCTAGAGATTAGCTCGACACGTGGTCTATAGCTATATCTCCATCTGTCGCCTATAAAACAACCCATTAACCAGTAATGGGAAATCTCAGTATCATGTACACATCCTCTAAGGTAATAATAATCTCCCTGATGAGCATCCAAAAAGTACATGTATTGGCATTCCATCACTCACAAAATGTAGTCATCATATGCAAATCCCAAGGCATTGATGCAAGTGATGCCTCATAACCCAGACCATACCTATTGACCACTGTTATCTCATCATCTATTAAGGGTAGCCCACATAAGCACTCCATCATCTGACCACTATGAAACTCCCTTGTATACACATCTACCTATAAAATACACAGAATTAGGCATTAATATCTCTAAATGATAAATATACATGTTAAATCATTCATTAAATGTAATTCAGAATAAAAAATTATAGTGTTTAGTCCACAAGACATTAACATTACAGACATGACACTAGCACTGAACACTAGCATAGTCCCTGGATAGTAGCTCGATAGCCCAAGACACTATCATTGTCCTTGTGACACTACTACAACCCTCCCAAAAAGGGCCCTAATCTAGCTCAATAATGCTAAAAACAATAAAAAGGCTAAATCAAAAAGTCAAACACATAGAAAATGAGGTGATCCTTACTAGAGTGACCTCCTCATCCATCTAAATGAGCACCTTCACCTCTTTGTAATGGGTGACATTCACTCCTCATCTTCTCGACATGTTTTTGGGATTAGAGCATCAAATATGTCACAATCAAAAGGTCCAAATGTTTTTTGAAATTAATCAACCAACCTATTTAAACCATGTTTTAAAAATGCCACCCACCTAAAGTTGACCCCACACACAAATTTATCCAACTACTACCCAAATCTTCCAATCTTGACATCTCAAGAACCATAGCTCTAATTTTTTATCCATTTCTTATGTGTGAGACTCAATAATAATATTCTCACATTGTACTAGTTACACTTCTATGCCACTTGTTTTGACTTCATAAATGACAAAACTCATATTTCCTTAGCAAACCCACTATAGACCATAGGTCTATCTTAGTCCTAATTTACATATGATTCCTCTACGATTACCAAAATATTGATTTTGCAAACCCACTCGACACTAACTACTACTAAAAGGCCTAGTAGTATAAATGTTGGCTCAATACCCTTACCCCAATTTTAACTCTCTCACCAAAAGGGGTAATATATACACTATTCACATCAATACAATTGACTCAAATTTTTCAATTCAGATACATAAACACTCAAATATTTAAGTACATAGATTGACTTAGATACACATATTGGCTCAGACATTCAGATACACATATTGACTTAGATATTTATATGCACAAATTGACTCAGATATTATAGATACACAAAGCAACTTAGATATTCAAATAAATATATTAGCTCAGATATTTAGATACACACATTGACTTAGATATCTAGATACATAGATTGACTTAGATATTCATAAATATAGATTGACTCAGATTTCTAGCATTTTATGAAACTAGTTCAAATTATTAGTTTTACATAGGATTTTGACACAACTCCAGACTCAAATTATGACTATGAGGGCACATACATGGTATATTATCCTTATGCATATAACCTTATACATAAGATACACAGCTACATCACTCTAATATCAGGTTTGGGTGCATGATACAAGGCACATATCCTTGACCCCATAGGATTTCACCATGCCATATAGATGGAATGATAAAGTATACCATTCTCTATGCACAAATTATAATAATACACTCAGATTATCACCAAAATGTCATCAAGATTACACCAAATTAGATCATATGGCCATCTGTAATGATTGATCCATAGTTTTGCACCAAACTCAGACTACACAAGTTTGTGTAAGTTACAAGTTGAGCCACAATTTTAACCTCTAAACACATTTACTTCTCAGACTCAGTTATATATCATAGTGGGGGTAAGAATGGCTTATTCCTCCACATTCACATATTACTTCTTAGACTCAGTTACATATGAGAGTGATGGCAAACAAGGCTCATTCCTTTGTATTTTTAGATTACTCCTCAAACTCGATTACATGTCAGAGTGGGGGCAAGTAGGGATTATTTCTCCAAAGTCACATATTACTCCTTAGACTTAGTTACATGTCAAAATAGGGGCAATCAAGGTTTATTTCTTCACATTTATAGATTACTTATCAGACTCAGTTACATATCAGAGTGGGGGAAAGTATGGCTTGCTTCTCCACATTCATAGATTACTCCTCAGACTTAGTTACATGTCAAAGTGGGGGAAAGTAGGGCTTGTTTCTTCACAATCACAGATTATTCCTCAGACTCAATTACATGTCAAAGTACAGGAAAGTAGGGCTTGTTTCTCCATAGTTACATATTAATTCTTAGATATAGTCACATATCATAGTGGGGATAAAAAGGGATTTGTTTCTCACAGTCCAATGGTTACTTAGATTTAGTATAGGGGACACCCACATTATGAATTTCCTCTTTACAGCTAGCATTGTAAAAACCTATATGTGTTATGCCCTTAACCTATATTGTGTCTAGGGATGGTTGGTCAACTTGTGGCTTACACACCTTCATATTATCTTATTATATTTCTCAATGCTCTTAATATGGTTAGCCTAAGGAATAACCATGGCTAAGTAGAGTATATATAGGAGGTAGTGGTTAGTCTTTTATCATCACATTGTTAATTATGTTTTTATTGCATTTTTGTAGAGGTTGCCCCCTTGAAGTGGCTCAGTCATAATATTCAAGTATTCTACTCTTTCACTAATTGTTGTTATGGATCTGCTTATTTTTATCTTAATTTTGTGATATATAATTCTATTATTGTGAATCTAGGTAATTTCCTTACAAGTGATATTTGATTTGGGCAAGTTTTTGTGGCATAGTTGTTTTTTTTTAATTTGGTGTCCTAAGCACTAGCACGCTGAAAAAACATAATTTTTTATCTAGAGAGAATTGAATTTTTCATCATCGTAGTTTTGTTCATGATGTTTTTTTTACAAAAAGAAAAAAAATAACGATGTAAAAAACAAAATAAAAATAAATCTAGATTTTGTTTACCTTATAAAAATTAGCACTTGTTGGAATCATCTGTGTGAGATGATCATAACGACATACTCTACCAATACACTTTTTTAGGTCAAAAATTTTCACCCTTGTGTAGTTGGATTCATCTCGATGAGATGATCATAATAGTGTATCCTCTGGTACACTTTTTTAAGGTTGATAAGAAACTCTAAAACTCCTCATAAGGATGACATGGAGTCTAGAACTTTTGATTCATCTATTTTAGAGGTAGTTTAACAACATAAGTTAGATTTGTAGGGCATGGTGAAAAAATATGATATTACTATAGTTGAAGGGGATTTTACAAGGTTGAGAGGGGACCTGGACAACATGATGGATCAATTAAATAAAATATCTAGGTAATTGGCCAACTTATCATGTCAACCACTACAAAATAACCCTCTACCACTTTAGTTTCATTTTTTTCCTCCAAATAATACTAATACTAATCGTAGCCCTAAGTTGATGTTGTCAAAAGTAGACCTACAAAAGTTTAATGGTAATTATCCACTCACCTAATTCACTAAAATTGAAAATTTTGTTAATTTACATTAGACTCCATGTTCATAAAAAGTGGTTATGGCCTCTCTATATCTGGAACCTAAGCCATTCATTTGGTATCATTGGTTGTGTACTCAAAAGAAAAAGAAGGGTGTCCTAATTTCATGGTCAATATTTTCTGAGTTGTAGTTCAACTATCGCAACAATGTCTCTGAAAACTACTTCAATCAACTCACCAAGTTACACCAAATTACGATTGTAAAGCACTACATTCATTAATTTTAGAATCTCTCCTTCTATGTGATAGACATCACTGAGAAATATTTGACTAACCTATTATTGGGTGGCCTCAATGATAACATATAATTAGAGGTTCACATGTTTCATCACATTATTGTATCTAAGGTCATACCAAGGGCACATATGGTTAAGTAAAAAGTGTTCATCAAATTAATACCTTTCACCTATGTCCATAAACAGCTTCCTAGCACCATCATTTTTGCAGTCTACCAGATTGACACATTAGCAAGTGGAAGAAAAGTGTGTAAAAGGGTTGTGTTTTTGGTTGTGATAACAAATGGAGAAAAGGACATCGATGTGTTGAAAATAAGTTGTTTTACATTGATGATGTCAATGAGGAGGAAGAATATGAGGAGGCTTTAAGGGTAGGTTTGGAAGAATATGAGGATGAATCTAAATATTCTCAACCTACTATTTCTTTCCGTGCACTTTCTAGCATTAGTACTCCTCAAACTCTCAATGTGGTAGGTTTATTGAAGAAGAAAAAAGGTGATTGTGTCAATTAACCTTCAGAGTACACATAACTTCATCAACAATAAGTTGGCTACTCATTTGAATTATTTCATTTACCTAGCTTCAGACTTTTAAGTCATGATTGTAGATGGTGGTACATTCAACTATTTTAGAAAATGAAATAGCATTAAGATTTTTATGGGAGATTACTTGTTAGATTCCCATATGTTTAATATTCCTATAGGAGGAGCTAACATTGTTTTGGGAGTGTAGTAGCTCACCACTTTGGGAAATAATGAGTTGAATTTTTAGGAACTATTCATGAGGTACCATTCAAAAGGAATGACCTTTGAACTACATGGAATACAGGATAAAGATCCATAACTAGTTATTTCCCTCCAGATGATGAAGATTCTCAAAAAAGGTGCAAAAGGATTTATTGCACCCTTATTTTCCATAGAGTTTGAACCAACCAAAGAGTCTGCATATCATGATTTGCAAAGGGTGTTGAATGACCATTATGTTATTTTTGGTGATATACTAAAAGGACTTCCTCTAGGTTGTGCACATGATCATGCCATCATGCTCATTTTAGGAAGTAATCCACACAAAATCTGATGCTAAAAGTATTTTTATGCCAAAAAAAAGTGAAATTGAAAATATGGTACAATAGATGTTGGATGTAGGAATCATCCAACATAGTCAAAGTGAATATTCATCCCTGATGGTCATGATGCAGAATAAGGATGACATGTAGAAGATGTGCCCAAACTATATAGAAGTCAACAAGTAAACCATCAAAGATAAGTTTCTTATTTTAGTAATTGATGATTTGTTAGATGAATTGCATGGTAGTATTTATTTTACCAAGTTAGGCCTTCAATCTATATATCATCAGATTCACATCCGTGATAAGGACATACCTAAAATAGCTTTCAAAACTCATGAAGGCCATTATGAATTTATGGTCATGTATTTTGGCCTCATAAATGCACCATCTACATTTCAGAGTTTGATGAATATTTTTTTTATGCCATTTTTGATAAATTTTATATTAGTTTTTTTTTATGATATCCTCATCTATAGCAAAATTGGGGATGACAAATTTAAAGCATGTTAAACAAGCATTTTCAATTCTAAAAATAACATCAATTTTAAGCCAAACCTACCAAATGTGTTTTTGGTGTCCAAAAGGTGGAGTGCTTAGGTCATATTATTTCACATGAAGGAATGAAATTTGATCCTAAAAAAATCCAAGTAATGATGGAGTGTTAGGTTCCCAAGACCGTTAAGAACCTCCAAGGATTTCTTAGGCTAACTGGTTACTATTGTAGGTTTGTCAAAAAATATGGTAGTGTTGTAGACCCACTCACCTTTTTATAGAATAAAGAATCCTTCCAATGGACTAATTCAATTACAAAGGGATTTGAATAGTTGAAAGTGGCTATGTGCACAACTCTATCTTTAGCTACTCCTAATTTTTCAAAAACATTTGTTGTCGAATGTGATGTATCGGGATATGGCATGGGGGTTATATTCATGCAAGAAGGTAGACCACTAGTATTTGAAACTCACCAATTGGAGGGGGAAAATAGGCTCAAACCAATCTATGAGAAAGAGATGATGGTTATTTCGCATATAGTGAAGCAATGGAGACCTTATCTAATGGGTTGTTGCTTTCAAATAAAGACTCATCATGATAACCTCAAATATTTTTTGGAACAACAATTATTATCTAAAGAACAACAAAAATAGGTGACTAAAATGTTAGGATATGATTTTGAAATAGTTTATAAGAAATAAAAAGAGAATGTGGTGGGAGATGCCTTCTCTAGGTGGGATGAATTAGTTGATGCATTATTATACACCATGACCATGTGGCAGGTAGATTAGCTAGAAGAAGTAAGATTAGAATGGGAGAATGATAGTGATACCAAAGATTTGACTCACAATATTTATTAGGGTTCTAATGAATCTTAAAATTTTAATAGAAGGGAAACACATTATGGTATAAAGATAGATTATAACTTTATAAGCATTCTCTCCTCAAACATAAAATTATTTGAGAACTTCTTGCCTCTCCACTTGGAGGTCACTCTAGATTTTTGAAAACATATCATATAATCAATCAAGATTTATTTTGTGAAGGACTCAAGGGGGATATCTAGAAATATGTGGTTGAATGCATGGTATGTCAATAAAAAAGACATGAAACCATTAAGACCCCAGGTCTTTTGCAAATTTTATCCATCCCTTTTCAACATTTGGAAGAGGTTTCTATGGATTTTTATTATAGGGATACCACTTTCTGAGGGTAAAAATGTTGTCATGGTAGTTGTGGATCAACTCACCAAGTATGTTTATTTTTGCTCTTTATCACATCCATTTGTTGTTAGTATAATAGATTCTTCTTTTTTCAATACAAGTCAAAAAATGCATGGTACTCCAAAGATAATTGTAAGTGATCAAGATCCCATATTTACTAGTAATTTATGGATTGAATTATTTGCATGTTAGGGAACCCAATTGGCTCATAGTTCATCCTATAACCCTTAATCTGATGGATAAATAAAGGTAGTTAAAAAATGTCTAGATGGGTATCTTCATTATTTTATTTCAGACAAACATGACAAATAGGTTCATTTCCTGCTACTTGATAAATGGTGGTATAACACTTCTTCCAAGATGTCTCCCTTTATGGCATTATATGGGTCTCACCCCCATCCATCACTTCAACTTTGGCCATGTATCCCAAGGTTCATGTTGCTAAGTAACATTCACCATCAATAGGAGGTACTAGTCAGTTTATGAGATAATTTACCAATGGCACAAAATCAAATGCAGCAATAAGCAGATCAACACTATAGTGAGTAGAATATTGACATAAGTGATTGGATATTTATGCATTTGTAGCCATATAAGCAAATGTCTCTGAAGTAATAAAAAAATGAAAATAAGTTATCACCTAAGTATTATGGCCCTTATAAAATCTTGCATAAAATTGGTAGTGTTGCTTAGAATTTGGGATTACCCCTATCCACTCACATACATCTAGTATTTCATGTGTCTTACGTGAATAAGGTAATTTGACATAGAGTTTCAACTCAAACTAAGTTACTTGAATTGGTTGAAGAAGGTCAAGTCATTTTAGAGCCTGAAGATATCCTTCACATACACACTAAGCAATTATAGATCAAAGTGATTAAGGAGTATTTGACCAAATGGAAGAACCTACATTCTAAAGATGCAACATGGGAGGATGAAGCATTCTTACAACAACATCCTAGTTTGATTCAATCTTGAGGATAACATTGTTTCAAATGGTATGGGTATGATATACCCTTAACCTATAGTGCATTTATGGATATGTGTGGTTGACTTGTGGTTTACACACCTCCATATTAGTCTTTAACGGCTTCATCTCCAAAGCTAACTACGTGAAACTAACCCTTCTCTCCACTCTTGTATGCCTCAACGAACCAACGAAGAGTAGTTAGCACTAAGACAAAACTCTAACAAATTGATCCATTTATTGTAGCTATATTAATTTTAGAGCTTAGCTTGAAACAAATTAATCCTACCATTGCAACCATAAAGAAGAATTAGTGAAGGAATAATGTAACTATGCATTGGATTTAAGTGACCTAGATCAATCAAGAAGCTTGAATGAGCATAAATGCAGAGGTAGTTGTAACTGTGGTTAAAATGGGGTTGAGCTTATTTGATTCCTTTTTTAGTGCCAAAATCTTTATCTCTTGATTTCCTTCTCTCTATAAATATAGCCTTTGAGATATTGTTGAACATCCCTTAGGCCAGTACAACTAGACTCTGCTAGAAATTCTATTTTGCACATTTTGGAGTAATTAATAAAGCATTTTGTAGCTATTTACCAATCTATACTTAGTGTTTTCTATTTGTTTGATATGCAAAAGTGGTTCATCTTCCCTTTGCAAGTCCAAGTTCAACCTAAGTGCTAATAAAATTTCTGTACAGGTCATATATCATGTCTTAATGTTGATGTCTTAGGTATAAAGTGGAATATTGAATATAAGTGCTTTCAATCAAGCCTTACCCTCATTGCCCTCAAAATTAAGTCCATAAAATTGACCTCTAAGTGAAGTATTGTTGCTTGGAAACTATTGTAAGCACTACATTAGTCCTATTCATAGTCCAGTAGTGTGTTAATGATTTTAATCTTGACAATGTATCTTTGAACTATGGTGCATCACCACACATTAGAATAGGTTTTATTATATGTAATATCTTAACTCTTTTCCCTCTAACTTGTTTAGGTCTTAGAAAGAGAGATCCAAACTATCATATCTGAGGAACTAGCCTCACTAAAAATGCTAGGGGTTTGATCTACATATAGGCATCTCGCAACCTTATATCATTCCCATGTTAATCCAGGTATGAGTCAGAATTGAGCAATTTGATCTCTATTGGGTGTTATCTAGATAGCTAACAATTTTGACACACTCGGTGGGAACCCCTATTTACATAATTTGAATCATATATCTGCATATTTGAATATAGTAGCAAATTTTAGTGAATCATTTTTAGGTTTACATACTTTACATGCCACCAAGAGTTGTCACAATATCCTATGCAAAAGGTAAAGAGACAAACTTATTTAAGTTATCTTTCCAATCAACAAAGAAGAAGAAAGCCTCTCAATCAAATCCTACACCTGCACCTCGTGTTCCCCTTATTATTGCAATAAATGCTCTTCTTCAAGCCAATTTTGTTTAACCAAACATTATTGTAAATCCCATACTTCATATGGTTGTTCCTAGAAGACAAGCCTTTGTGCCATTCAATGGTGGTAGTCCTTTGAATCTTACTCAATGGGATGATCTTCCAATCTTAGCTCTAAAGGATCTTCCTTATTTTATAGGGGAAAATCTAGTTACTCCTATAGAACATATCGCAGATATTGTTAACCTTTGTTCAGTACATCATGTGACTAGAGGAAATGTATCAATGAGGTAGTTAATAACTTCTTTCAAAGGGAAAGCACTTCAGTGGTAAAGAGGATTGGCTCATGCATTAATCAAAAATTAAGATGAATTTTGGGAGGTATTATGCAATCACTTTGAAGATAAAAGTGACCACCTTTCACTTGTGGAGCAACGTATCATAATCAGTAAATTCAATCATGAATTCATGGTGGATTTCAATTACAAGTTCCAGAAGACTTGGGACAGAATTCCTGTAGTGATCAAGCCTACATCCAACTATGTTTTTCTATACTATTTTAAGGCTCTCAATTAAAATGTAGCTATGATGATTCAATCCATGGGAGGGAACACTCTACCTAATACTTTTGAAATAGCAATCAAGGTTGAGAATTACCTTATGCAAGCAGGCAAGTTATCTCTAAGGACACCAATGCCTCTCTTTCTATAAATACACCTGCCTACTCTAATTATTGATCCACTTCCACACTCAACAAAGTTTTTTCAAATAGAAAGTGATCAAGCTGACAATCTGGGGAAGATAGAGAATCTTCTTAAGACTCATAACAATAACTTTATTGCAATGGAAAGACAACAAGCTCTACCAGACAAGCCATATCATAATACTAATCAGAATGATCAATATAATAGGCCATCCTATCAATCCAATTAGTAAGGACAAGGGCTAAATTCTTAGTTAAGGCAATACAATCACAATACTCCAAGCAATTCTATAGCTAACTATGCTTAGGAAGGGCAATGAAATAATCAGTGGGATCAAGCAAATAACATGCCAATGGCACCAACTAGTAAGATCACACATCAGTCTTATATGTAGTAGAGTTTAGCTCCTCCTTCACATGAAAACAAGCCAAATAAGGAAGCCTCTCTACCACATGGAGACATTATTTCATTCACTCAATCAGAAGTGTCAAATCAATAAGGAGGAGAGAATGGTAAATCACCTATTGAAACTACATTTGTGAACTTTTTAGAAGGTGATGATTCTTTTGAAAATATAGCTACAAATCAAACTCAAAATATGCCTAATGTTGATAATTCAATTGTATCCCATACTAGATCCAATAAAAGGGTAATTGGTGATGGCTCAGGCCCTAATAAGGGAGCCCCTATTTCTTTTCAGCCACCACAAAGGACCACCACTCATGAGCTACCTCAAAAGACATCACATGAGTAGGTTCAAGATCCAAAGGGGTAGAATGTGAAAGGGTCTTACATCCCTCAATTCACACAACATATAGGAGCCCCTCTTGATCCTAAATGGCAGTCAAGGATAGCCACCTCTTCGCTTAGTATTATGGATCTTATGAAGAAAACTATAGTATCAATTTCAATGTGGGATACACTACTAATTCATGGACAAAAGGAGTATCTGCAAGAGGAACTTTAAAAGATCAATATCTCTGATGGACCACCTAAAAGGGAAAGATTAAGTGATTCTATAACCAATTATAACCCATTTTTTGAGCCTCAAGATCCTAAGGTGACTAAGCCTCCTCCATTCTATCTTTCAATTGTCATAGGAGATTATCTTGTCCACAATTATATGATTGATAGTGGAGCTAGTACTTTTGTCATGCCTAAATCCATAACTAAAAAAGTAGGGCTTAGGTATAAACCTCACTAAAAATGAGTGTTATAGTTAGATGATTATCCTACTAATACTATGTGCATCCTCAAAGATCTTAAGATTTTACTTACTGCTTGTCTAAATTTTACCGTTTCATAGGATATAGTTGTTGTTGATTGACCTCCATACTTTACACTATACCTATCTAGAGATTTTAATGCTAAAATAGGAGCTTACCTTTCTTCAAATTGGTCATACTTGGTTTTTAGAACCAAATATGGAACCAAAGTCACTATAAAATTTGATTTTATTTCTATATTTCACCTTGAACCATATATGCCAAATATGTCTAATATGAATTGCAATATTTTAAAGGAAGATAAGGGTATTATTGATCAAGAACCTTCTAATCCACTTGAAGGCATAATAGATCTACTATTAGATGAGTGGGCTACTGATAACCATAGGTATGACCCATACAAAGGTATTCAAGAAGCTGGTTTTGGTGTCTACTGCATGCATGAAGAAGGCGACTCATTACCTAGTCTCACCAACTCAAAGCAAGATTAAGGAGTATGGAATCTATACTTTGATGGATTTATATCAAATAATGGGTGTGGGGCTGGTGTAATGTTGGTTTCACCTCAAAATCAAAGGTATTATACCTTAGTTAGATTTTAGTTTAGTTGTATATCAAATATTGTAGAGTATGAAGCTCTTATTCATGGCCTTCAATGGGCTAGAAAGAGAGGTATTAAACTTTACAAGTGAAAGGTGATAGTGAGTTGGTAGTAAAAAAATTCAAAGGTTTAAGTGAAAAAAATAACCCTCTTCTAAATGCATACAAACATAGAGTTTGGGACCTTGTGGAGTATTTCCTAGCATTTGATATCCAATCCATTCTTAGAAGAGCCAATCAACATGCAGATAGACTTCCTGACATAGGAACACAAAGTGATATAATGGAACAACTCAAGGACAATAAAGATTATACCTAAATAAAGGTTGTATGCATGTCTTTAGTTTCAAACAATGAGGTAAGTTGGTATGTCTTTGATAGTGACAAATAGATAGTTTGTTTCCAACAGAATGAGGTAGAATTTTGTTCAAAGAATCAAAATAAATTACAATGCCAATATGAAGATCAGATAGTGTAATTTAGATAAAATTAGATGCCTAAAGGTCTAGTAACTTTGGAGAGAATTTTTAATGAATATTATCAACTTAGAAAGGACAAGGTAAGCATCTCTTTCAAGGAAGAACATTATGAGTAAGTTCACATAGTTGAAGGTAAGCAACTCAAGTGGGGTAAAGTGAACATTGATTTTGAGAGAATAAATTTCATTTCATTTCATTATGTAATGACTACATGGATTTGTTTTTTTGGGAATACCATGATTTGAAAGTATATGACCCTAGATTAGCACAACATACTATCGAGCTTGAATAGGATGCAAAACCAGTAAGATAGAAATAAAGGCCCATCAACCCCAAGGTTGAAATTTTCATGAGAAAGGAGCTTACCAAGCTGATTGAGTCAAGTATAATATTTCCTATCAAGCACTCATCATGGGTATCCAATCTTATACCAGTGAAGAATAAAAATGAAGAGATAAGACTATGTGTGGACTTCAGATATTTAAGCAAAGTGTCATTGAAAGACCACTATCCTCTTCCTTCCATGGATCAAATCTTGTAGAGCGTATCGGGTTCAAAAAGTTTCTCCTTACTAGATGGGTACTCAGGTTACACCTAGATATTCGTGAAAGAGAAATATTACTATAAAACAACTTTCACAACCAAATGGGGTGCTTATGCCTATCAAAAGATGCCTTTTGGGATTTCTAATGTTGGAGCCACTTTCCAAAGGGTAATAGATGTTGCCTTTAAAGGTATTTTGAGTGAAATGGTCTTAGTTTATCTTGATGACATTAATGTATTTTCAAATAATCCTAATGATCATCTGACACACTTGAGAGTTTTTTTTAAAGATGTAGAAAATTTGGAGTTTCATTAAATCCAAAGAAGTGTATCTTTTTAGTGCATGAGGGGAGACAGCTTAGGTTGTAGTGTCCAAAGATGGTCTTTCTATTGATCTAAAAATAATAGAATCAATCCTTGCTATATCATTTCCAAAGCTTATTAGGCAAGATCAATTTCATTAGAAAATTTATTCTTGGATTTGCAGAATTGGTAAGTCCACTCACTCAAATGCTGAAGAAACATCAAGATTTCACTTGGATTAAAGAGGGTAAGAGAAGCTTTGAATCTATAAAATAATCAATCATCCAAGCTCCTACTTTGCTTAATCCGAATTTTAGTAAGGATTTCTTTATGTATGCTTTTTCTACATTTAGTACAAGTTTTAGCCATGTTTATGCAACAAAACAATGAAGGTTTAAAGCAACCCATTACTTTTTTCAGTCAGGATCTAGAAGACTATGAGGAGAGGTATTTTTTTTTTTAAATCTTGTACTTGATATTTAAATAAGATTTTAAAAATTTAGACATTTGGTTTCAAATAACAATATTATACTAATGGTAACTCATCCTAGTGTGAAGAATTCATCCTCAACAAAGACTTAAGTGAAAAGAGAGCTGGATGGGTCACTAAGTGCATCAAATATGATATTTAAGTGAAGGTCACAAATTTGATCTGAGGTAAATTATTGTGTGAACATCTTTTAGAATATGTGAAATATTAAAAGGTGATAGTTTTAACACTTTAAGACACCCAATAGGAAACTAAAACTACTCCATCTAGCTAGACACAAGACATTGCTAGGTTCATTCAAATAGTAAAATGTCCAATGGGCTTAGATGCATCAATGAGAAGACATTTTAGACTGCAATTAGTACCATACAATCTTATTTATGAAATGTTATTCAAAAATGACATTGGAGGTATGCTTTTAAGGTGTGTTAAAACTAATCAATTTGACAAGCTTTTTGAATAATTTCATGATAGTCCTTCTGGAGGCCATTTTATAGCCAAGACCATAGCTAACAAAATCATTGGATTTGGTTAATTCTATCCTAATTTATTTAATAATGCACATGCATGGGTTAGGAAGTGTGCAAAGTGTGTAATGTTTGTAGGAAAGTAAAGACTACTTGCCATGCCATTGAAGCCTATTCGGGTTGAGTAGCCTTTCATGCAATGGGGTTTAGACTTCATTGGCATGATACATCCTCCATCTAGTGTTTTTCATAAATGGGTATTAATAGTTATATACTATTTCACCAAGTGGGTGGAATCATTGCCTTTAAAGGAGGCAAATGAGAACTATGTGCTTGAGTTCTATGAGAATCTAGTCCCCCATTTTGGAGTACCTTATACTATAATATTAGACAATGCTTTGGCATTCAATAGTGTAAAGTTATGTGAATGGGCTCTTGAGAATGGTATTTATCTAACATCTTCATCAAATTACTATCCATAGGGTGATGGACTAGTTGATTCCACTAATAAGAACCTGATTCACATCATCAAAAGAACAATGGAAGATAATCAAAGATTATGGCATACAAACTAGAAGAGTGATTTATGGGATGATAATATCACCCCCAAGAATGTCATTGGTCATTAAACTTATCTCCTAGTTTATGAAACACAAGTAAGGTTTCCCATCTCATTGGAACTTCTAGCATTGGAACTTGCACACCAGCTAGAGCTTCTAAAAAGTGATGCAATGGAGGTAATGATGAATGAACTAAGAGAATTGAAAGAGATAAGATATGATTTCATGCATACCATGTGGTCTAACCAGTATCAAGTCAAGAAATATTTTGACAAAAGAGCTTCATCAAGGACATTCAAGCAAGGTGACAGTCCTCAAATGGGATGAGGACCTGCAAAACTAAGAAAACAATCAAAGTTTGACAGCCTTTAGAGTAGACCTTATGTCATCATAGTTGCAAGGAAACCTATGCCTTTAAGCTTGCTATATTGAAAGGATAGAGCCTTCCCATCCCCATCAATAGGAGGTATCTTAAGTTCTATTATTATTTTGATCTCTCTCTTTGTACATAAGTAGTTAGCTCTATATTTTCCTCCAAGTGCTTTTGCATATTATTATTTTTATTTAGTTAGTTTTGGTTCATTTTTTTGCTTTATTGTTGTTTGTGGGTTCCCCATTGATCCAAAGAGTGCTCAAAAAATCAATCAGAGTCCCTTTTACAAGCAATAACTTATTCATTCAGTCATCATGAGCAAGCTTGGTCAATGACTAGGTTTCATGACTAGTAGGTTGGTCAAGCCAATTGAGTTGCCAGAAATGTAAGCAATTGTGGCCCACATACCAAGCTTCATCTAGACCTAGAGAGAAGCCTAATAGGGTCCCAGTTGATGAGCAGATCAAATGGCTTAGAATCAAGCTCAACATTACAAATAAAGGAATCCAAGTAGGTCCTCATGAGGTTCATAAGCATTTAGAGGCATGAAAAGGTCACACAAGCCTTAGAAAATCATCAAAACTTTAAAGAAATGATCAAAAGATGAATTGTGCAAGTTTAAAGGACCAAACCATCTCTAAGATGTCATGTAGAAATGAGTAGACTAATTCACTTACACATTTTATAGAGCTTACTCAAGAATTATCATGAGCCAAAGGATTATAATGCCAAGGATTTCTTCATGTTAGGATCATGCTCTACAAAATTCATGTACATGCGAGATTTCTAGCTCAAGTTATGAGCGTTCAAAGTTGGACCTATAGCATAAGATGTTCATGCTAACATTAAGTTTGAGCTCTGTAAAGTAATTATTTGTGTTTAAAAGGTCCTTAAAAGGTTTAAAGTTGATCAATATCTAATGGTATACATGAGATCATATGCTGACACATGAGATCTAATAGTTTACACTGGGGTTAAACAAGTGAAAACGTCCCTAGCTTAAAGCCCTTTAAAGAGCTACAAGTTGAACAAGATCCTACGATGTGGGTTTATCAAGTAAAAATATGATGGCACATGTTCACTGACAAGAAGATGAGTCTAATATAGATCAATTATCAACATTCATTCATACTAATGAACCAATGGTGGCTAAGAACTGACAAAAAGTGGGCCCAAGTAGATCGAAGGCTTGTGTTACTTCGTACATTTTGATCCAATGACACAAGTTAAAGTCCAAAAGTCAGAGGATCTAGATCAAGGAATCACATTGCATCATATATCATGATCTAATGGTATGTAAGAGGTCAAAAGGTTAAGATCTGATAGTGAGGATCTGCAACACCAATGGGAGTAAAGATAGATTGAAGCATTTTAATTGGCCCAAGCAATATTCAATGGGCAAAGTCAAACCAAAGGGCAGTTTTCGACCAAAACAAATAAGTATTATAGGGTCATCCCATCACCATTAAATCTTGATCATATGTTAATAAGGTAGACACGTAGACTTTAAACACTTCATTGCAGAGCCAAATACATGAAAGTGACCCTTCTCTCCACTCTTATATGGCTTAATAAATTAGTGAAGAGCAATTAGCACCAGGATAAAACTCTAACAGATTGATCCATTTATTATAATTGCATTAATGTCAGAGATTAGCTTAAAATAACTTGATCCCACTATTTCAACCATAAAGAAGCATCAGTGAAGGAATAATGTAACTATGTAATGGACTAAAGTGACATGGATCAATCAAGAAGCTTGAATGAGCATAAATATAGAGGTAGTTGTAACTGTGGTTAAAATGGAGTTGAACTCATTTGAATCCTTTTTTAGGTCCAAAATATTTCTCTCTTGGTTTCTTTATCTCTATAAAAATAGCCTTTGACATATTGTTGAACATCCCTCAGGCTGGTACGTGTAGACTCTACCAAAAATTATATTTTTCATCTCAAAGTATGAATAAAGCATTTTGCAGTTACTTACCAATCTACACTTAGTGTTTTGAATTTGTTTGATATGCAAAAGTGGTTCATCTTCCCTTTATAGGTCCAAGTTCAATTTAAGTGCTTATAAACTTTCCTTACAAGGCATCTAGTGTGTCTTAATGTTGATGTCTCAGGTATAGAGTGGACTGTTAATTGTAAGTGCTTTCAATCAAGCCTTACCCTCATTGCCCTCCAGCCTAAGTCCATCAAATTGATCTCTAAGTGAATTAATTTTGTGTGGAAACTATTGTAGGCACTAAATTAGTCCTATTCATAGTCCATTAGTGTGTTAATGAGTTTAGTCTTGAGAGTGGATCTTCAAACTATGGTGCATCACCACATGTTAGAACGGATTTTATTATATGCAATCTCTTAACTCTTTCCCCCCAACTTGTTTAGGTCTTAGAAATAGAGGTCTAAACTATCATTTATGAGGAACTAGCCTCATTAAAAACCCTAGAGGTCTGATTTAGATATAAGTATACCATAGCCTTAGATCATTCCCATGTTAGTCCAGGTATGAGTCAGACTTGAGCAATCTGATCTTTATTGGATGTTATATGGATAGCTAACAACAGGTGTAGTTGATCCCAAAAAATAGGAATAGCCCCACAAAGGGGAGACCAGCACCACTTCGAGGACACTATAATAACATGGTGCTATTATCCATATTGGATGCTATTGTCCAGTGAGCAAACAGATTCTATAATCTTGTTGATCACACTCAAAACTATATAGAACTCAGTTTTCAGAACCTAGATCATCCACAATAATCACTTTCTAGATAAGTTTCTATTTATGCCTATTTTTTACTACTTTTTTAATTTGTCAAAAAAATTTAAAGGTCATAATAAATCAGTACTTAATTATTGCATATTATTTAACTAATTTAGACATCTCATCCCCTTAATCCAAACATAACTTTTACATAGCAAAACCTTATAAGGTTAAATCATTTGGCGAACTCATCTTACTTTGAACATTACTTCAAACCCTAGCTTACATTCATCCAAATTTTGTGCAATACATTTAAAGCTACATACTTCATTTTTTTTTTAGACAACCTCGCTAATTAACTCAATTTTACATTAGGGTTTAAATTTAGTTTACATGTAATTTTAATTGGTGCAAAGAAACCCTAAATTCAAAAAACCCTAAACTTAGACACACTTAGGGTTTGTATCCTTTTCTATTTATACTCAGATTTTATTTCTAAAACTCATATTTTAGATTCAATATCTTATAATTCATATAATCATGATCATAATGATAAAATAAATCAATCACTTATTTCAAATTTGAATACTTTCACTTACATGTTTATTCCCTTTAATTCATAGTGAACTCATAAAAGACATAAACAAATGTAAAGATGATTATTTATATCAATTGCAATATATGTCATATCTCATAGCATGTTATCTTTATCCTATATAGAATTCCACTAACAAAAAAACCTATACACACATAGAGGACTTAGCACATAATCTAACAACTATGTTTCAAGCTTCAATGTCATATCTTATGCACAGGAAAGAATCTCCTTCTCCTCCTCATCTCCATGAGGGTGATAGATACTTTACCTCTAACCAGGTCCATGTTATCATTCCTCCATGAGATGAAGCAACTTATAATACTATCACTAATCCCCCAACTCAACTTATTCACACCTCTTCCCTAAAAGGTGTGTATCTAAATGTTCAATCAGAAATAACTAGGGTTTGTACTTGTGAAACTCTATGTGATCAACTTATCAATATAAGAAAGATAATTACTAGTTTACAAAATTAGAATCAACTATTACATGAAAAGATTACAGAATTGAAAAAATAAGTTACAAGACAAAGGCCTCCAGGTCACAATAGTTTAAATCATGTCTATACATCTTCAACTAGTCAATTTGTAGCAAACAATGTTACACATCAGAACACAAAATCACAACAAAGTACATCTACAACTAGTGATTAAAAAGCATTCAAAGATTAAATAATATTCCAAGTGAGACATTAAGGGAAATGATTAAAGCTAAGTTGATCAACCTACCTCCTCTACACCCCTTGAAGAGATCCAAATATTTATGTGCATATCATAGAATGCATGGGCACCACACCGATTCATGTTTAGCATTGAAATGGAAAATACAACAGATCATGGATATATATGACTCACATAGTGACACTTCATCCAAACAACATACATTGACATATCTACCAATTTAAAAAGGTTCAAATTTAAAAATAATACAAAAATGATTACCAAAGCATAACTTAGAACCAAAAAAGCTTTCAAAAGCACAATTACAACAAGAAACAATACAATAAACACAAATAAATCAAGTAAATCTACCTCTCCAAAATGAGGCTCAACATTTAATATGGTATAAATTTGGTCATAATTATCTACAATAGTATGGTTATCATGGTCAAGGTTTGTGCAAACAGGCCCAAGGCATAACTTCTCCTATTCTAGTAGTTGATAATATTGGTCAACAGGGTTTGGGATTTATTAGACATCTTAAGGCACATTAGTCACAAATATAGTTCATCAAATTAAAACATATAGATACATAAAAAAATGTTATGAAAAGAGCAAGAAATTCAATTTTAGAGTTAAAATCATGCTCAACTAATAAGCATTCTCAAATGAGGCTTCTCTAGAAAAGAGCCTCCACAACATTGTATCTATACAACAAATATAGTTTCAAAGGGGAAAATCACAATCAATATGCCAAAGCACAATTAAAAAAGGTCAACTCCATAGTATAAGGCATTTCCTTCTAGCACACTAGGTTATTATGATTCTGATGTGGAATAATATTATGACTTCGATGAAGAACATACATAGATTCTTACAGTAACAACATTCAACTACAACATAAAAATCACACTACATTAGAGATTAAAATTCTTATTTTTGACATAGGTCATAGTGATAGTGAGTCTCCCATGAGACTCATAGGTTAGTATGGTTATTACCCTTGTACACACTTCCTTCTCTCTCTTACTCCTTGTACATAGTTTATTTTTATTTGCTTGTATATAGCTTATACACAGAAAACACACAAATAATACATGTCAAAATATAAAAAACATTCAAATATTTCAAAAATACAAAAAAATTATAGATTGTATGTATTTTCATGTTTACATTTTTACTACTTTTCAGATATTGCATATTGTTAGCTATCCTAGTATAGCTAGTTTTATCATACACATATACTTCACTTATTCTTATCGAGTGTTTATAGATTCCAGATAGGACTCTAGTCCACTACATTGATCCAGACCAGTTATCATCTACCCATTGGGGGAATTTACATCGATCTAGGTTTATACATTTGATACATCTAACCATTGGGGGCATTTACATCAAACCATGTTAATACATTTGATACATCTACCCATTGGGGGCATCTCCTATACAGTTGTTATAACTAGGTTTTATATTTTCATAACATACATTCTAATTTACGCATTAATTTATCTTGATATTAATCATTACTATTCATTGCTCAGATTTTATCGACTATCACTTGTTAAACTCAATATATATGCATCCTAACATCTACATAGATTTGTATTACATAGCTATACATGTTTTCATTTCTACTTCCTAAATTAGACTTGATTGTGTTTCATATGCTTCTTCCATCCTCAAATGCATTTAAATATGCCATTGTTTTTTGGATTCTATGCCACTTCTCTATTTTTATGTCTTGGACAGGTGCCCATGTCCCTTGTGTGTGCTTTCCTACTTTTATATGTAGACATTTGAATATGTCCTTTTATGTGGTTCTATGCCAAATTGATTGTTGTTTGCATATGTGGAAATTTTAACATGTCCTTGTATGTCTTTGTTCTCAAATTTAGTGACATGCACCCATGTCCCTTGTATTGTGGCCCCTTGGCCTACCTTGTGCGTGCCTCATATGCTAGTATGTTTGTTTCCTTATATGATTATACACCATGACATTTATATTTGCTTGCTACACACACACCATTTTTTGATGCCATGAGGGACCTCATATATATACCCTCCCTACCTGAGAGTCGTGATGGACATTATGCCCGATCCCCCTAAGTAGTTACTCAGATTTTGCTATTATATATTGACTACATCTATTTTAACACCCATGTGCAATGCTAGATTAGAACATACATCTTTCATTTCCTACTTATTCTTAGATACATTTACATTTTCATGTTATGTTTATACATTATATTGGAATATCATGCACATGATCTAACTAACACATTATTGTAGAGCCATTTCTTTAGAGGGAAATTATTACACAAGTTTCACAACTATGCTTAAAAGAGGGGGAATTGATAGGGGTTTATCATAGAGATCAGGTTCCTACATTGATTTTCATAGATACATTTCAGCACATAGACTTAGTTTCAGATGTCAGATTCAGGGTTGATACAAAATAGAATAGAGATTTGGAATTCAGTCTAGATCACTCAAAAATTAGATTAGGTAGTCATTGGCACCTATATTGGGACACTAGTGCCATAGGGAACTAATATCCACTACAGGGTGCTACTATCTAGTAGCCCCAACTTTAGGGCAGTCTAGATCATGTAAATTAGTACACCAGTATAGTATATATTTGCAGAGATATAGTCATAGGTTTGGTAGTTATTTTTAGACTTAGCTTTGATATATTTCTTTCAACTCAAATTCATAATAATCACTCTGATTTAGGGGTATCATGTATATAAAAATCACTCATACATTTAGAAAAGTTACACATGTTCAATTATTACATACTTGATTCAAATTGAGTACACTCATATACCAGATTGGGGGCACATGCATGGCATATTAGTTTCCATATACTCAGCTTCAGATAGGTTGATCAAATGGAATGGAAAACTCCATGTCATTCTCTATGATATATACACTTTCTATCACATTCCAAGTTATCACCAAATTCATGTCTTACTCTATCTACTGTGGTTGGCATTCCTGAGTGGCCCAAAACTGCCTAATATACCCAAGTGGCCACAAAGCTGAATACATAGTTAGATACTTTTATCACATTATTTAGTATAGTTGTATATGCATCTAATTCATATAGGGGCAATGATAGAGTCATGGCCTACTTGAGTTCTTGAGCCACCTACATGAGAGGGTTAAACACATTTACGATCTTATCCAAACTATTCATAGAGATCAAGATGCATCGAACAGGGGTGGGCAATGATGGATTCAAAACTAGATTGAGTTCCTGAGCCACCCATATGATGATTGAGTAAGCCATCAGCTCAATTCAAGTTATTCAATGATATTATAACTATACACATTCACACACATAGATTGTCACTAGGTTCGTGTATTGGTTCACATACCCAATGAGGTATATTTGTTCATTTCCTCTCTCTTTACTCAGTTATTTCATTTCATCATAGTCTTTTGCTTTTGATCATCTCTTAAATAATGATTGGTTTTTACATGTTTCATTACATGTCATTGCTTTGGATCATATTCCACATACACAACCCCAAATTGGCATATTCAAACTCACCTACATGGCTTCACTTCCATGGTAAATTTGTAAACAAAGAATCCATAGAGAGGAGGTTAGTCTAGTGTTAGTCCAATAAAACCAAGTCAAAATAACACACTAAACACTTAACACCTCTAGCCTAGACACTAAAGGGAGCATAGGTAATAAAAATACTAATTAAAACACAATTAGAACACAAAATAAATCATTATTTTACCTTCTTTGTAGCTTTAAATGGCTTGTTGAAGTGGTTTGCTCAATTTTGTGCATCAATAAGTCTTTACCAATGAAGCTCCATTTGCTCCTTATCTCCTTGGCACCTTGGCTTGACTGGTTAGCTTATAAATTTGCCATGGTAACACTACTCAGAAGCTTTCTTTGCATCCAATGGAACATTATAAATTTACACTAAGATAATTTGTAGATCAATAGGTATGGCCTTGTATTTATAGCCTCCAAAGTTAACTCTCACCCAAGGTGAGTTAAGATTGAGTTTAAACATGAAATGGGTTCAAACTAACTCTAAGTGAGTTAAAGCTAACTCTAGTCGAGTTAAAATTTATCATGTAATTATTATTTTCATTTATTAGGCATAGCTCTCAAATTAGATATTTTGGAAGAGCTTGACAACTCATAGAGGCAATGATGAAAAGGCTTGATATTTTGAATTTTGGAATTTCTATTTTTAGATATTCATTGATTTCAAATGGTTAATTTAGCTAAGTATTTAATACAATTTAATTAATTGATTCATTTTGATTAGCATTTTAGCTCTTTTAACATTTGATCAAGTGTTCCACTTAATGGGTCCATAGGCCAAACTACTAGTTGTTAGGTCACAAGGTGACAGAGGACGAATTTATGAGAGGTTATTATTGTGTACGGGCTAATATCCCAAATAGAGATGCCACAACATGATTTTGATTATTGATAAAGGACGTGTGGTCAAAATTAGAATGCTTAATGATTCATAGGCTTAATTTACAATGTTTGGTAGAAATCAGTTTGAAGTTTAGTCAAAAGCAAATTGTGGCTAGAATGGGATGTTTATAACTTGCCCTTATTCTGGAAAGCATTGCAAGCTATAGGCACAGTAATGTCTTCTCAAATAATGAAAAGGTCTTGTATGCCTAATGGCCCAATGGCTCGAAAGATGAGCCCTAGATGCCCCCTCGAAGGCACAATTGACAAAGAAGGTCGGCGACTGGTCTCTCAAAATAAGGAAATGAGCAAACCATAAGATGAAAGTGGGTGGGAAGACTGATTTTCTCAAGGGTGGTTATAATCAATATCATAGTGAGATGCCCCAGTTGGGCAGAGAAAAAGGATGATTTGCCTAAAGGCAATTATAATCAATGAAATAACAAGGTAAAAAGATAATGATTTGCTCAAAGGTGGTTATAATCATTAGCAAAAGGAAAATGATTTGCCCAAAGGCAGTTATAATCATTAAAAGAATGAAAACATGCCCCAGTTGCACTGAGAGAGATAATGATTTGCCCAAAGGTGATTATAATCATTAACATAATGAAAATGTGTCCCAGTTGGGTGAATAAATAGAATAATTTACCCAAAGGTGGTTATAATCATTAACATCTAGGTACATTGAAACACAATTATTTGCCCAATGATGGTTATAATCATTGGCACTGCGGGTAAGATTAATATGGCAAATTGGAAAAGGGGGCTTACAAACTAAATCCATATTTACAAAGTAAGAGTAAGTCAGTACAAAGGAGAAAGATGAATTTGGGTCATATACTAGTTGGAGATGCACATCCTAACTAGTAAGGATTAAAATTATTTCATGATTTAATTACTCTATATTTGGGAAATGATATGGATAGATTGGGAAGTTGTTCAAGTAACCAAGGAGAAGTACCAAAACATCATTGAATGTAAGATTTCTTGAGTTGACTTTTGATGTAACAGATGATGGTATGCATTATGATATAAAACACCATAATAACTTAGTTGAAATATGCATAAGGAATGACATGTGATCCAATAAACAAGTGAAAACAATGCACTAATAATTAAAAAAACATGATGATAATGTTGACGTATGAATACAGATGGACTTAAGTATAATGCACAAGGAATCACGCAATGAAAGTAGACAAACTAAGTCAAGGCACAACAATGAAAACAAACAAATAGAAAGATAAAAATGCTAATAAATAAAAACATAATAAAACACTAGGAAATAAAAAGATCAACATAACGAGACCAAAAAGGAAACAAACATAAACAATGGTTAATCACAATGTTCGTGCAAATAAAAAAAATTCTTCATGGATGAGTAATAGAGGTGCTACCCTTGGCAACATGGTGACCTTTAAGTGAGATAATAACAACATAGGTATTATATTTCAAAAATAATGGCACAAGGTTGCCCCTAGGCTATAGGGAAGCAACAAAAAAAAAAGATGACAGGCATTACCCCTAGGCTATAGGAGATAATGAAATAGATAGACAAAGAAGGGGGGAGTAGAAGAAAAGGAAGGGGTAGTTGAGCTGACTCTAGATGCACCAAGCAATTGGATGCTACCTACATAGTTCCATGGATGCAAGATCCAACATGAACTTCGAGACAAATGTAATTTTCTCAGGATATGGGATAGAAGAAAATTGACGATATGAAAACATTATTGTGTTGTATAGGGATATGGGAATGGTCTCCCAAAATGGTGAGTGCATAATAAATGGCTAGTCACACAAAATTATGAGAGCATAAAATGAATCCAAGTGGTTATTAGCATATCAAAGTTGAATACACAATGCTCACAATATGAACTTGCAAAATGATGAGAGTATATGGCTAAGACCAACAAGGATGGGGAAACCAAACGACAAGTGGTTACTTGTCAAATAGTTAGGAGCCTCAAGATCCTTATGACAAAGAAGTGGTTGAAAAAGAAATGAAGGTGTGATCGAGCTAACTCGTGATACCCATGTATCTAAGTGTTGCCTACATAGTTCATGCAAACCTCAAGTCGATGTAGTTCTCCCAGAAATGGGAGGAAAAGGATCGAGGTGGTCTAGAAATAAATTGAATAAATAAGATGGCCCATCCCAAAAAATTTGACTGCTCTATATCCCACATAGAAATTTCAAGATAATTTCCATGCTTTTGTGATTTTTAGGGTTTGTTATATCTATTACAACTATTTTTCAAAATTTCTATGTATCTCAACTCAATGGATAATTATGAGACACTGAATAGTCCAACTCACAAAATGGTGAGAGCATTTAAATGTAAATTTCTTGCAAAACGGTGAGAGTGTCACAAAGGGTGACTAAGCTGACCTCAACATAAATCGAGTACTACCTACATAGTCCCATTAAGACCTCAAGTCATTTTAGTTATACCTTACAATATAAGAATTCGACTAGGTAGCAACAAATGTGAAAATTAGGCAAATAACACAATATGGTAACAAGAATGGCAAGGTGATACATCAATGCATGGTAAATATGTTGTTCCTAATTTACCCATAGGTAATTATAATTAAGAAATAATAGCATAGGTCAATGATACTAATTTCTCAAAGGTGGTTATAATTAGTAGCACAGACTGGGACACCGATTTGCCTAAAGGTAGTTATAGTTAGTAACACTCACAATGAAATGAATAAATAAATGAAGCATTCAACTACCAAACCACTATCATACTGGTCCAAGATACTGCCTCTATCTAGAATACTGAATCAATTATCAAAACTTGGTCTAAATCCCCTCAGTGAAGGTGCCCAAAGAACCAATTGAATGGAACCAAGTTCAAAGGAGTGGGGAAGGTAAAAATAATGTTAGGTAATGAGGAAATCATGGTAGAATGGTATATAATATGGTACAAAAAAGATGACAATATGGTACAACACAAACGAGACTCATAGACAATACTTCAGGTCACTTAAGTGAAGTAACATTTGAGGTTTATGATGATCATCAGCTCATCAAATTCATCTCTATCTGGTGTAGCGAGCTTATATGCTCTAAATCCATAATTTACAACAATGATATATGGACTTATCCAATTGGGTTTGAACTTTCCCTTCTTCTTCTTGGTCATGGTGTTCTTTTGGTTTTATTTGAGAACATGATCACCAAGCTCGAACTCTCTATGTTTGACTCATCGATTATAGTGGCCATGGAGTTAATTTTGGTATGCTTGAAGGCTCTTGACATTGTCCATGCATTTTTATCAAGTAACTCTAGCTCTTGTAGGTGAGCAACTCTGTAATCATAATCATCCAAAACATGTTTTAGTGATATACGTAGAGAAGGTAACTTGACCTCAATGGGAAGAATGGCCTCAATGCCATAAACTAGGGAATAAGGAGTGGCTCCTATTGGGGTATGGTAATTAGTGTGATATACCTAGAGGGTGTAGAAGATTTGGAGGTGTCAATAATGGCCAACATCATTGACAATATTTTTAAGGATGTTAATAATGGTTTTATTAGATGTCTCAGCTTGGCCATTATCTTATGGGTAATATGTAATAGAAAAATGTTGAGTAATATTGTACTCGACACAAAGTGTTTTGACATCCTTATTTTTAAATGATCTGCCATTATCAGTTATAATTTTGGATGGGATACCATAGTGACAAATGAGATGATTGAAGATGGATTTAAAAATCTATTTTCTAGTCACATAAGTGAGGGGTATAGCTTCAACCCACTAAGTGAAATATTTGATAGTGGTAAGGATGTGTTTATGGCTATCATATGAGGTAGGGTAGATCTTCCCAATGAGATCAAGTCCCCATGTTATGAATGACCATGGTGTGTGCACCAATTTTAGTGTTATGGTTGGGGCATGAATTAGATTAGCATGCCTTTGACATTTATCACACCTTTTAACATAAGCAGTTGCATCTGCTTCCATAGTTGGCTAATAGTAACCAGTATGTAGGAGATTTTTAGCTAGGATAGCCCCACTGGTGTGGGCTCCAATTACTCCATAAACTTCTCGTAATGCTAATGTTGATTATGTCAAATTTAAATAATCAAGTAGAGTTCCATCAAAGCTATAATGGTAAAGGGTTGGGACAAGTAAGGTATAACATGAGGCTTGGTGGGTAAAGGCCTTTAGTTGTTTACATAATATGTTTAATGGCATGACATGGTTATGAAGGTAGGTAAAGAGGTATAAGTACCAAATAAAGTTGGGACCAACAATATCATAGATCATTACGATGGTTGAAGGTTCATGAGCAAGTACTAGAAGATTTTGAACAAAAAATTGATATTCTTTTCCCTTGTCGGTGTGATAGATCAAAGAACCAATGGTGGCCATGGTAATCTATTGTTTTATTATTGGCCCTAGGTATATATTCAAATGGTGTGTTGATGATCTTCTATTTGAAAATGTCGATCATGGCCTTGTATGGCACTAACATGTCATCTTTGGTTTAAAAGTGGTATGTGACTTGATTAATGATTGATTGATAATCACCATAAACCTTGAGATGCTAAATATTCCATTGTAATATTTGACGAATCCGTACAACAAGTGCTTCATATTGAGACATGTTGTTAGTAAATGGAAAATTGGTACAAAATGATTTAGGGATAAGATCCCCCTATGGTGTAATAAATAATAAGCCTGCCCCCAATTCATGTGATGTGAATGATCCATCAAAATACATCTTCTATTGCTACTCTTCAAGAGATGTTTTAATTATGGTAATAATAGACTCGTTTAGGAATTGAAAAGTGATGGGTTCAGTATCTACAAGGGGCACTTTAGTAAGTTGATCTACAAGTACTTATCCTTTTATGGCCTTCTGGTTGACATACTCAATCTCGAACTCGCTTAGAAAGATGATCCATTTAGCCATACGGCCTTGTAAAGTTATCTTAGGTAGTAGATACTTGAGCAGATCTACTTTGGAAATAACCATGGTCTTGTTGTTAAGCATGTAATGATGCAGCTTCTAGGTTGCAAAGACTATAGTTAAACACTTTTGCAATTGGCATATAATTGTGTTCATACGTGACGAGTGTAAAACTTAGATAACACACAACATGTTCTTTTCCATTGTTGCATGCTAAGCTAGAAGTGCCCCCAGGGCTTCGTCTGAGAGCAAATAGGTATAGAAAAAATGCCTTTCCTGCCATTGGCAGTAATAAAATAGGTAGATTGGCAAGATATTACTTTCAGTGTTAGAAGGATTTGTGGTAGTCTTTATCCCAAAGAAATGTGATACCCTTCTTTAGTAAGTGTGTATAAATGGATGGCATTTATCAGCTAATTGCAATATTAAGCAACGAATATATTTTTTGCCCTGTAAGCTATGGAGCTGCTTCAAATTGGAAGGTGGCAGCATCTTGGTAATGGCTTTTACTTTGGTGAGATCAACTTCAATGCCTTCATGAGAGATGATTAAGCCTAGAAATTTTCTTTAAAAAACCTCAAAAACACTTCTTAGGATCAAGACTAGCCTTGTATTCATGAAGCCTATTAAATATTCAGTGGAGTGCAGTTAGATGATTGGCACAGGTCTTTGATTTACCCAATATGTCATCGACATAGTCTTCAACAAAGTCATGCATCATATCATGGAATATGATGGTCATGGCTCTTTAATATGTGGCCCCATCATTTTTGAGACTAAATACCATAGCCTAATAACAAAACATTCTCCAAGGAGTGGTGAACATTATCTTGTGTTGGTATTCTGGTGCGATCATGATCTAGTTGTATCCTAAAAATCCATCCATAAGTGAAAGCATTCATACCCCATTGTGGAGTCAACTATCATATCAATATTTGGTAGAGGAAATTTGTCCTTGGGGTGGGCCTTGTTTATATCTTTAAAATCAGTGCAGATTTTGATTCCTTCTGGCTTCTTACTGATAGGCATAACAATAGAGATCCACTCTAAATAGTCGATTGGTCAGATGCATTTCACTTCTAAGAGTTTTTATAACTCTTTATTTACTAGTACAATAATATGAAGATGCATCTTGCATAATTTTTACTTCACAGGTTCAGCATCAGGATGTACAACAAGGTGGTGTACAACCAAGGTAAGGTCCAACCCTGGCATGTCTGAATAGGCCCAGGCAAAGATACCAACAAATTCCCTTAAAAGGATTGTAAATATTTCACATTCTTCCTCAATGAGGGACACACCTAATTTGATCCATTTCAAGGCATATAGAGTCCCCATGTTGACTTTGTAGTATATTCTACTAGGAGAGTCAAACCATCTCCTAGAATGGTATGCAATTATTGGAATTGGCCTGCAACTGCAAAGTCCTCTATTTGTATTGGTTCTTCAATCTCTCTTAAATAGGATGAATATGAATCTCCTAATGGCAATGATGGCCATGTTACCAATACAGTTGGAAATTATTGGGCAATTCGATCAAAGGCATGTTGTTATGATGAACTAAACCCAAACTCAAAATCAAGTTCATCATTGGTGGTCTCCTGAGCTTCATTTGAGGAAAGGTGAACACCCTCGTCTAATGATGCCTGAAATAGGTTTTCACTAGAAGACTAGCCTTTCTTTTTATTTTTACACTAGTCCAAAAGTGCCTCACAGAGGTTTTCACTTTGGAAACTTAATGTTTTATTCTTTTGTTTTTGGCTAAGGGTGTTCACCTGTTCTCTAAAAGAGGTTGCAAGATCCAATTTACTAGACAACCCTTATTTGTGGTCTCCCAACAGAACAATATCCCTTAGGCCTATAAAATCATAAAAGGCCTCATCATTCTCTAACTTGTCTACAAACACTATGGATTCTTATTGGTCCCAAGCTATAAATTGAGGGTGATATAGAGGAAGTGGGTTACGTCAGCTCACTAGGGTAATGGTATAAATGGTGTGTGGGTGAAATAAGTTGGTATGGTAAGGTCTTCATAAATGTTATGATTAGACTCTACTTCATTTCTAACATTATCATCACTAGACATTGGCATTGGAACATGAATAAGATATGTGGGGTCACCCCTAGGTGGTTCAAATCCAAGACCATAAGTTATTTTCTATCGAGTTATAGAAATTCACTCAAGAGTTCCCTGCTAATTTGGCCTGAGGCCTCCTCCTTCATAGACCTAATTCTCTATGATCCTGTTAGGGATGGGATATTTAGAATTTTTTTAAAAATAGACCAATTTGTCATTATACAACCATGATTCATTATTGGCAAGTAGGTCCTCTTCTTAGTCAGTGGTTGGTGTGAGAATAATAGGAGCTAGACTATGAATCTTGACTTTTCCTTTTCATTGCCACTCCATGCAAGGTGGTTTAGCTTTAGGTCTTCCAAAGGACATGGGGTTCTGTGGAAGCTTGGCAATGTGAAATTTGTCATGGGTCAAATACTCTCCTAGGCCATTGGTTGAGATGGTAAAATGATTAAACATTTTAAGAGGAGGCATATGTGAAGATCAGTCAAGACTATCTAGGTTTATATAATTGACCTCAGGTAATTCAATAAGTATTTCTTTGTCTTTATCCTTTTTGGGAACTAGATCTAGACCAAAGTAGTAGTTATAACTTTCATACTCTACTTCCAAATGTTTGTAATGTTCATAAGGCTACAAATCTACATTGATAGTGACCTCCATGCCTAAGTGTGAGAACTTGAGACACTGGTGCAATGTCAAAGGGATTGCACAAATTTCATGTATCCAAGGTCTACTTAAAATCAAATTATAAGATAGGTCCAGGTCTAACACATGGCAAAGTGTATTGTGGGTTAAGGGCCCAATGATAAATGGCAAGCTTATGGTACCTTATTATTCCCACTCTTCATTATCATAGACCTTGATAGTGATTGTTTCTGATCGTAGATTGGTTGTTATATATCTGATATGCTTGATGAGCTTCAAATACACAATATTCAGGCATGATCCATTATCTATGAGGACACGTTTGACTTTATATCACATGGTGACAACTTCAATGTATAGGGGATTATTATGGAAAGGGCCAAGAGATGACATATCACTTTGATCAAAGGTCAACTATTGACCTGAAGTTAGATGTCCAACCAATTCTTGAAATTTATTGAGGGTTATGTCATTTGGAACTTGGGATCAGCCTAGGAGTTCTATTGGGATGTTTTTGTGGATAGTAGATGTACGCAACAAATATGAAATGGATATATAAGAGGGTGTCTTCTGGAATTGTTCCACAATGTCATATGGCTTTTCCTTAATAGTGATATATGGTTTATTCCTAGCTAACATAGTGGGTTGTATTGGTTCATCGATAGGATGTTGTGGGCCTGAAATGGTAATCTTAGACTATCAAGTTATGATTGCACAATCAGGATTGGATATAGGACCATTATTGCTAAAAAATGATGATGGAGATGGGCCAGATATGATAAGTCTTGATTGTCATTTCACTTGGTTGTGGTCATGGGGCAATGATGAGTTATTAGTATAATGTCCCAAAATAGTAATCCATATTTGTTATTATACTTGTTTACGATCCCAGGTCAAGGAAGGATTACTAGCATAGGTGGATTGATTGGAATTATTTGGCAATGGTCCTGGTCTATTAGCACTTGGTCAAGGATTGATTAATGGTGATGGTAGAAATGTGACCTCCTACAATATGACCTACAAATTTGATGTAGTCATGTGAAACTACGTGGTAAGTATGTTGGTTGTTAGAATCATTTTGGCCTTGGTTTCTCTTGTTTGGTTAACGTTGTTGTTGATATTTCTATTATTGTCACAGTGATTGTTGATATTGTTCAAGCCTTAATTGTTGTTATTATTTATTACTATTGTTATGTTACAAAAAATGGTTTTGATAGCTATCCAAGTTCTGATTGGATGCAGATGCTCTATTATCCAATGTAATCTCCCCATTTTCTAACATATTTTCAATGAGGTGTTTTATCTACACACAACAACATAGATTATGTACATGAACATGATGGTATTCACAAAATTCATTCTCTTTGTCCAATCTATATATTGGATACCCTCAAGGTAGTGCTTTGGAATTGGCCAACTAATCATATTAGTTATGACTATCTTACAAAAAATTATTTCTATAGGTTCACCAAGGTTACTGAAGACTCGAGGTGTGGGTTTCCTTTATGGACGAGGCATTTTCAAAGGTAGTGGTTGTTGTGTTTGTGGAACAGGTCTAGGTTGTTGCAAAGGCGACACTTGTTTAATAGGCTACTGATGAGGATTAAGTTGCATTTATGGTGTAAGTTGAACACACAATGTTTGCACTATTTGGATATGATATAACTTAGTTACTCTATTTCCAATAACATTCTTATTACAATTATATTGTTTGGATTTCTCATAGTTACTGGCCTAAGCTGGTTTCAATGCTTGCATTTTGACTTGGTTATGGTTTTTATTTGGATACGTGCTTTAGTTTTGGTTCTAATTTTGGTTTGATTAGGTTAACTTAATAATCCATTTATTGATAAGGAAAATTTCAATTAGTAAACCTTTATCGATGATCTCTTTGAAAGTATGCACACACTCAAGCTCTAGATGATATGATATCTTGATGTAAAATTTTTTAGTGAATACAACAACCAATTATTTATTTGGTAAAATGTAGGTGAAATGACTAGCAAGTGCTCTCCATATATGTAGATAACTCACAAAGCTTTCATCAACTTTCTACTTTGCTTGAGTCAAATATACCAATGAAATCTCACGTTCAAGATTATAGGAGAAATATTACACAAATTTGTTTGAGATGTCATCAAAATCAGATACAAAATTCTTTGATAATTTAAGGAACCATTCCAAAGTTTGTCTCACTAGACTTTGGGGAAACAAGAGGAATGGTAAAAGTTCATGTAAGCCACTAGCTAGCAGGCAATAAAAAATTATGTCAAATGGGCCTTAGGGTCTCCTTCACCATTATATTTACCAAATTTTGATGGTTCTTATCCTAGAGGAAATGGTATCTGAATATACTCCATGTTGAATAGGTATGAACACATGTCATCTAACTTGAACTTCTTGTTCTGCTTCTCTGCTTGAATGATGGCAATCACATCCTTCTTTTATTGTAGTTATTGGGCCAAAAAACTAGATAGAACATTTATCTAAGGTGGAGTTGGGTAGTCAAAGGTAGATTATCTTGACCTGAGTATAATGGAGGTATGGTTTGTTATGGAATGTTGGTTTGATGAGGAAACTGACCAGGAATATGCATCTACAGATTGGGATGAGGGTATTGAAATTACATGCATTATTATGGGATATTCTGGTTTGGATTCAGTATATAGACTTGGTTTTGAGGGAATTGGGGCTATGATGGAAGGATATGGAGTTGGGTAAAGTACTATGCCTATTGAGGTTGAGTAGGGACTTATTAACAACTAGTCAAACCTAGCTAAATAAGGGGAACTTGTTGTTGACCAAGGCCCTATCTTTGGATCTGCAACATGTGTTGAGTGAAAGGCAATTTTTGCCTAATTAGTACTTGTTGGATAATGGTAGTTCTTAGTTGCATAAATAGCTATTATGAACTATATGCTTATTGGGTGTTCGACATTTGTCTTTGACCAATAGACACACATTGTTGATTAGCCAATGTTTGTGATTATAAAGGTATATTAGTCTGTAATTGTAGAGGTACATTTATCACTACCTATTGAGGTGGAATATGTGTTGCCACCTGTTGAGATGGCATAGTGTTCTGCCTCTACTACGGTGGAAAACTAGATTGTTATTGATGTTGTGGAATGTTAGTCATCATTTGTTGAGGTGGAGTAGCATTCGTCACTTATTGTTTAAGCAAGGCACTAGTCATCATTTGATTACTTAATCCTTGTGGTTGTGTGCTTGATGAAGCAACTAGTTAAAGATTACAGGTAGCTTATAATGGTTGGGATGTAGGAGTTTCTACCCTTTACTATTGTGAACCACCACTCTTGGTATTAACTAAAGGCACTTATTGTTACAGACTATTTGTTGGTGTAGTTAAACCACTTTGACCTAGATTAGAAGACACTTGCATGCCATCTACCGTGTTTGGCACATTATTTTGTGTAGAATCCATAGTCACATCTTCAAAGGATGGGACATTTTACATATCACTAACTGATGTGCTTTGTCAAAATGGGTCTATACCCAAATTATATCGACCTGTCAACTTGATTAATACTCATGTTGAAGAGCTAGTTCTATGAGTGGAGCATTTGACATGGCCACAAAGTTAAAATTTTGTATTAGATTAAAATAGGTTTGATATGCTTGTTTTATTTGTATAAAATGGTCCTATATGAGGCTCTTTCCTTTTGAAATCATATTTGGGTCTTGATATGACATCGACATGAGTGCTTGAGGATGGCTAGTAGAAGCCTATTCAATGGTTTGAGTATAAGGCATGTTTAAAGGCACTATAACTAGTCTATGTAATTTTTCATGGGTGAAGTATGTTGGAAACTTATCCCCTACCTCTGTGGATCTAAATAAAACCTCATCCTTGTTTTCTATCAAGTGGTGATAAAAAAAATAAGGATCATATGTTGATGGCATAGTTATGTAATATAGTTGTTGTTAAGCTTATTCTACAACTAATGGTACGCTAACAAGATATTGCATAGTTTGTTCTTGGTCTTACTCTGAATATAGAGGAATGTTAACCAAATAATGGGCTGATAGATCTTTATTTTATTCCCCATATTGATCTTTATAAGGAGGATAAGTATTCATCTCACAAACCACATCATCATCATAGGGGTCTTGAACAAAGTTATCATTTGTGACCATGTTATCTTAACTTAGATTGTACATGGTTCCGCTACAAGTGTAACAAGACATATCCAAATTAATGATTAATGTTTCATGAATAAGGTCTAGAGTTATACAAACTCTTAAAAACAAGGTCTAAAAGACAAATGGCCTAAACTTGGTATAAAACTTGTTCTAAGGATTGGAGTTATTTCCCCAAAATGATCAATGATAAACTTGGTCTAAAATGGTCTAACATCAAATGTTAAATGTCTTACACAAATGGTCAAGTGGATAGGTAAAATCGAGTGCCAAACTTAGGTAAAAAGTGTTTCAAATAAATCTAATCTAGGTCTAAAGATGAAAAAGGTTGCTAGGTCTTTAGGAATAAGGCATAAAGCCAGGATCAAAACAACTATGTCTAAAACAAAGAGGTAAGATGCTAAGACGCTTGAAAAAATGACACAAGAGTTAGACTTGATATAAAACTAAAGGGAGATTGATAGGTCTTTTGAAAATAAGGCATAAAAGATAGACTTTGAAACACACTAGGTCTAAGAAAAATAGGGTTTGTTAGGTCTTTTGGGAACAAGGCACAAAAGCTAGACTTGGGACAAACTAGGTCTAAAAGGTAAGATATTTAATCTAACAAATTTGAAACACTTTGACTCAAACTAGGCATTAAAATTTAAATATACACTTGGTCATCTGGAAAAAGACATTGGACCTTAGGTATACGAAAGATAGACCACTTCTTAATTTTTAGTCACAAAAATAGTCTTTAAATTGAGTAAGGAATTAGTCTAAGTTGCACAATATGAAAGTGAAAGGTAAAAACCTAAGCCAAAATTATGTGAGGCATAGGTATAAACCAATCAATGTTCAAATCTGAACTTGTAAAGGCTAATTTTGAACTTAATTTAAAAGGCTAGGTTCTTCAAATAGACAACAAACTAGAGCAAGACGAATGGTATGATGACACTAAGTATAGACCCCAAAAAGGTATATGTGTTTTGGAATTGCAATTAGACATAAGGAAACAAGTCTTTGAAATAATATGAGTAGTGTCATGATGATATCATGATCTAAAGGTATGGAAAATGGTTTGTTTCAAGACTCTAAGGTATAATATTTGTAATGAAATAGGCAACATAATGACACCCTTCTTTAAAAAGTGACACACTCACACAAAAGTTTGACAAAATTGTGGTGTTAAATGGATGGCATATCGCCTCTTCAAACAAAGGAGAGATCTACAAACATGACTCATTTTTGACGTGGTATGATAAACAAATAGTTTTGACTCAAGACCATACAAGTAAAAAAGACCAACGACAAAGACACCTAAGTGTAACGTCCTAAATCCTAAAACTAACAAAGTAGCTTCATACTGTCAAATTCCATATATACTTACTCTTAAGAGGAATTTAAATTATTAAACAAAAAATTAAAATCACATGAAAAGTAGGGTTTTAGTCCCCTTCTTCTCTCAAGAGTTTGTATAATGACATTAAACTTTGGGCTACTCACCCTACATTGACAGTATGTCCATGATAAGTGGGATTGTCTAAAATATCAATTTTCATTCATTTATAATTGGTCCCATATGTGTGGCTAACACTAGGACACAACACATCATTTGGATCCATGTTAACTAACTTGTTGTGAAAAGGTCTTGTCCTTTTCACAACCACTACAGCTGTCAATTACTCAGTGTAGTGTGATGTCTAAGTTAATCATACATTTTGATGCAGTATCTTACTAATGGAACTTGCTTAACCACTCAAACAAGCATCTTAGTAATTCAACCTCAATTTGTATACTCCTGATGTTGAGTGAGGTTGAAGCGATACTGAGAGATGAATTTTTAAGTTAACACTTCCCTAGAGAACCCATGGGGAGGTGATGAACTCTTGCCCATAAGACAAATTGCATAAAATAAAGAAAGTGGAATGACTTTAGGGTGGATTTGGGGTCACCCAAATCATTCAGATTTTGGGGAGGGCCTTAATAACTTTCCTTCCATGCTTTTGAATAGAAAAGACAAATGCAATAAGTGAGCATTTTTTACCACCTGAGTTCCCTAAAAGGGATGGGGGAGAGCATACATGCGACACTCATCTTGCTAAATAAACACTCGACAACAAACATAAAAATGAAAACTCTTATCAATATTCAACTAAAGTGTGAGTTCATTTTTATAGCACCAAATGAAATATGTCATGAAGTTTATCCCCTTGTTGTTGTGTTGAAAATTTTAAACAAAATGAAAAATAACTCAAGTGAAATATTTTAAAACACCAAATTTAAATGTGAATTTTGAAACATTAGAGTGTTTAAAAATGTCTTTTCTTGGCCTTTGGGTCCTGCACAAGATGTTAGGGGGTCCTTGTGCTTAGAATCAAAATGCAAGTGAACAAATGACTTTTGAGATTTCGCTCTCCTGTTTCAAAAGTTTTCCACATAGTGCAAAACCACATAAACACAAAGCAATACCACAACTTTTCCTACAAAACTATAAGTTCCTGTAGAGGACAGAGTTAGTGGAAAATTGCAACTATTAAAATAATATCGCATAACTTGAGATAATATTGTAACTTTCGATGCAATATCACAAACTACCCTATAACTCAACATGGTTAATGGAAAACCATTACAATTAATGCAATATTATAACTTATCTCAAAAAATCACCACTTATCCTATAATATCACTACTTATAATGCAATATCATCACTGCAAAGTCATGATATTGTGCAATACCACAATTCTTCTTACAGAACTAAATAGTGAGTAGAAAATCATGACTGTTAAAGGAAATATTGCAATAATTAGTGCAATATCATAGTATTTAAAGTAATACCATGACTGTAAAGTTATGATATTGTGCAATATCATGATTTCAGAAAATAAAAATGTGACTATATAAAGTAAAATCATGATTTCCTATAGAACATCTGTGAGCCTTTAATTTCCACATTTTTAGTCAACAAGCTTGGATTTTGACATGAAAATTGTTAGGAAGAGGTCCTAAAATGCCATGGGAAGAACTTTGTAGGGTGTGGGTCCCACTGGACATACCATGATATGAATAAGGAATCTATAGAGGGGAGTTGGTCTAGTGCTAGTTCAATAAAACTAAATCAAAATAACACACTAAACACTTAACGCCTCTAGTCTAGACACTAAGGGGAGCATAGGTAATAAACATACAAATTGAAACATGACTAGAACATAAAAGAAATTGTTTTTTTACCTTCCTTGTAGCTATTGGCTAATTTTGGCCCACATATGAAGCTCTTACATAGTTTGATAAAGCAGTGGATCAAAAGGGCTTTGGGACAAGACTAGAGTTACAAAGACCTCATTGGGTGTCAAAGTGATTTGAATGGGTATGTAAATGCAAGGGATCCATCTATATTTTCATTGTGTCCATTTAGGCATCTTAGGTCTAGTGGCAAAATTTATGAGTAGGCACTTTGATAATGTCACCATTACCAAGTATGGGCAAGTCAGGGAAAATTGGTCATATGGGTTTGTTCACATTTATGCCAAGTTTATATGCACCAAGTTTTAGGTCCTCCACCAAAGCACATCACAAGTTATTGAGAACCAAAGTTGGATTTTTAGCCAAATTCTTCTATTTTTCCATAGCCAAATGAGCTCAACCATCACCAGGACATCATGCAAGAGCAGATATGGACCAACCAACTTGAGAATTTAATATCTTCACCTAGATAGATCCTAAGACCAATAGATCAAAAGGTTTCATTCCTTTTATCCTCAAGAACATCTCCTAAAAATTTAATGCCTCCATGATTCTTGTGCTTCGATATCCAAGCCTTCAAAATTGGTCAAAAAACATGAGACATTTGCGTAGACATTGAGTTTTATACAGAGCAAAAGAAATCCTTTTTAGCTTAAATTTGATGGCCACACAAACATTAATACAATTGTGTGAATGCTATTTGATAGGAGTGAGGATGTCATTTTTAAGATCGTGAACTAGCCATTGGCTTTCAAATAATTGGTCCTAATAGATCAATAGTTGGTGTTTGATAGAGCATTCAAATATAATGATGAGTGGAGGTCAAAGGGGTTAATGAATCTCAAGAGAAAATGCATGCATGAAAAGTGTTAATAACACATTCAACTAGTAGAGGATCAATGGTTAGCACTTGATCATGCAGATCAAAATCTACAGAGTGAGATAAGTCAATATGTCAACAAGCTGAGTTAGATTTTGATAGCCAATCAAAATGAAGGCTAGCCCAAATGACTTAAACGAAGGCCGAAGGGTTGATTTTGACCAAGGAAAACAAGCATGAATGGAATCGAGCTTGAGCATGATCCAGATTGGGCTAGGAGCATATATTTTAGGATCAGATGATGTAACTTGTTAGTTTCAAGGTATGAGGATCTGGTCCTCTTAACAAATAATAAGTGGTAGATGGTATGGAAAATGAATGCAGACACACTTCAACAACTTCACTATCAAATCTAGCTACATGAAAATGACTCCTCTCTCCACTTTGTCACGCATCAACAAACCAATCATGAGAGGTTTTGCATTAGGATAAAGTAAAAATGACTCAATCCCATCATTGTAGCCACCATAGAGCATCATAAAGAGAATAATGTAATGATGTAACAGATTGGAATGACCTGGATCAATCAGGAAGGGTTTGAGTGAACTTGATTTGTGAAGGTAGTCACAACAAATTTTCAAATGGATTTGAGCTCATTTGATTCCCTTTTAAGTACCCAAAAACTCCCTCTCTCTTGTTTCTTTTCTTCTATAAATATAGCCTTTGAGCTATTGTTTTGGATCCCTTGAGATGACACGACTAGACTCTACTATAATTATATTTGACACATCTTGGAGTAGTGAATAGAGTATTTCTTTAGTCATTTACTAATATTTATTTAGTGTTTAGTGTTTGTTTAATATGCAAATGTGATTGTTATCTTCCTTTTATATGACCAAACTCAACCTAAGTGCTATAAACTTTGTTTGTAGGTCATATAATGTGTCTCAACATTGATCTCTCAAAGATATAGTGGATAACCAAATTTAACTGTCTTCAACTAGACCTTATTTTCATTTCTCCCTAGTCTGAGTGTATCAAACTGACATCTATACAAAATATTGTTCCATAGAAACTATAGTAAACATTGCATTAGCCTCTTTCATGGTTCATTAGTGTGTTAAGGAGTCCAAGCTTAAGAGGATCTGATAAATTTTTGGTGCATCACCATATGTAGACAAGGTTTTACTTTGTGCAAATCTCTTAACTCTTTTCACCCCAACTAGTATTAGATTGTATAAGCAAAGCTCTAAATTATAAAATCTAAGGAGCTAGCCTCACAAAAAATCTCAAAGGTCTGGTCTAGTGATAGGCATCCCACAACCTTAGACCATTCCAATATTAGTCCAAGTATGGGTTAGACTTGGAATGAATTTGACCTCTATTAGGTGCTATCTGCATAGCTAACAATAGCTTCAAATGGCTTGCTGAAGTAGCTTGTTTAGTTTTGTGTATCAAGAAGTCTTTACTAATGACACTCCATTTTCTCCTTCTCTCCTTGGCACCTTGGCTTGGTTGGTTGGCTTATAAATTTGGCATGGTAACACTACTTCGAAGGTTTCTTTGCATCCAACAAAGCATTAAAATTTTACACCAAGATATCTTGTAGATCAATAGGTATGGCCTTGTATTTATAGCCTCCAAAGTTAACTCTCATCCAAGGTGAGTTAAGGTTAAGTTTAAACATGGAATGGGTTTTGTTGACTAAATTTTACTCTAGGTTAAATTTGGTCAAACCTCCTTGCATATTCAAACTTGTCATAAGGTCTCCTTGGTTTCAAATGTTCACCATGGTCATTAATGAGGTCATAAAACATGTTTTAACATTGTCATATTTGTTATCTTGTCTTAATATCCCTTTTTGCCACTTTTTGGACATGTTAGAATGAGATGTATAGTTTTTCACTAAGGATAAATGTTTCGAGAGGATATATAATGTACCACATGTCAAAAAGGAGTCAAAAGATGCTTTGAAACTAAAATATGGTAGGTTCAACATTCAATAAAGGAGATCAACTAATAATAAGGCAGTTTCAAACAATTATGTAGACTAAATGACACATTTAACACATGTGAAGGCTTTAGGAGGGTGTATTGAGACCCCCACATGTCAATTTTAGGTTCAATAAGCTTTAACAAGTCCAAATTTGAGTAAAATTGGTCTCTCTCATTACTCTCTTGGCAAGTCAATAAGGTCAAACAATTTTCCTTCAATACAAACAAAAGGAGGAGAGTTGAAGTGAGTGCACTTGGTGACTATTAGGGGTCCTTGTTTATTACCATTCCATGTCCATAGTTGTAGGATTGGTGGTTTGTACTTCATGAACAATCACTAAGATTGTTAGTGTCTCCAAACTATCTACACATCCCCAACACTTCAATTTTCTCATCTGTTTGCATTGATCTGTGTGAACCAAGTGTTGTATGTAGATTTGCAAAGTATGTCCATCCTTATCATGCGGTTTTCAAACTAGTTTGCATGTGTAGATATGAAAAGACAGGAAAAAGTATCTCCTTGTGTTAAGAGTGAGCACCATTGAGAGTTGTAAACACTATTTTCATAGTTATAATGTTGATCTTTTATGAATGGCTTTACATTAAGTTGATACATTGGTTTTCATCCCCTCAAAGCATGAATTGTTCATATTATCCATTGAAAGATATAGAGGTTGATTGAAATAAGGATTTAAGATACTAGGTAAGGACTAATGAAAGTCCTAATGTACACAATCACTTACAATCACCTATAGGTATGTACGTATAATTGTAAGAATATTTAAAATCTAAGAGATATGTTGTGTATAATCTCAAAATGTGAATGGAGTTCTCAAGTCATTTATGGCTCATAGTGTTGATCTTATAGTCAATTCAAGACCTGCAGTCAGTCAATTGTTATAAGGTTACTTAATGGGATGAATTATCTTAATTTCTCTGAAAGAGGTTTTGCTCATGCACAATAGCATCTTACGGTGAATGTTTAGGAGGTCTGTGTAAGCTTGATGTTTTCCATATTATAGCCTAGACCTAGATGTCACATATTGACACAAGAAGGAGGTTATTTGGTTGAGATAAAATTATGATGCTTGAGGTTCCAACTTAGTTAAGTTTTGACTAGAAACACTCAATATACAGTGTCTTTTAGTCCAAAGGAAAACTGGAACTTATAAGTAACCTATAATGCATTAATGATGAGGTATCAGAGCATGATCTCAAGTCAGATGGATACATTCAAATGTGAGATATCCATAATGACCTCAAAGGAAATATAAGGAGAGAAGTACAATGATCAAACACAAATCGAAACTGATAAGAATCCCTTGTATCTTGTAAGAAGCACTACAGTTTCACTTGTGCTTAGATTAGTTGACGTTAATGGAGAATGCAATTGGTTGATTAATAGAGGTATAGGATGGAGATGAACACATAGAAATCACCGTTAGAGTGATAACACCACAACTTCATAAGATTATTGGAAGGAATAAAACAAACATAGGTTGATAAAATTATTTCAAAACCTCAACCTACAATCAGTCAAAATCTTGCATACTGTCCTCACAAGCAAAAAGATAGTATTGAGGAAATTTGAAGGTTTGAGGGATATAAAGAGGCGATCAAGCTTTAAAAATTTGTACAAAATGTCCTCAGTATCATTTAGGTTAGACTGATAGTGGGAGTGCTCTTTATTTTGTCTCATAATAGGGGCACTTCAATATCAACACAACCTACAGGTTTAGTAGATGGATAGTGAAAGGATGAAAAGAAGAGTCCCAATGAACTATTTGAATATGTACATGGTTTGACTAAAGGTGAACAAAGTGTTGAGAGGCCTTGCATTCATTGTGATCACCAACAGATGGTCATATACAGAAAAACAAAGTCTAGGCCTAAAACTAGACCTAAACCCTCAAGGTGCATAATGTCATTCATATGGCCATATTATCTTTCCAAACCATGTGAGAGACTTCATGGGAGAGTACGAGACTAATAAGAATGATCAATTTGTAGAGAATAGCTCAAATTGGCCATTTTTGGCCTAAATTTGTCTCAGGGCTATCCAAAATGCAATGCAAGAGCTCAAGAGTCATTTTATTTTGCTCATATATGTATGGATGACATGCATGGTGCCTAAAATAGTTGTGGATAGTTGAGGAGGGTCCTAAAATCAAACTTAGTGGAATTTATTTGAGGGTTAAACTTATAACATTTATGAATCATCACTAAAAACTTAACCCTCCTAAAACCCTCTCAAGAACCCGATGTGAAAGATATGAAGGGAAATGCATCCAAAAGTGGTCAATTGGCCTTAGAAGTGATTTGAGTCTATTTATCACTCTCCTAGCATCCTCATCACTTAGTTGTTTCATATTATCACTTCTATGAATAGGCATAATACTATGTTTTTTATAGGATTCAAGTTGAATTAAAGGTACAAAAGAGAATGGATAGATGAGAACCATTTTGTAAGGTGTGTGGAAACTTGTTATAAATCCTCATACCCATTACTCACCCTAGTTATGCATGAAAACCCTTATGATAGACTATTCATTATGGGCAGTCTTGAATAAGATAGTGAGAAAGAGTGTGACTATCTAAGTTGGAGATGAAAAGTATGGTTTGAAGTTTTCATCAAAGTTTATGATATACGAGAGGAAAAATAAGGCCTTGATAAGTTTTCTAACACATATATAATGAATCTCCATGAATAACTACAAGTCACCATAGTGACAAGTGTGAATATTGAGGCCTAGAAGATTAATGATTGACTGCAAACAAGTAACACAAGTGTCAAGAGGAATATCATCAGTTGGAGAAACATAAAAGGACCTGTAATGATATTATTTCCATCTTCTCATGTTAGAGGATATGTGTCAAGGACTTCTAAGGTAGTTCAAGATAGACAGGTGAACTTGTCATTATGAGGGCAGTTTCAAGAAGGACATGGAGATCTCTACGTTAACCTCAATAAGGTGTTATGTTTCAAATGGACATTTATCTAAGAGGACTTTATGACTTGTTTTACACTTTATTATCTTGCATTGTAACTAGTTTTCAAGTCTTGAGACTTGCCATTTTGACTATCCAAATTCATTTCTTTTCTTTCCTCTCCTATGCTCTATATAGTCAAGCCATTATAACATTATATGGAATACATAATTGATACAGTGAAGCCCTGCTAGTTTGACATCTTGATTTATTTTTGAAAAAAGTTCTAAAGTTGATTTTATCTCTAAAAATCTTGCCTAAGGATGTCAAGTGCTGTATTTAGATGACAAGTGATGAATATTTTCTCTTTGCTTCCATTCTACTCTTGTATGCATTGTGTGAGTAGTAACATCTCTTCTAACAGGTCTCATGAAGTGTATGTGTTTGTTAAGTGTGAGAGAGACTAGTAGTGTCTAATACCAAACCTCCTTTTCACCCACCTCTAGATATGCATAAGAATATACCTCCATGCAGAAACACTTACGGTAGAAGAATATTGAGTCGAGGTCAGTTTTAGCAGTCTTCTTTCTTATTACAAATACAAGTATGTTTGTGGAGTTATATTTGGTGTATCACCTTCATTAGTATAGGTTGATTTATGTTTCCTTCTTCCTTTTTCACTCCCCAAAATGATTAGTCTAGTGTAGTGTGTGAACCTAAAGATAGATTAAGGGAGCTATCCCTTTTAAGTCTAGAGATCTGTCTCTTATACTAGTTTGCCCATTTACAGAGATAGTTCTATGTTATCCCAAATTTGAGAAGGTCTACTTGACTTCTCTAGGGTAAAAATTTGGGATATAAAAAGTTCAAACTAACCCTAGGTGAGTCGAGGCTAACTCCAGTTGAGTTAAAAGTTATCATGTAATTATGATTTTCAATTACTAGGCATGGCTCTCAAATTAGATATTTTTAGATATTTTGGAAGAACTTGACAACTCATAGAGGCAATGATGAAAAGGCTTGATATTTTAAATTTTATAATTTCTATTTTTAGATATTAATTAATTTCAAATGGATAATTTAGCTAAGCATTTAATCTATTTCAATTGATTGGTTCATTTTGATTAACATTTTATCTCTTTTAAGATTTGATCAAGTGCCCCATTTTTTGGGTCCATAGGCCAAACTACCAGTTGTTAGGTCACAAGGTGACTAAGGATGAATCTGTGAGAGGTTATTGTTACGTATGGGATAATAATCCAAATAGGGATGCCTCAATATGATTATGAGTATTGATGAATGATGTGTGGTTGAAATTAGGATGTTCAGTGATTCATATGCTTAATTTGTAATGTTTGGTAGAAATTACTCTGAAGTCTAGTTAGAAGCCAGTTGTGGCTAGAATAGGGTGTCTACAAAGTCTAGGTACACTTATTTTTTCCTTTATACTAGTCATTTTACTTTGTTGCATTACTAGCATAAAGGGGGGGGGCAAATGTAATCACGTAAATTTGGTAATTAGATGCTAAGAGTGTCGCTTGGGTTAACCTATCCCTAGGCTAGCCATAGATATATCCTTGAGCATTGCACTTACTCTTTTAGTCATTCAACAGACCACAGTCATTTGCAATCAATCATAACACAATCCTAGAATTATTATCTCAGACCCCAATCCAAATTGCTTGGCAATCTACAAAGAGGACATTAGCACCACATTTGGGACACTATAATAACTGGCGCTAGTGTCCCCAACTAGACACTACTATCCTTAGCCTTAGCTCTTCATAATAGATAAAATTTCAAATGTGTGCCCCTCCTAACGTCATTTTCTTATCTGCATAAGCAACATAACCCTATAAATACAAGTATAATCCACCTCTATTGACTAGATGGAAAATATATGCAAAAACTATTCAAATCAAAGATAAAGTTGTGCAAAATCAAGGTATTTGATCCCTATTCTACCTTAATTTTTGCATACTACCATCTACAACAACCCTAAACCCAATAATTAAGCATTTCAAAGCTCAAGCACATTAAGGGCATCCAAGGCCACTCTCATTCTAGAATTCATTTGCATATACATCAAACATTAGGTGGGAGAACTACATCAGGCTTGATCCCTCTTTAGAGTATTGGTATGTAGGAAAATCTCTATATAACATGGTATTAAGGATGTTCAGTCTATCATACTAATGAACACATAATTATTATTCATACCATACTTGCAAGGAGGATTAAGGTTTGCACACTACATTAGGTTTTCCAAGCATAACATATAGTTCCAAATTTTGTGCATGTAGGAATAAGACCTAAAAATATAGACGCGGGTGCTCCCAAAAAATAGGAATAGTCCCACAAAGGGGACATGAGCACCACTTTGAGGACACTAAGAAAAATGACATGATTGTCCATGTCAGGCGCTACTGTCTAGTGAGCAAACAAATTCTAAAATCCTATTGATGACACTTAGAATTGTCTAGAACTCAATTTTTAAATCCCAGATCATCCACGATAGTCACTTTCTTGATAAGTTTCTATTTATGATTATTTATTACTATTTTTAGAAAGTTAAAATAAGTCAAAGGTCATAACAAATTAGTACTTAATTATTGCATATTATTTAATTGATTTAGACATCCCAGTCCCTTAATATAAACATAGGTTTTAAAATGTAAAACCCTATAAGGTTAAATCAATCCTAAAGCAACAAAAGCTCTAGTTTCAGAAACAAAAGGGCTCCAAACTATCTTCCTGACTTGTTTCAGTGTCACTACCATCCAGTGATGCAAGTTTTACTCTAGATAAGTCAATATTCTCCTTACACACATCATTTTGGATAAATCAATTTAATTAACTATTTGTAGTGTATATCATATTTATCCTATGTACTCAACCCTTTAACAATCTAGGATTTACATCTATTAAGTCCTTAAAAGTTAAATCATTCTATAAATAATAATATGTTGTTTCCCTTAATTCATACAATACTAAGTACATGTAAAAGTACACATGAGAGAGGAATCACAAATATTTTTTTAGAAAATTTATGGTACAATGAATAATACAAGAGATAGAGATAAATTTGAGAAAACTTGGGATGGACAAATAAAATAAGAAGGCTTACGAAAGAATCATACAGTCTAAAAAGGAAAGTTATATGAACACAATAAGGAAATAACTAAATTCTCTTGGAAAATACAACCCCAAAGGATTCTGGAGGAAACTATAATAAAAGAGAAAACAAACAAAGAACAATATTGCATATACCCAATGTTTAGAATATGCAAAGTTATCCTATGACTGAGTTTAAGATATAGAGATCCCTCTTATAATCAACACAACAACTAAGCTCTTCTTTGTAGAGGATATTAGTCAAGGCATACAGAGATTAGCAAGGGGTAAAGCACAAGACATAGATGTGTTGCAAGCAAATAATCTAATTTGGGCTTATAAGTCCTCACACCACACATTAACATCATATTTAATGGTATCATTCACGAAGTCTTCCCAAAAAGCTAGATGACTAGAGTCGTTATCCCTCTTTATAAAAGAGAGGATATCAATAATCTTTCTAACTATTGCACTATCATGGTCAATCATATCCTTGGAAATCTATTCAATAGTATGGTAGAGTATATACTTAACAACTAAAAAGAAGAGGGAAAATGAGCAAAAGTATAGGCAAGTTTCAAGCTAAAGAATTCCATTATTGATCATTGCATCACTCTTAGGCATTTGATCAAAAAAGTTTGGGATATCCAAGTAGAAATAAAGTTTAATGTTGTTTTGTTGACCTCAAAAAAACATTTGACATGACACCTAAAGGTAAAGTTTGGATTAGGATTAAGGAGCTCAGTGTTCTAGATGAGTATAGAGTGGCAGTTCATATACTTCACGTTCAAGTTAGTTATAAAATCATAATAGGTGAAGGAATGTTAGAATGCTTTAGAAGTGACATTGGTATTGGACCTTTGGGATGATGCCATGTGGCAACACCCTACTAGCCCACTATTTTAGAGGCAAGCTCCTTATACGGTCAACTTTGGGCTAACAAGCTAGTGGGATGCTGCCATATGGCATCATCTTGACAGTCTATAGTCTCGAGGCTGCAGGTGCAATGTAAAAACTTGTCAGACCAATGGGTGAGAGGTAGAACACTGCATAGCAAGAAATCTCCCTTGGAGTGTGAAGACAAGCTAGCATGACCTTGGAGATGCCAAAGCTGCCACATGGATGCTGGCTATGTCAACTTTGAACTATGTTTAAATTGATGGTTGTCTAAATGTCTTGTGCATAACTATCATTGGGCACGAGCTTGTGGAGAATTTTGAGTGCTAGCCAAACAAATTAGGATTATGGCTTTTGTATATAAGGCATGATCTGATTATGTTTATTGGTAGTAGCAAAATTGTCCTTGTAATGTTTTATGTTTAGAATGGATTCAGTTTTCTATTCATGTTCGTAAGTATTTTGTGGGTTTATTGTTGTGTCGTGTATGTTATTTTTTAAGAAAAAAATAGGTATGACACAAGGATGCCCACCATCCCCCACTTTGTTTGGGCTATACATTAATAAGTTGGTGGAGGGGGCGTTCACTCAACTAACTATGTAGTAAAGTCACTCTTATATATGGATGATCTTATTCTAATTATAAAAATAATGCATAGTTTGAGAGAACACCTAAGGGCTCTAGAGCTCTTATTCGAAGAGGTTGGAATGTAAGTGAATACCAACAAAATCAAAATCATGATTTTTTTGGTATGGAGAAAAAAAAAATGATTCAATTTCTTTTTCGAAGGAAGTTTAATGGAAGTATGGGAATAATACAAGTATATCGGGCTTGAATTTCACAACAAGCATATTTGGGAGACCTACAAGGCAAAAATAATACAAGTGGGGTGGAAGTCTTTATACTCACCACAATATAGATGCAGGGATGCAAAATTATGGGATTAGAAAAATATGATAACCTTGTTCAACTTATTTGTCAGACCAATGGTCTTATATGAATGCAAAGTTTGGGGCAACAATGTGTTTGACCTAAAATGGATACAATTGGAGAGAATCTAAAAATATTTCATCACAAACAATCTCAAAATCAAAGCATCAGTTCTATATGAGATTCTATTCGCTGAAACATGTACTTTCTTGTTGGTAGCATTGACATTGACTCGAACATTAAATTATTTTGAAAAGACGAAATATGGAGACTCAAAATACTAATAAGGAAATAAAAAGTATGTGAGAGAGAAATTTAGGACAACCACGTGGACAAAACAATTGGGATGGAAGAAAACACACTATATCAAACAGTTTAATCCCACATGGTACCAAGACAAAAAATCCTAAATAGGAGTAAAAATAAAGTGGAAGGCGAAAATGTTGATGGCTCAGTTAAAGACTATCTCACATCATCTTGGGTGTGAGACTAGTAGGTGGACAATGAGTAAGGAAGAGTAGGAAATGAGAACACAATTATTTTGTGACAAGGAGTGGCAAACATAGAATGACACTACATAGATTGTATAGCCTATAATAAAATTCGTATCAAGTACAACAACATCATAAAGGTAGACAACCTAACTGTGGGGGTGAAACTAAATATTAATTTTTTAAAATCAAGATATAACGGGGAAAAAAATGAACATAAAACTAATAAAAAGATGCTTATGTCAGTTTAACAAGAGGCAAAATGACATTTTAAAAGATATCTCGGGTCTTAGAAATCTTTGACCGGTTGAAGCATTCAATGTAATTGGTGGTTCCATAGACCGTGAGTCTCATGAATGCACTTAAAACCATTTCTTTTCTTTTCACATTTATTAGCATGGTTTGATAGACTCCTCAATTTGTGGACATTAGTAAAATCTTTCTTCAATCACAATTAAACTTCTCTACAAATTACCAATGATGTAGATGTGCCTTCCCAATGCGACAATCCAATCTTATAAATATATTAAAATAACCTCCATATATTTATGAGATAATTCAATCAAAATTCATAATAAAAAAATTAACATCAAAAAGAAATCTGAATTTTTATATAATTAAAAAGACAAACTCTAATATCAAAGAATTATGTTAATAGATAACAAATGTATTAAACGCTAGATCCCATAGACGCCTCGATCTCGTGGACCTTATTAAAATCACTCATTCATTCATCAATCCGCGGAGAACAATCATCAAATACATGTATTTTTGACAAGCTGCCGCGCGTGCGGATGTGAAATGGCAATGGGTGAAATGCTGCAAAGAAGGGTAACTCAATGTTCGAATGCGCTGAACAAAATCTCAAATGCCGGAACCAGAATGATGAACACTACGATAGACACAGGGTTAAATATCCTGCCGGATACTCTCGACAAAAGTAGCGACACCTACAAGCAAAATTACGGGGCTATGGAGAATCTTTTGGCCCACCTGAAGCACAACATTGGCAAGGTATTTGATTTACTCTTTTTTAACGTTACACTGTAATGCATTTTCAGTAACATTTGATCACAAGGTCGATTACCACAGATTCATCACTTAAGTTTTAAGTACTGTATATAATTTGCACCCTCATGTTAAATCTCGAAGTAAAATTATATCTTTCTCCAAAATTTTGAATTTTAGGTGAAACTAGAATGCACCCTCATGTTAAATCTTGCTTAAAAGTTGCTCGACTTATGTAGAGCCCACTAGGGTTCCATTCTTGCTGAATCCATCGAGGAAGAATACATGTGTTGAGGCCAGAGGTCGGTCATTGTATAGAGCAATGCTTGCAGATTTGTTTCCCACTTCCAGTAAAAATTCACTCATGAAGAACATTGTTTTGAAAACTTTTGAATAGGCAGCTCACCAAGACTAATCTCAAATTCACTTTTTATACATGTCAATAACAACAAAAAAATCACATATCAAGAACAGTTTTCAGAAAATTCTTCTACATCAATAGGCAGGCTGATGAATAGTCTCTAATGTCAAATTCAGTCTATGTACCATGTTTTTGCCAACAAAACATCACTCATTGACATCATTATCTAGAAAATTCTTGTACTTGATTAAGGAGGGTCATGAAGACTCTGTTTTCAACTTTACTCTGCGTACCATGTTCTTATGAGCAAAAAATTCGCTCATTAAGAACATTATTTATCAAATTATTGTATTTGGACAGGCAGGCTTATGAAGATCACTATTGTCAAATCCACTCCATGAATCACTCAATAAAAACATTATTCCAGAAATATCTGTATTTGAAGACTCTCCATTCCCAAATTCACTTTGTCTATTACGTTCATTTTCCTCTAACAGAATTTGAGCATGATTATATCACATATACCAAATATACAAGACCAGGACACAAGTAGCGTGACCCTAGTTTCCTAGGGTATTGGGATTCATTGATGTAGGGTGTGTTGGTTGATATAAAAAGAAAATGGCAGCGTGTTATAGCACCTTGATGAATGTCTGGAAGTTAACTCTTTATCTGGCATAAAAATGAAACATTCAGGTACTGGAAGGAGGGGGGCCTAAAGCAGTGGAGAGGAACAGATCGAGGAATAAGCTCCTTCCTAGGGAGCGCATTGATTGCATGTTGGATCCTGGTTCCTCTTTCCTCGAGTTATCCCAGGTATGTGGTTCATTTTGAAATGTAAAGACAAGGAATGCCATTCACTTAGATTGATAGACATAATTTGAATGTATTTTTCATCTGTGTCAAACTGTATGGATATTTTTGTTGCATTAACATCGCTTTGAGAAGGTTATGTCCTTGCCGTGTGTTTGTTGCAATTAACTCAGGCTTCAGCGTAATTGTAAAATCTGATTTCAATCCCATATCCGTTCCCAGGTAACTTAATATACAACTATCAAAATAAAAGTTTGAGGGACCATCTTTATTCTTATATTATAAAGGCAAAGAGTTGTGTTTATAGCATTGAAGGTAATATTATATTCTACATGCACATATGAACTGTGTGTTCTTAAATACCAATATAATTATCTCATGAATAATTAGGGGATTTAGCATCCTCCATTTGTTATATTTGATATTATTGCTTGTTTTTTATTGTTAGTATCCCAAATTTATCATTTCGTTCTTATATGTTTGTGTATGTATGCATGTATGTTAGTATGTGGATGTGACATTTCCACAACTCCTAATTTTGAGAAGTGCTGTTTCTGAAACCATTTCTAGTTTTGGGAACTTTTTCTGTTTCCCCATCTGAGGTAGCTTAGTCAGTAGCATACGGAAACAAGGAAATAAGATTTCAACCCAGTGGATGATCAATGGATGCATATACAACCGAGCTGGGTTTTACAGTACTATTTGTTCAGTATTAGTTAATAACTTGGGTGTTACAGTATTATTTGTTTGGTATTAGTTAAATATTATCAAGTAGCTATTAGATGTTCCATTGCCATGCCGTTTTAATATTGGATTGGGTCTTAAATTTTGTACTTAAATATAAACAAATAATAAGTCATAGACCTATTGTACCTCTAAACAGATCATATTTCATTACCAATCTCAATTATCAACTTTTAAATGGCCTGACATGAATAATATACACAAACATGAAGTTCTAGATCTATTCTACCTCTTAAAATAATATATTTCAATAATTAGCAATGTATCAAACTATCTGACATTGATCTATAGGGACCAGGAAAATAAAACCTCTTCATTATCCAACCAGAAAACAATCGCGATTTGTCGGCAAACATGGCTCAGTTTGAGTATTTCTTGTACGGTGACAAAACTGCTGGTACATTCAGGGGTGGTTGCGTAGCTGCTGGTTCCCTTAAGGGATGGCATGTAACTGCCGGGCTGTTTCATAACTGCTAGTCTGCTTAAAGCGGCAGTTTTACCTGAGTCAGTTGAACAGACAGAGCAGTGGAAGAATGACGGTGTCTCTCAGTTCTGAGTTGTTTGGGAGTCCTTTAGTGCACGAAAGGACACTCCTGGAGCATGATAAATAAGAGGTGTGAATCTAATTGTAGGCATGGTTGTGTGAGAGACAAAGTTGGTGTTCAATTGGTGGTTGTCTTGTAGAATAAGGAAGAATGGTGCAGAAAGGAGCCAAAGAATTGCCCTAATTGACCTTTCTGTAAACTCTCTTTTTGGGCATAAGAAGATCAGGAAGTCTAGATTTTGCCACTTCCAGCTGATTTTCCCCACACTATAGTTTCCGGCTTAAAAGTCTTGGTGTCCATTGTTGATCTAGTTTTCCTTTATCTGTTTGTGGTGGTTTACATTCATGTTTTCAGAACTACAAGTTCTGTTTATGTTTCCAACAACATACCACTAATTTTAAGTTCCTAAAGTATTTGAATCTGTCATTTTGAAGTAGAATTGAAGGACAGCATGTTGTGATTATGCTAACTATTAAGCAATTGCACTTAGGAGTTTACAGATCAGACATAGCATGGAAGCACACATACATTCGCATGATTTTTTTTTTCCAGCTGCATTAGATTGCATCATGCTAAAATAATAAGCAGATTGCAGGGTCATAAATTCAGCATGGTAAATATAGGTCTTTACATGTTCTTCCAATATTTTAGGTGCGAACCTGCTAATCCTGTGTCAAAGCGCTACAGCTGTTGGTTTTTGCAGAAAATATGCAATTCAACCATTATAGGTATATCATACAATGAAAATTAGGGTCTGAAAGATGAAATAATCAGTTGCTAATGCAATGTACCCCACCTTGATGAGTGGAGTCTTGTAAGCACAAACTGTTGACTTCATGAGATTTATGGATGTAATTTGAGATAAAATCATTGGTAAATCTTTTCAAAAATCTGTTATGAGCACAAATAAAAAGCTGCTGTAACTGTTATAAACCTAACATAAACCTGAAATAGAACACAACCTGAAATAACTGTAGAATACTGTAACTGAAAATCCTATAAAAATTGAAGGGAGGTAACATCTGAAATATTAAAATATGTTATACAACTGAAAATCTGAAACTGCTGGAAATTAAAATCTGAAACTTATGGAAAACTTAAATAATGTATTTGCTGGAAAAAATTGAAATCTATTGCTGCTGGAAAATCTGAACTGGAATCCTTTTTCTCTCCCTAAAACTGGAAAAGAAAAAGTAACTCAATATTACTGGAATACATTAGATAAATCATAAATAGGAGAGAACCTTCCAGAGAGCGTATGGACTCCACATACACAAAGATTTCTAATAATGGTATAAAGACTGCCCATGGCCCATATATGGTTAGTGTAGCATTTAAAAGTGGTCTGTCCATTTACATGCAAAAGATGGGCTGCGCCCACTACTTAATAGTGTCATTATTAGTGGCATCCTAACAAATAGACACATCATCTTCAAACAAGACAGCAAAAAAGGTTCATAACAAACCTTATCACACAAAAAGAGAGGAGCGAAGACTTACGGTGATATGAGGCAATCAATTACATGGGTCTTTGTGGTTTTGGTGATGTTTGTTTAATGTTATACCTTTCTTTATGATCATGAGTAGTTTGAATGTCATGCACATATCTTTGAGCCAAATTTTGTAGCTAATCAATTAAAATGCCATAGCCGAGGGTCTTCTTACCCTAGTTATTGTCTATTGTAATTGGTTATACTTTCGAGTCCCATTGACCTCCTTTGATCATTCGTGGAGATTTATATAATTATTTTCTCTTGTAAACGTGATTTGTTTTGGACATGAAACTTGGCATGAATTAACCATGTCAACTAAACACGAGAATAATGATGGATGCATGACAACTGACAGTATGATGGTGGGCTGCTGCCTAGAGAGTCTGGTATTAAGATTGCATTTATAATACGGAAGAATAATAAGCAAACGAAATGTTTTCAAAATAAGTGGATGACACTAGGTTCAAAGAGCATACTAAAAGTGGGATAAAAACATTGGCAACCTATTAAAGCATCCTACAAAAATATATGTTCAAATACATTATACTATTTAATAACAACTGTGGTTTCTATGAATACAATAATGCACTCAACTTGGCTGTGGTTGTTAGTAAGTGACAATGTATGGGTAAATGCTGTGACTGCATAAGAAAGCTCTAGGATGTACAAGATTGTTACCATGGGAACAAGGGATTAAGTAGGACCAGTGGTGGAATTTTTTATTGGAACTTACTCAATAGAAGAGTTTGACATTTATGGTCCTAAACTATGTTAGTTTGTAAAGCTACAATTCCTAAAGAAAAGATCCAAAGCCATAGCAATAATTGCAACACGGGATATCCTATTGCTTTGGTGCTGTTTGGTTTTAATGGAACGTATAGCAGATACTAGAGATACAAGCAAACATGTCAGCTTCTTGAATATCAGTCCAAATGAAGTAATTTTCAGTCTGTTTTATAATCATTAACCAGTGTGATTTAGTGCTTTGCATGACTTTAGTTGGCTAAAATATTTAACTCTTTTGACTCTTGAGTATATCACAAGGGTCAACCGACTCATTTTTTTCTCTTTTCATATGATAAATGAATAGAGTAGTCGGATTCTTTTAGAGTTTGATGCACATGGAAATTATGAGATCAGAGAAAATGCATTTCTTTGTTTTGAGATGGGAAATCAATGTCAATCTCTCCCATGTATGAGGACTAGATGTGCATTGCTATAGTTAGCCAGCAAGATTTGCATATGTCATTTCCATTGCCCATTGATTGATAGATACATTTCTATCCCATAACTTGCTACTTGGAATACTCCTATATAATTGTTGGTGGATAAAAAGTTCTCTTGGACCTCATTGACAGAATTGGTGTCCATAAGCACATCGTTACATTGTAGGCTATGCTTCGTAATCATAGTGAGAATACTCTTCCTGAGTGGCATAGTTCTCGAGTTTCACTCTTCACTCCAATAAAATGAGTGGATCCAACTCTTTGCTAATTTATGTCTGAGTTGCTGAGTTATATTGAAATTCACATAAATAATAATTATGACATCTCATTATCAGTCTGATTTAGGAAATTTGAGTTGGTATTTAGTCAACTTTGTGCCATGTTATTGCTGAGGCCAAGTTTTTACTGAATGCAGAGTCAAATCTTACTCTTCGGGCTTGCCAAGATGTCACTCAGTCTGAGTTGTGTGACCATGTTCATAACAGACGTTCTTGGAAAAGGATTAGAAATGCATCTTCCTATGGATCCTGTATGAGTTTGTGGCGCCATTGTATAGGACGTAAGTGATTGGAGATGTACCTCTTGTCTTACTTTGAGAATAGCTTTCAACAAAAACCAATGATTGTACACCGGAGCCCTATTGCAGTGGATTCTTTATCACTTGATGTTGTCATGTAGGTTTTAGTGGATTGTTTACTAATTTCTCAAGATAGATAAATCTATAGATCACATAAAGTAATAAAGCATTTAGATTCTACCTCATTGAAAATTTAGTGGATTATTTACTAATTTTTGAAGATAGACAAATCTTATAGATCACTTAAAAGTAATAAAGAATTTAGCTTCTAGCCCGTTGATCTGATTTTTTTCTTCACATTTATGTTGCATTTAAAAAAAAATCATTTATTCTGTATTTAATTTGAGATGCTTTTACCACTGTGTTGATACACCTGGAAAATATTAATTGAGCCCCACCTTCTGTAGTTTAGTTGTCTGTGAATATGATATATCTCCACAGAATTATGACAGTGGACTAAACAGGGAAATACTATAGGAGTGAAATACTGCCAAAAACTGATTCTGTACACTTTTCCTTAGTGAGGTATCTATAGATTCACAAAGATGAGGTCAAATGGATGCAAACTGCGCTTGGACTGGGCATGCATAAATACCCCCTCAATTAGTCTTAACTTGTTTGCATTTAATGAAGTGTGCATAAGCAAGGACACCTCATTCAGTCTAACCGAGATGGTCTAACCGAGATGCAAGGACACTAGGGCGGTGAAGGATTACCTGCAGGGTTTTACAATAGACAAGATGGAGCTCCCTTTAACATAGGAGTTTAAAACTCCTTGCTATCACAAGGTGTTGACCCCCAAATTTAAATACGCTAGCATTTACAGCCGAATATCTGGAATTGAGCCTCTTGGTTTTGAACTTTGCGACTTTTTGTTGCTGTTCTAGACTTAGTTACAGAGGAAAGACGGTATTATTGCTGATTTGGAAGCACGAATAGTTAAGCTCGAACTAACCCAAGCCACCCCCATTGATTCCCCATGCCTTTAACAACTTAATGAAATGGTTTCAGAAATTCAGAACAAGCAATCATAGATAATCATCCAACATGAGCAACTCAAAGAGGAAACCGCAGCCCAACAACAATCTATCCAAAAATAGGTTGAGGAACATAATTTGTGGGTACAAGTGGTTAAAGGGAACAAAACACTTCCAGTTGTGGAAATGGCTATCTAAGCAAATTTTGACGAAGAAAAGACACGTCAAACCAAGACACTCAACCTTCGTGTTTGTGGTTTCCCTAAACCAGCGGATCCCTTATAGGCAGGTCACGTGTTCTTGTGTGAATTTTCGGACTTGAAAGACATCTCCCTTAACAAAACTTGGACTTTGTCGGATGACACCCGTCTTATCCAATTCCGAACTGTAGAAGAGTGCTTGCAGGCTCTTAAAGCAAAAACGAAACTCTTTTCCCTCGTGCAAAAAATCTATGTTGGTGCAAATCTCACATGACTCCAGGTGGAGGAGCTTCGGAAAGCTCGTATTTAGGTTGTGGCTATTAGGAAGGAGAACAAATAGGCTGTTATTAGAGACTGTAGGGCTATTGTTCATGATTCTCCCCCCACTGGGTGGTCACACCCTAGACCATCAACATGATGACGACCTTTGGTTTCAGTGGGTGGTGATGGCATCTCCATTTTTTCTTGGAATTGCAATGGTGCTTTATGGCCTTCTCCAGGTACCTTCTAGGATGTAATTGCTTCCCGTGATCTCATCGTCCTCATTGAGACCCATGAGAGCCCTGAACGGCCCCTCCCTCCAGTCATGGAGTACTCATGGATTTCAGCGTCTCGTCGTGAGACCCGCAGATCAAACGATGTCCATGGCTTAGATGGTGTGGCTTGCCTCATTTGGGATAGCCTCGGGTATAGATTTCACTTGTGGCTTTTGATGTCCACTACAGATACTTGTGGATACAAATTCAGAGGGGTCCACCTGCTTTTCGAGATGTCTTCATTCCTGTCTGCTACTTCTCCCTCACCACATATCCATTCCCTATTCACGTTGATGGAGACTCGTACCTTGACCTCCATCTAGAGATCTCTCGGTACTCCACTATTGGTGATATCATTCTTTTGGGCGATTTTAATGCTCGTACAGGGAACCTCCAGACGCCTATTCATGACCTTGCTCAGAATGAGTTGTGGTTTCATGATTTGGTTCTATAAGAGCTTGGTTTATGACCTATGGGAGACACCTTCTCTAATTGGATGAATCTCAAAGTCTCTGCATTCTCAATGGACTTCCTCACTTCCCTGACTTTGGTAAATTCACTTGTTTTCCCCATGGCGGTGGTGCAAGAGTCGTAGATTATTTTCTCACCAACAAATCCCTCATCCCACGCATCTATGGATTTCTTGTTTTTCCCTAGCTCCCTCTTGCTGACCATGTCGTCTTCACGTTCACCCTCCATACTGGTTCCCACCCTCCCCGCCTGCACCCTTCCCCTTCCACCACACCCCCCAGTACTAGACATACCACTATCCACTTCGACAATGACTACACCATTGACTATGCTGCTCATCTCTCCCTTCTTATGTCTGGGTTCTACTCCCTCCCTCTTCCCACCACTGATTCCATGTATGAGTTCTTAAATCGAACCATCTGGGATGCTACCCTTGTCTCTTGTCCCCACACTATTCATTACTCTAGAACCCCTATGCACCATGGAACCTACCCCATGAATCGGTGGTATGATGTCAAGTGCAAGTCCCTTCATCATAGACTTTGGTTTTCTCTAACTCATGACCCTCCCTCCATACCCACCTTTCGTAGGGAGTACCATTGTCTTCTCCAACGTAAGAAAAAAGAGTTTCTTATGTTTAGATGGCTTACACTTCTTGCTGATCTCCACCACTTAAGAATTTTTGGCATACTCTTCTCTCAAGGAAAACCATAATTTTTTACATCACCCCCCAAGCATGGGTCTCCTATGCTAGTTTCCTTTGTGATGTTCTTGTCCATCCTACTACCACCGCCCCCACTTCTTCACCATCCTCCTCTGTTTTCTCCACTTTTCGGTCAAGAGAGCCATTTTGAAATTGTACACCAGCACAACAGTTGATTGTGAAGGTCTCAAATCTAAGTTCATCAAATATAGTGTAGATTCCCTTGCCTTCCCCCGTGCCACACTCTTCAATAAGGTGGTGTATTCAGGTCTCCCTCAATCACGGTCCCATCGCATTATTCATCCTAATTATAAGCCCAAAGATCCCTCTATCCCGAGTAACTATAGGACCATTATGACAGGGCATACATTTGCCAATCTTTATGCCACAGTGTTAGACATGCAGTTGTCAGAGTACTTGGAAAGGAATATATTGGAGCCAGGGGGCAGGCTGGCTTCAAAAGGGAATATCACTCTATCGACCACATCTTCACACTTTAGGCTGTTATTGAAGAAGCTCGTGCTTTCAGAGAATTTACTGATTTTTCGAATTCAAGAAAGACTTTGACTCAGTTTCGAGACACTTGCTTTTCAAGAAGTTGAGAGATATTGGTATTCTAGATTCTTTGATTACTATCACTTTGGAGGCTTTATGAGATAGTTCTTGGGCAGTTTCGTACTTCACACAATTTTTCTGACTTTGCGAAGAGTACCATTGGGGTCAAGCAATCATCTACATTGATGAGTTGGAGGAGTTTCTTCGATAATATACCCATATGGATGATGGTTGTCTTTTGCATGAGGTGCGTATAACTATCCTTCGTTTTGCCGATGATGTTGTGCTCCTCTCATACTTTGTCGAGGGCTTACAACAACAACTTGATGCCCTTGCTCATTTTTGCGAACTTCGACAACTTGTGGTCAACCTTAGTAAAACTAAGGTCACGATATTCAATATCTCCAAGCACTCTATCTCTAGATTCCAGTTTTTCTACAAAGGGGAACTTCTAGAGATCACATTGACCTGCACTTATTTGGGGGTCCAATTTTCTAGTCCATGCTTTAACATGAAGTCTGCCTGTCACCTGCGCTTTTGCAAGGGGTATGCCTTTCTATCTTAGAATGTTAGTGTTTCTAGATCCACTTCCAGGGCATTCCTTCCAATTTATGCCTCTTTGATGCAATCATCAAACCTACAATTTTATATGGTTCAAAGGTGTGGGGACCTAGCTTGGGGACCATTGACTAGGCTCGTATTGAGAGGGTCCAAACTCTTATGTTACAAAGCATGATCCGTTGCAAGCGGACAGTTGCTCAATGCATCCTCCAAGCTGAATTTGTCGCCCAACCGCTATGCATTGAGACTATCTTCGGGGTTACTTTCTACATCCATAGACTCAAGGCCTTGGGGGACTCAACTTCTGGTCGTGAGAGATATCCATACTTAGCACTTTGCTCGTCAGAGAGGATTTATTTAATAGTCCCAACCAGACATTGACACTATTGGTACTTTGAGACTATGATGCTCCTTTTTATTGGCCTCTCTATGGATCGGCTACCCCCTTTCATGTATTCCCTAGATACCCCCCTCGTGTTCCTTCCCACAAAGGACGTCATCACCAGAGCTGCGAGAGAGGACATTTACAGACAACCTCATGCCACCTAAATCTCTCCCCTTGAGCCACTCATCCCCAATGTAATGTCCCTTTCAGGACAAATTTGAACAATTCCAGATTTTACGTAAACCTTTGTTTTCTAAATTGACAATTAAGTAATTGATTCTACAATTGCTTTTAAAGATATAACAAAATTGTAATTTCATAAGAAAGTATCAACTTTATTTCATTTCTTTAATCCTTTCACAAAATTGGTTTATTACCAAAATCAACCTACAAAGGAATGCTAACAATATTTATGAAATTCCAACCTTATACTTGCTGCTGCAAGGGTAGTGTGTTGCTGTTAAAATGCTAGAATTTATTCATTGTTTTTATTCCTGCAAACCCTGATCTTTAAAAGGGCAAAATAATATTTAATGAAACCCTTGTGATCTCTTGGTTAGCTTTGGAAACCCTATTGTCAACGGTGTTCTTTGTATTACGCAGTTGAAACCCTACTGTAAGCTATGATCTTATTTCTGCACCTGGTGAAAACTAAATCTGAAACCTTAGTGCCCTATTGAATTGATATTTGAAGATTTTGATGTAACACACTTGTTATTTTTGGATGAAATTACTTCAAAGGTTTAGAGGGTTTTCTTCCTCAAACCCAAATCTGATTGGTGAGGGTTTTCGTCCTCACAATTCGTTCCAACTATAAGGGTTTTCGTCCTTATGCTGAAAACCGATGCACTGAAAGGCTCAATCAATTGAGAAATATTGATAATAAAAATTGAATGATTTACAATGAAGACTCTCGATATATAGACTCAATTGTCACTTTTAGGGTTAGGGTTATATTTTTCACTTTTTCTCTTTTCTTTTATTTTCACTTTTCCCTTTTCTTACCCTTTTCTTTTATTTCTAATAATAAAAAAGTAATATTAAGTTGTCATTTTTTTAAAAATAAAATAAAAAGTAAGGCACTTAGACAACTTAAAATATTTACTTTATTTGGAAAAGGGGACATGACACACAAGTTTGCTTTCTATGCTGAACATTTTTTCGAGTAGTGGATGGTATTATTTTTCATCCTCACTATCTCCAATGCCATTGGTCCCACAACTTGAGGTTCCCCCTTGACCAGATGAGAGTGTGTTCTCACCAACTACGGATCGAAACAGATCACCACATTCCCTGTCCAAATCAAATCTGCCATCTTTGCTCCCTCTAGGAGGTGGAGATTGAGGAACACTTCATTTTTAGATGCAACATTACTATGAGATTTGGGGAAGATATCACTACCTCTACAGGGACTTAGCCAACACTCTATCTATTTTATTTAGATATCCAGACCAACAGTGCTTGGCTTTATCTTTGCGAGGCAGTCACTCTTTGGCACAGATACCTATAGGAGGAGCCTAGAGGCTCTAAAGCCCCCATGTTGATCACCTCTTTCGTCTAGCCGATCTAGGCGATTGGAAGCACTAAGCACCCTTTAGACACCAATACATCTCACATCAAGTTGATAGAACAGTTAGGTGGCGCTTCTCTCAACGTATCATTGCTACTTAGATTGTTCATATTCCCTAGCCTGCTCTTCCTTGACATTGTGGCTCTGCGTCTTCTTGTCGGTGTGGCTCCACCCCTTTTTGATGACATGGATCTGCTATTACTGGTTGCCCCCATGATTATGCTACGGGGGCCCAGGACCAGGGGTGTGGTGGGACAACTATGCGTTAGGGATATCTTACAGTTATAAAGAGTGAATGCATGCAAAAGAATTTAGATAGAACATTCAACACGCATTCAATGGAGTGGAAGTTTGATGCTTGCAGAAATGCAATTTCTATTTAATAAGTGAATGAATAGGGAAAATAATACAATGATGTACAATTCGTGTATGACAGAGTAGATACACAGAGCATGCTATCTATCACTACGACTGTGTATGGCATCGACCCTTGGCCGGACGCATATGATGCATACTTATACATATATTACAAGAAGCAGTTACAACTGCTATTAGTTACAAAGAAAACAGTTTCAAGTATTTTCATCTTGCTTGCGAAGTGACAGTTGACCTTCCAGGTTGTGGTGGCTGAATACCCAACTAGATAACTAACAAGTTCTAGGTTGAGAAGCGCCACTTGGCAAGCCACGTGTTCGGAGCAAGCTGATATGTGGATGCACTGAAGGCAAGCAGGTGTAGGTGTTCACATGCGATGACAGACTTGGCATGAAAGAGAGGCATGCAGGTTGCGAGTAAGTGCGAGCAAGGGGTGTGGGACGGCCAACAAGTGCGAGTGAGGCGCGTGAGATTGCAAACAAGTACGAGTGTGTTACATGGGACTGCGAACAAGTGGGAATGTGTTGCGCGGGACTGCAAACAAGTGCGAGTGTGAGAGTGCTGCGCCAGACTACGAGCAAGCACGAGTGTGCTACGGAGTGCGAGTTGAACTCCAAGGTGAGAGATGTGCACATTGCGCAAGTGCATAGAAGAGAAGTGTGCGTGGTGTGGAAGTTGTGCATGAGTCACTCGCCCTTTCTTGAAGAGTAATGGTCTCCATTGTGTCCTTGTGCAATCGCGAAAATTGCACTTGAAGTTGCTACAAGTTGTACCACTTTGCTTGATCAACATATTGCCCCACTTTCACCACTTTGAAAAGTTGATGCATGCCATGATGCGTTCGTGTGTCTGTCACTTTGATGATCTAGTTCTTATTTGTTGGGTGCAAGTGTTCGAGATCAAGATCAAAAGAATGTTGTCACTGCTAGCTCAAGTTGAGGAACGTAAGGTTTGAGAAGTTCCATGTTGAAGACTAGGTGCATGTTCAAGTACAAAGGTAGATCAAGAATGGAGGTGTTCTCACTAGATGCATGCAGAATGGTGTAAGAACCATATTACATAGGCTTGATCTTCTTGTGTGGACCTTTGAAATGCTCCTTTTGAAGGTGCAACTAGACTTTGTTGCCAACTCAGAATGCATGAGGTGTATGATGCACGTCATGGCACTCCTTGTACTTTGCTTGAGTGAGAGAAAGGATTTGCTGAACCTCTTGATGAACAGATTGTATGCGGCGCACAAACTTCTCGGCTTTGTCCGTTTCCCATCCCTATGCACGCGACTCAGTGTCGGTTGGTGTGCGATATATGTCTAGAGGTGTTGTAGGATGAAGTCCAAGTCATGTTTGGAATGGACTATGCCCCTAGAGCTATGAAGTGCTCTATTGTAGGCATGTTGAATGTATAAAAGATTTTCATCCCAAGTGCAAGCATGTGCACGGTTGTACATTCACAACAGATGAACAATTGGGCGATTGACAACTTTTGTTTGTCCATTTGTCTGTGGATGAAATGCTGTCAACCGGTCCAACTGCATTCCCATCAAATCCCACGGTGCTTGCTAGAAATGACTCACAAAACACGGATCTCGATCAGAGATAATGGATGTTGGGAGTCCAATGCGAACCCAAACATGGTTGAAGAAGGCTTGTGTAGTGCCAACTGCATTAATGTCTTTCTTGCAAGTGGCCCTGATAGCTATTTTTGAAATCCTATCCACCACAACGAACACAACATCATGTTGGCGTCTCGGCGTAGGCAACCCAATCATGAAATCCATGCTGATAGATTCTCATGGCTTGGATGGTATCGATAGAGGTGTGTAAAGTCCTAGCTTCTTGTTCATAGGCTTGGTGATGCCACAAGGAATGCAAGACTTGATGTGGCGCTCCATGTTTGTGTGCATGTGTGGTTAGTAGAAGTGTGATTGCAATGCGGCTAGAGTCTTTGTCATGTTGAAGTGTCTCAAGGTCTTGGCATAGTGTGCCTCCCAAATGAGTCGTTAGCAAGGTGTGCCACCAGGAACACAAAGATGCTTGAGCTTCTAGAGAAGCTGGTCGGACATGTAGATAAGATAAGATAAATATATTAATGTCCAACGAATGACCACAAAAGTAGGTCAAAGGGACTGCAAATAACTTGTGCAAGTACAAAGCGAGAGAACCAAAAGATTCTCAAGAAAGAAAATAAAAGTACAAAGCCAGAGAAAGTGGCAAAACCGAAAAGAGCAATCCCACGAACCCAAAACCGGGGGTGGAAATGCAAACGAGAAGAAGAAAGGGAAGACAACAAAGGAGAAGCAATGAGGGAAGTGGAAGATCCAACTCTCCTAACATATGAGGCTGACTGAAAGAAAGAAACTCTGGATGGAATGATGACTAGATGAAGAGGCAGTAGAGTGTGGAGGCTGCCTACTATTCCCGAACTTGTTTACCTTGCCCAAGGTTGTATAAGTCTCTGTGAAGTCCTGATCAACTGAGTAGAGGGATACCTAGTCTGCGAAGTTGTGGCTATGCGTGTCCAACATTGTGACGAGAACGTGAATTGACACTCTGCTAAGGCAATTTGTTGTCTTGTTGTACTTCCCTTTATTGTGCTTGATCACAAGATGGAACTACTGTAGGTAAGTCATCCATTTCATGTGGTGCACATTTTCTAGCTTGCTTTGTGTATAATGGAATTGAAGTGGCTTATGATCATAATGAACAATTGTCTCCTTCTCCAAGACGTAGTGATGCCATTGCTTAATTGCTTGCACAATAACATACAACTCTTTTTCATAGATGGAGTACTTTTGCACTGTGTCGTTAAACATTTCTAAATGGTAGGCTACCAGATGCCCATGCCGCATGAGTACTATGTTAAGTGCATAGTTAGATGCATCAGTGTGAAGTTCGAATGAATGTGCAGTGTTGGGCATTGTGAGTATAGGTGCTGCATAGAGGTGTTACTTGAGGGTCTCAAAAGCTCACTATTGTGCAGGAGTCCATTCAAACTTGGCTTTTGCATGTGTTATCTAGTTGAGTGGCCAAAAGATGTGCGAGAAACCAAGGATGAACCTACGGTAGAAGTTTGCGAGTCCAACAGAACTCAATTTGTGAGATTGCGCAGAGTTAGCCAATCCTGGATCACTTTGATCTTTTTTTGGTCTACATGAATTCCTATGTGGTCAATGATGTAGCCGAGGTATTGAATCTGCGTAATGCCAAATGTACACTTTGCTAAGTTGGCCTGCAACTTGTGTTGACACAAGGTGTTTAAGATGTGCGTGATATGTTCCACATGCTCCTCTCAAGTCTTGTTGAAGATGAAAATGTCATCTTAGTAGACAATGACAAAGGAGTTGAGGAAGGGCTTGAGTATATCATCTATCAAGTGCATGAAGGTTGGTGCATTGGTTAGCGTGAAAGGCATGATCACCATTTGTACAATCCTTCCCAAACATGCATCTAGATGTCTTTAGGATGGACTGGAACTTGATGGTACCTTGACTTCAAATCGATCTTGGTGAAGTATTGTGCACCTCTGAGTTGGTCTAGGAGGTCGTCAATGTGCGACAGTGTATAGCGATTCTTCATCGTGATTTTGTTGAGTGTGCAATAATCTATGCAGAGACGCTAAGATCCATCCTTCTTGGGTGTGAGGACTATCAGGGTATCACAAGGAGAAGAGGTAGGCATGATCTTGCCTTGATCAAGGAGCTCTTGTATTTGGTGTCGGGTTTCATCATTCTCACAAACTGATTTGGGATATAGAACCAAGGATGAACCTACGGTAGAAGTTTGCGAGTCCAAGAAAACTCAATTTGTGAGATTGTTCAGAGTTAGCCAATCCTGGATCACTTTGATCTATTTTTGGTCTACATGAATTCCTATGTGGTCAATGATGTAGTCGAGGTATTGAATCTGCGCAATGCCAAATGTACACTTTGCTAAGTTGGCCTGCAACTTGTGTTGACACAAGGTGTTTAAGATGTGCATGATATGTTCCACATGCTCCTCTCAAGTCTTGTTGAAGATGAAAATGTCATCCTAGTAGACAATGGCAAAGGAGTTGAAGAAGGGCTTGAGTATATCATCCATCAAGTGCATGAAGGTTGGTGCATTGGTTAGGGTGAAAGGCATGATCACCATTTGTACAATCCTTCCCAAACATGCATCTAGATGTCTTTAGGATGGACTGGAACTTGATGGTACCTTGACTTCAAATCGATCTTGGTGAAGTATTGTGCACCTCTGAGTTGGTCTAGGAGGTTGTCAATGTGCGATAGTGGATAGCGATTCTTCATCGTGATTTTGTTGAGTGTGCAATAATCCATGCAGAGACGCTAAGATCCATCCTTCTTGGGTGCGAGGACTATCAGGGTATCACAAGGAGAAGAGGTAGGCATGATCTTGCCTTGATCAAGGAGCTCTTGTATTTGGTGTCGGGTTTCATCATTCTCACAAACTGATTTGGGATATAGAGGGCTATTCGGAAGAGGGGATCTAGGGACCAAGTTGATGTGGTGCTTTACTGCGTAGTGTGTTGGAATGCCTTCAGGGTTTATGAAGACTTCATTATGCTACTTCAGTAACATGTCAAGCTGTTATTGCGACGTTGATTGCGCGATGCATGTTGCCAAAGCTTGTTTTGTCTCTCGCGTGAGTGTGTTAGGGCAAACCATGAGCAACACGAACTTTTGCGCATGCAAGACAAGTTTACGACATTACTTATGAGAGACCAAGGTGACTTTGGTCGTTGGCACAAACTCAAAGAGGTTGAAGAAGCGATCTTGTGTGCGAACGGTCCAATGCTATGGCTTGGCTTGATATGTAGCTTCATGGTCATACAAATACGACCTTCCCAACAAGATGTTGTAGACCTCCATAGGCTAGACTTTGTACTTGAAGGTGCATTCTTGCTGGACCTGTATATCCTTCCCTTGTGAAGCCACCCCAATGAGTATGCCTTGGAATGCTCACCAATGGCAAGACCAAGCGTTGTGTTATGGCTTGCATGATGTTCTTGACTGCCACTGTCGATAATGACATGAAGAGGCTGACCTTCCACTCAAAACTTGGTTTGGAAAAGGCGTTTATGCTCTTTAGAGGTGTCTATCGCAGCGTGCTGGTACTTAGACAAGTAGCATTTGTATTAGTGTCGTCTGTCGGCACTGGACCTGATGTGGACTTGTCACCAAACTTCTTGTCGTTGTCTGAAGAAGGTGCAAGGGCCTTCGAGTTCTGCGCAGTCTTCTTAGATTGCTCTCCTTTGCGAGAAGTGCTCTGCTTCTGTGCAAAACGTTGTGATGAGGAATCATGTGCAGGTTGACACTTGTGTCTGGCGTTGGATGAGGAGGTGAGACATTGCTTCATCTTTGTGTTGGCTTTGATCTTGGTGGCATTGCGATAGGCTTGCCTTAGAGTGTCAGAAGTAAAAAATTCCATCTTTGCACGGATATATGGTGAGAGTTCGTTGATGTACTTTAACACCTTATGCTATTCACTCAAATTCTTTCTCAGGCATGCAGAGTAGTCATGGAATATGTTGGTGTATTCTTCCATTGGCTGCTCCTTGCGTTGGAGCAATTGTTGGAACTTTATGTATTCATCCTTAAAGTGACGGAAACGATAATACTCCTTCAACGCATCAACAAAGGTCTTCCAAGACTCAATTGGAACACACTCTTGTGTGCTGCACGCTGAAGTTATCCCACCAATGAACCACTGGAATGGACATCTTCAACTTTGCGAAAATGATCTTAGCATTAGTGAAATGATTGATCAAGAAGTATGCCTCGAGCTATTGAATCTAGACATCTAACGCTGTGGTGTTGAATTTGCCTTTGAACAAAGGAATGTCAAGATTGACTTGCACTTTGAAGGGAGTATGTTGCCGAAACCATTGTTGAGCAAACTATTGAGGAGACTCAAAAGGTGTTGAGTTGAGCTACATCATCAACTCGCAGAATTGGCCAAAAAGTTCGGTGTGTTGTGCCTCTAGTGCGTTGGCAATGAGCCTTTCCATGGCTGGTGCTGCCTTAGGTTGCTTCTGGGTGTCAACCATATTACTTTTGCTATGGCGTTCTTCTGGGTGGTCTGAAACAAAATCGACTAATATACCTTCTTTCTCTCATTGGGCTCATGTGTTTATAGGCATAGAAAGAGAGCTATTTTCTGATACCAATGATCCGCTTTATGGGGGCCCAGGACCAAGTGCGCGCGGGGGGGGGGGGGACTATGCGTTAGGGATAACTCATAGTTATGAAGAGTGAATGCATGCAAAAGAATTCAAATAGAACATTCAACGCACATTCAATGGAGCGGAAGTTTGATGCTTGCAAAAATGCAATTTTTTTTTAATATGTGAATGAATAGAGAAAATAATATAACAATGTACAATTCGTGTATGACAAAGTAGATACACAAAGCATGCTGTCTATCACTACGATTATGTATGGCATCAACCCTTGGCCGGATGCAAACGATACATATTTATACATGTAATACAAGAAGCAATTACAACTGTTGTTGGTTAGAAAGATGACTGTTACAAGTCGTTTCATCTTTCTTGCTGAGTGACGGTTGACCTTCCACGTATGTGGTGGCTAATTGCCCAATTGTATAATTGATAGGTTCTAGACTGAGAAGCACCACTTGGCAAGCCATGCATTTGGAGCAAGTTGATACATGGATGCACTGGTGGCAGGTAGGTGTAGGTGTGCACAGGGGATGACAAGCTTGGCACGAAAGAGAAGTGCGTAGAACTATGAGCAAGTGCAAGTGAGGTGTGTGGGATTGCGAACAAGTACGAGTGTGCTGCACATGACTACAAACAAGCGTGATTGTGCTGCACAGGACCGTAGACAAGTGTGAGTGTGAGAGTGTTGCGCAACACTGCAAGCAAGCACAAGTGTGCTTTGTGGAATTGTGAGTTGAACTCCAAGGTGAGAGGTTTGTGTGTTGTGCAAGAGCACATATGAGAAGTGTATGCGACGCAGAAGCTACGCACGGATCACCTTAGACCATAGAGGTAGACTCACATTATGGGTTTCTTTTGTACTATGGGAAGTACATTAGCCTTGGATGTTAGGGGAGATTCTAGAGGAAGTGCTTTGCATCCCCCTAGGATCTCGCAATCGGGCCCCTCTGACATTGGGTACTCCTCGACAAACACTATTAGATCTTTTCACAGTGATCGATAATGGCTCAAATGGCCCCTCCACTTTAGGCACAAACATAGGTTTTCGAAGAAGTCTTCCAGTCTTTATTGACACGTGCTTTTGGAGGCTCTTGTTCGCACCCCATTGCTATTTGTATTAGTTCCATTACCACCTTTGTCAGTGGCACACTGCTTTCCTTTGTATTTTGTACTTTAGCTTCATGGATTCTCTTTCCTTGAACTTTCTATTGTTTATGATTGTATTCTTGAGTACCATTGATGTACTTTTGGTCATTCTTAGACATTAATATAATTTCTTTCTTCCTTTCTTTCAAACTAAAATGCATTTAGTGAATTGTAATGCAAATTGAGTGTAATGTCTCCATTTTGAAATTAAAATAATATTATTACTAAAATAAAATGTATTTCTAAATACTTAAAATAAAGTAATAATAGTCTAATTTGCTTTTCATTTAAGTTGGGACCTTTTGAGGGTCTTGGACTTATTTAGCCCTTAAGTGATTTTAAAAGTAAATTATTCTTATAATCCACTAACTCTTCCTTCATAACTAAAAGGTGGATATAGAAAGGGGATTTGTATTTTATTTGAAGGTTATGCATTATGTGATATTGAATTGTTGATCAAGTATGTCAAGCTTGCTCACAGTGATTTGAGGACGAAAACCTTCAAGTGTACCTAGGGTTTTGGGACGAAAACTTTCATTCCTTTATTAAGGATAGCTCTATTCAATGGTTGTAGTTGTACTTTAGATTTGCATAGTTGCATGCAATTGGTTTTACAAAGGTGTTTTGGAACACCACCTTGTTTAGAAGATTGGTGAGCACTTTGGAGGCTTGGTGATTGCATTTTGCAGGTCAAGAAGGTGGTGATTTGGCTAGAGGCTTGGAAGACCCCGTTAAGGGTTGTTCTACACTCACCCTCTCCTAGGGTTTGGAGATTTATTTTAGATTTATTGTAGCTAGGCGACTTGCTCTTTGAGGGCATTTAAGGTCATTGAGGGATCAAATTGAGCATAATAAATCTGATTGATATTTATATTAATTTTGCAAGTGGAGCGACTCACTTTGGAGGATTTTTTGAGGGTTGTAGGGTGCTTTTAGACCCTAAACAATGAACAAATAATATTATAAATTATTTGTGTATTTTTGGTATATTTTTTGGGGACTTTGACATCATTTTGAGGGTGGATCCAAGGTTAAAATTCTGATTTAATTCATACAGTAATTTTCTGCACATTGGTGACTTGCATTAAAGGGTTTTGAAGGCCATTGGAAGGGCTAACTTGGGGGTATTTCATTTTGAAATATTTCTATAATTTCTCATTATTATTGGTGAGTATTTGCAAGGGTTTGAAGATTGATTTGGTAAGGGAAAACGCAACTGTATTTTGAGAAGAAAATCAAAAATATTGCAAGGGTACTTTCCAACGGTACGTCACCATTTCTCTTCACCAAAATAGGGATTTATTCCAGCAACCTAATCAGGGTTTATGTATGACATTTTCATATAGTTAGAGGTGAATTTCAATGGATATATACCACATTAGTTGTTGAATTAATTGTGCAACATTGGCACCTAGGGTTTGATTCTATTTGTGGTGTTTTTTGAGCATTTTAATTCAGCTAGGGTTTGCTGATTTAAATTTCAGAATTCAGAAATAAATTACAGAATTATTAGGATTTGTGGAAAACCCTTGTTGGGGTCATTTGTTCCAACTTGGGGACATTACATTGAGATTCTGTTGTTTACAAGGCCAAGTATACAATCTGGAGTTTACAATGCAGAGATATTTACGAGAAAATAATTATAAGACATTCTCACCATTTCCTCACCACTTAGTGGAAGTTGCCCCCAACTTATATACTAGATGAAGAAAATTCTCTGCAAATGCTAAGCAAAGTTGTTAAAAATTGGGGAATAAATCTTTCACACCCTCGGAAAGCTCGATTCATGAAGAAGCTACGTTCTCCAAGATCGTTGTCGCTGAAAACCCTGGGTCTCCACCTCCAATTTGCAAAGCACAAAGCCAAGTTGATAAAATGATCTAGAATTCAATGAAATTCCTTTGAAATGCCTTTTTATATCTTCTCCCAAAGAGGTCGATCTCATAGAGACATTTAATCATTTAAAACATATTCAAATATATTTACTGTGCACTTATTTAATCCCTCAAAATGGGTGCCCATCATAAAGCATTTTATAATTTGACTTAAATGCACATTATATAATTGACTTTATAATTAATTATTATTAAAGGTTCACTCTAATAATAATCAAAACTTCATAACTCCATAAATAAACCTTATTTATCAATTTTGTCTGCGTTAGAGGAAGCCCACTGCATTCACTGCTCATCAGGGTGCCTTACTAAAAATAGTAAGGTTGGCCTCTAACATCCAACTAACTTACTATAAATAGTAAGTATATAAAAACGTAGCTAGAACACCCTAAATAACATCGTCTCAAAATACGTCAAGGATCAGGGGATGAAAACACTGCCAACTACCAACTGGAGAACTAACAAACTCCAACATTGGGCCCTTTAATCACCCCTGATTAGCCTGCAAAGACCCAGTGATAGGCTAAACCACCAAACTCTGATGCTCGCTAAAAAAGGGGACATTATAGTCCACCCTCCTTGAAATTGCTTGCCCACAAGCAATCTCATCTCTGGATCCATACCTCATACTGTTTGGAGAGGAAACACAACACCACCAGGATCCCAAAGAAAGAACTGTGTAATGTCCCTGCTATCTCCAAGTGATATCCGTGGCATTTGCCCAAGAACATCTAGTAAAGCACGATGATCATCACACCAACTTTGAAGTATCCCTATGCCATATGTTTGAGAAGTATGATCATAAACATGAGGAAGCAACACTGGATACTGACATGGTTTGCCTCCCACATCTGTGCAAGGAAAAGTATCAAATGAACTGTCCAGCGCATACGCATGAGAACCGTGCATTTGTATCAAGCCATGTATGTGTGGATCGAAGTTGAAACTGTATGCACTCCGCACAATGTACACGTTGGGAACTCCTCTGTAAGCCTTGTCTGGAATCCTGATGCACAAGAGGGATCCCAACTCTGTGATCAATGCTCAACTCCACTTGAGGGACTAAAGTGGGAACATTATCTAACTTGAAAAGAGGGTTGTCATAAACCAAACCAGCATCGGTGTTAAACAAAAGATTGCCGACAAATTGAACACTGTCCATATGTTGATCCATACTACCCTCAACAAATATTTTCTACTGTCCACCTCAAATTTCATCTCCATCTTCTACAGATTGAGGGAAAACTCTCCAATGGCTTGAAGCCATTTCACCCCCAAAACGATATCCATATCACCCAAGCTGACTACATAGTAATCATCTTGGAACTCGTAATCATTCAGCAAAAGGGTGAGGTTAAGGGTCCTAGTACAAGTAAGAGTAAAACCATCTGCTACCCTTACCTTGAAATCCTCAAAGTCCTTTGCCTATAGTCCACGCCTGACTACCACTCCCTCGTCAATGAAATTATGCTTGGTGTTTGTGTCAATCAGCAGGAGACAACGCTGCCCATTTAGGACTCCTTTCATCTTGAATGACCCATAACTCTGATTGCGCATGTCTAATGCCCAGGGTGACAACTTAGCATCACTTTTGGACCTGGTAGATGCTTCTCCAACCTCATGGTCATCCATATCAGCACATCGATCTGAAATTTCAGAATTTGATTGGTCCACTGAAAACCACTCCATACGATTAGCTTTACCTTTGGGTCTCAATGGACAGTCATGGTCTTTTGTGTAGGGACCTTTGCACCAATTGCATAGTCTCTATTTCCATAGTTCATCACATAATTCTTCATCAACTTTTGTTGCTGATTTCTTTTTCTGATCAGCAGCCTGTTGTGGCCTCTCATCCATAGGAGTGATAGATTTGGGTGGAAATTGCCTTTTTGGGGCAGCTAACTCCATACTACGTGCCTTCTTCATGGCATCTTGCAATGTAGGTGGATCAAAAGCCTTGATCCAACCACGTAAGGGCTCAAACAACCCTTCAATAAATAAGATAACCAATCTCCTCTTAGATAATCTAGGCACCATCGTTGACAAACATTGAAATTCACTAATGTATGACTCCAAACTGCCCACTTGTTTGAGCTTGGCTAGCTCTCTAAAGTATAACTCCAGATCTTTCCAATCAAACCGCTCAGCCAACCTATTAATGAACTCATGGTAGGTAGTGATGAGGTGGTGCTGTAGAGTAACCATGCCATGGTACCACCATTCGTGTGCAAGTCCATCTAAGTGCAAAGTAACGAACTTAATTGCCTCATCCTTTAGCATGGGCCTCAATGACCGGTAATTGTCCAATTTTTGGACCAATGATCTAGCAGTGCATTTATCACTGCCATCAAAGTGTGGCAAGGTGACCTTGCTCACACCCTGTTGAAAGTCACAAGTAGCCTATGGTGCCTGCTGTGCTCCATGCTATGCGATGACTGCTCCACCACCTCTAGGTCTCTTCTGATCCAAAAATTGATTAAGCGTCAATAACTCTTTAATCTTTTTAGGTAGAGTCATATACTCTGCATAATGTCGAGTGATATCCCTTGCAGTGAGAAAATGTGGCTCCGACACCTGAACCTGTGGGACCTGTTGACCCTGTGGTGCCTCTCTGGGAGTGAAGATGAGCTGGTTGGGCCTAAGGACTGAGCCCATAGATAATGAAGATTGCTGAACTGCCACATTGCACTGACTAAAACCCACTGTACCACTAAACTCACTAGGATTACCTGTGCGCTAAGGTGGGGTCAACTGCCTCATATGTCCTAACCGCTGAGACATCATGTCCATCATCAAACTTCCTCTTAGCTCGAGAATCAGGGCTCTCAGAACCTGTCGGTGCCTTATCCCTCTCTGCCATAGCCCCTGTGATGCCCTTAGTATCACTAGAATCACCCCTGTGTAAACCCAAATACCCTAATACCATTTCACCCTTTGGTACCTGCGGTGGCTCCCACACTTTTGTCCCTTTGGTACAATGAACAGTGTTTTTGCTCATGAAACTAAATTACCAGCACAGGATGGCAGGGAATTGCTCTGATACCACTGTAAAGTACCGTTTCAGATGTGGAATGTTTTTTGATCATTTTTCAGTTTGATAGATGAAACATTTTATCAAACTCAAGGCATAATAATATGTGTATTGATTGATATTCAATATGTAATGTAGAGACAAATCTGGGAATCAATACTTCGACATTCTATCTTCAAACATGAATGATTTACAATATATATCTACTTAGAAATTACTATCAAGGTTGTTCATACTCAGAATGACCAACTAAGAGCAGATTAAAACATTCCAAAGCTATATTAGACCACAGTGATACACACTGAGCTTATTTTTGTAGTAGAGTCAATACATACAGTGCTCAGAATTGAATGACACTCAAATAGGGATAACTACTTACACTACAGTGCAGTCTAACCCATATGGTGAAGCAAAAATAGCTATATCAGCCCTGATTGTAACTCATTAAGGATTGATAGTGAATACTTTAATGTTTGAGTCACAAGAATACAATGCCCAGGATGAGCTTACAACAGTTCAGATTTAATATTGTTCTTTACAACCCAGTTACAACAACGTTAATGATTCATAAGCCTTAGAAGACTTGAGTAACAATAGAAATAAGGCAGATATAAACAGTTTCAGACTTGGAATAAGTTCGCCCAGGTATGCCAGTGATGAAACTTGCCTCGAATCTACTTAGGAAGGTGCAACAACCTTACATTTTAGACCCTCAGTGCCATGCGACTAAGACACAGGGAGAAATCTCCTTCAAAACTCCCATGCAGCCAAAAGAAGAGAACCCACGTGATGCTCTGTAAGAATGAATTGCCAACACAAATGATAGTCCTCCAATGAATGTTCTTTGATAAACTGAAACTTCTGAAACAAACCCTTGCAAATTCTGTAGATAAATACTTCAAATGTGCACAATAAGATTCCCACATGCAATAAGATGATCTTTAATGATTTGCCTTCAAACTTTTGATCAAACCCTTAAGAAATCTATTAATGACTCTCCAAATAAGCACAAATGTGATTTTTGTGTGAAGCCACCAATTAACAAACCTCAGATGATCTTTCACACCCTCAGAGAGCTCGATTCATGAAGAAGCTATGCTCTCTAAGATTGTTGCAGCTGAAAACATTGGGTCTCCACCTCCAATTTGCAAAGTAGAAAGCCAAGTTGATAAAATGACCTAGTATTGAATGAAATCCCTTTCAAATGCCTTTTAATATCTTCTCCCAAAGAGGTCGATCTCGTAGAGGCATTTAATCATTTAAAACACATTAAAATATATTTACCTTGCACTTATTTAATCCCTCAAAATTGGCGCCCATTAAAAGACAACTTATAATTTGACTTAAATGCATATTATATAATTGACTTTATAATCATTAAATAACCCCCTCATAATAAAGTCAATTAAATATTTAAATGATGTGTATTTTATTATTAAAGGTTCACTTTAATAATAATCAAAACTTCATAACTCCATAAATAAACTTTATTTATCAATTTCATTTACGTCAGAGGAAGCCCACTGGATTCACTACTCATCAGGGTGCTTTACTACAAATAGTAAGTTTGGCTTCTAGCATCCAACTAACTATAAATAGTAAGTATATAAAAACGTAGCCAAAAAACCCTAAATAACATCGTCTCAAAATACGTCAAGGATTAGGGGATGAAAACACTGCCAACTCTCAATCGGAGAACTAACAAACTCCAACATTGGATGCTCTAATCACCCCTGATTAGCTTACGAGGACTCGATGATAGGGTAAACCACCAAACTCTGATATTCGCTCAAGAAAAACATTACATACATGCATACACATACACATACACACATACATACATATACACATATACATGCATACACATACATACAAACATACATACACATATACATATAGACATACACATACACACATACATATATTGTGTATGTGTGTAGGTGTGTTATGTGTGCATTATGTATGTATGTGTATGCATGTACACATACACATACATATATGCATACACATACAATATATTGTGTATGTGTGCATGTGTATGTTTATGCATGTACACATACACATATACACATATATGCATATACATACACATACATACATACATGTATACACATACACATATGATATGTATGCATGTATGTGTGCATATGTACATGCATACACATACATACACATGCACACATAATGCACACATACATATACACATACATGTGTATGTGTACAATGTGTATTGTATATGTGTATGTGTACACATACACACATACACATACATGCATACACATATACATACACATACACATACATATACATATTATATACATATACATACACACACACATACGTACATATACACATATATATGTGCACAATGTGTGCTATGTATGTGTACACATACACATACATGTAGTGTATGTGTACACATACACATACATGTAGTGTATGTGCACAATGTGTATTGTGTATGTGTACACATACACATACACACATACATGCATACATATACACATACACATACACATATGTGGGTACACATACACATACATGCATACACATACATGCATACACATACATGCATACACATACACACATACATACATATACACATATTACATATATTCATGCACATACAGACATACATATATATACACATACATATATGTGTATATGTATGTGTGCATGTGCATGTATATAATACACATACACATACACACATATATATACACATACATGTGTATGTGCACAATGTGTATTGTGTATGTGTATATGCACATACACATAAACACATACATGCATACACATATACATACACACATACATATACACGTGTGTATGTGTATGTATATGTGTGTGTATGTGTTTGTATATAGGTATGTTGTATATATACATACACATATACATGCATATGCACACATACATATATATACACATACATGTATGTGTGCATGTGCATGTACATATGCAATGTGTATATGTATGTATGTGTGTATCACAATACACATTGTGCACATACACATATATGTCTATATGTATGTATGTGTGTATGTGTATGTATATGTGTGTGTATAGAGGCATGTATGTGTTGGCCATTTTTTTGGTCTATATACCAAAATTTTGCTCAAGTGTGAGAGGGTGAACATTCAAGCAAGACTTCGGGTTTTACAAGAGGTGCAACTTATTTCATTTTATGAGTAATCAACAATTTAAACCCCTCAGCAGAAGTAATCCGAGTTGGAAAGCTTGAATTACTCTAAACAGTGCAAATCAGTTTTTGGGAAGCGCTTTGCTTATGAAAGTTTTATCAGTAGAAGTAAGAAGGTTTCACAAATCTGAATTACTCTAAACAATGCATTTCGGATTTTTCAGGGTGAATGACTTATCTCTTTTTATAAGTAACAAGCAATGAAGAATCCGAAGTTGCAGACATTGAGGAACAAGCAAATAGACTCAGACAAAAAGCTCGAAGGAATTCCTTCGGAAAAGTTCAAAAAACAAGTCAAAATATTCGAATGACATTTCCATAAAATCCGAAAGGTAGAAAAGGACAAATCAAAAAATCTGAAGGTCAATATACCATTCGAAAGGGTCGTTGACAAAAAACCGGAAGGTAGGTACCCTTCGGGAAGGCTCATTTCAGGATCGGAAGGGATGTTTGCAAAAAAACCCGAAGGACACCTGCCCTTCGGGAAGGTTCATCTCACGATTTTAAGGGCTTTACAAAAAGCCCGAAGGGCAGGTGCCCTTTGAGAAAAGACCATTACAGAAAGTTCAAAACATTGCTAAACTCCAAAAAGTTCAAAGGACCATTTGAAGGGACATTCAGGAAAGCCGAAGGGCAATTGCCCTTCGGAAAGGACCAAGACAGAGATCTTGAAGGGTAGGCACCCTTTGGGAAAATTCAAAGGAAAAAAGTCCGCATAAAGGAAGTCCACAAAAAATAGAGAAGAATAAAGTCCACGGAAAAGAATGCCAAGGGGAAGACAAAAATCAGAAAGAATGGAAGATGACAAAAACTCGAAGTAAATAATCCAAAGGATAGGCCTTAGACAATTCTTGCAGACTTTTTGTTCGTGGGAAGTTGAAAGCAAAAGTCCGAAGGAAATTCGGAGGTTTTGAAAAATCAAATTCCAAGCAAAAGGATAGACCAAGGGAAAAACAAAATTGACCATGCAAAAAAGAATAGACAAAGGCTTAGGCAAAGAACTTGAGGAGAAATGCCGAAGTAAATAAGAACAAAGTCCGCAGAAAGACAAGCTAAGGCAAATAAAAATAGAAAAACTATGAACAGGGAAGAGAAATGCATCCACGGAAATAAGAAAACCAAGAACGGAAAGTCGGCAAACGATTCAATTTAAATGTCTCACTCATGCAAGCAAGGGCTATTTTTGGCGGATTGCTAAGTTTCAGTTGACTATTTGTTTTGTTCATGGTTTGACTAGTCATTCTCAAGCATCTGAAGGTCCAACTCAGCTTCAAGCCGAGTTTTTCAGTCTATGTTTGGCGCTGTTTTCATGCAAAAATGATTGTATTTTCGATTTGTCTGCTCAAGAGGAGTCTATTTTTGAAATTTGACGTAATCTTCCATGCAAAGGAGAAGTTGATTTTCAACAGACCCACCGTCCATTTCTTGAACGCCAAGGAGCTTCATGCAAAGACAAAGGAAAAATATATTTTATTGGAAGGCAAAGTTGGTCTTGGGTTAATCTAAGTTGATCTTCTTCTATTTTTCAATGCCAATCTCTTGGTTTTTGTAATTTTCTATATAAGTTGGCTTTTCAGTGTTAGATTATGATCCCTTTTTTAACAAAAAAATTTCTGTCAAAGATTGTATTGTAACTTTTTTCAGAATCAATAAGAAGAGGACTGTGTTTTTTCAATTTAAAGCAGTTGGTATAGTGTACTTTTGTTATAGATTTGCCTAAGTGATAGATTTTATTTTTTCTTTGTCAAATCTGGATTTGTACCTAGTTACAACTTGGTCATTTATGCAGGTCATATTCTGTGTTTGATTATCTTTTGTTGAGTTTATCGTGGATATTAGTCGCTGTTTAGTGCCTTTCATCAGGTTTTTCATTTTTCTCAAGCTTAGATCATTAGATTAAACTTTTTCGTGAAATACTTAAGAGTATTGATCAATTGGAGTTGAAGTTCTGCCTCTTTTTTGTCTGAATCAGTGTTCTTAAAAGCTCAATTTGAGTGGATTAAGCAAATTAAGTGTATCACCATTTTAGTTAGGATTTTCTTTCAAGTTCTTTCTCCCCTTTTACCCATGCAATTTGTAGCGTAGAAGTTGAGATCCTCATAGATACATCTTACGGGAACCAGCGTTCTCAGGGGGTTTTTATTATTATTGAGACACCCACCCTCGTGAAAAAATCCCATTGTTTCAATTGGAGCGAGGATTAACCATTTCAGCATGTCTTCGATCAGGGTGCAACTCCAGGTTGACAACAATTTTTGGCACGTCCGGTGGGACCTATTGAAGTTGGTCTTGATGAAATTGCAGTTACAACAATGTTCTTCAAGAAGTACTTGGTGATTCCAAGCTCAAGCAATTACTTCTAATAGTTCAGGCACAATTTCCATGTAAGTCTATTTTTATTGCATTATCATGACTGTGTATGAAGAGAATTCTTATGCTATGTTTCCTTATCAGCCCAATGATGGATCATACTAGCCTTATCATGATGTCTATGAGCCTTTTTATGAGCCTAATCGACCTTATCAGGAATATTATCAAAGCTATGTTGAGCCATATCAGTCATATGAGCAGCCTTGGCTCCAAGAAAGAATGGATGAGATATAGCTCAAAATACTAACATATGCGAGGAAAGTTTGTTCAAACTCTCAGTAGAGGAAGTGAATGCTCTATTTCAAAATGTGTCTAATGATCCAAAAGAGATAAATGCGCTGTGTATTTTTGTATTGGAGAAGATGGAGGCTTGAAAGAGGCAGAAAATCGAGTTGAATCACTTGTCTACAAAGGGTTCTTGTGTTCCTTATTCTCATGAAGTTCTTAATTATGTCCAGTGTGTGTCGAGGGAGCTTCCCAGTTGGAGTCAAGAGCTTAAAAGTCAAATTCCAAGCAAAAGGATAGACCAAGGGAAAAACAAAATTGACCATGCAAAAATAATAGACAAAGGCTTAGGCAAAGAACCCAAGGAGAAATGCCGAAGGAAATAAGAACAAAGTCCGTGGAAAGACAAGCCAAGGCAAATAAAAATAGAAAATTCACGAACAGGCAAGAGAAATGCATGCATGGAAATAAGGAAACTGAGAATGGAAAGTCGACGAACGATTCAGTCTAAATATGTCTCACTCATGCAAGCAAGGGCTATTTTTGGCAGATTGCTAAGTTTTAGTTGACTATGTTTTGTTCATGGTTTGACTAGTCATTCTCATGCATCCGAAGGTCCAACTCAGCGTCAAGTCGAGTTTCTCAGTGTAAGTTTGGCACCGTTATCATGCAAAAATGATTGTTTTCTCGATCCGACAGCTCAAGAGGAGTCTATTTTTGAAATTTGGCATAATTTTCCATGCAAAGGAGAAATTGACTTTCAACAAATCCACCGTCCATTTCTCAAACGTCAAGGAGCTTCATGCAAAGACAAAGGAAAAATATATTTTATTGTAAGACAAAGTTGGTCTTGGGTTAATCTAAGTTGATCTTCCTCTTCTATTTTTCAACATCAATCTCTTGGGTTTTGTAATTTTCTCTATAAGTTGGCTTTTTAGTGTTAGATTATAATCCTTCTTTTGGCAAAAAAACCTCTGTCAAAGATTGTGCTGTAATTTTTTTCATAATCAATAAGAAGATGACTGTTTTTTCAATTTTTAACAGCTGATATAGTGTATTTTTGTTATAGATTTGCCTAAGTGATAGATTTTCTTTTTTCTTTGTCAAATCTGGATTCGTACTTAGTTACTACCTAGTCATTTATGTAGGTCACGATCTGTGTTTGATTGTCTTTTGTTGAGTTTATGGTGGATATTAGTGGCTGTTTAGTGCCTTTCATCAGGTCTATTTTTTTTATTTTCTTCAAGTTTAGATCATTAGATTAGACATTTTCATGAAATACTTGTGTATTGATCAATTGGAGTTGAAGTTTTGTCTCTTCTTTGTTTGAATCAGTGTTCTTAGAAGCTCGATTTGAGTGGACCAAGCAAATTAGGTGTATCATCATTTTAGCTAGGATTTCCTTTTAAGTTCTTTCTCCCCTTTTCCTCAGGCAGTATGTAGCGTAGAAGTTGAAACCCTCATAAATACATCTTACAGAACCAACTTTCTCTGGAGGTTCTTCTCATCATTGAGGCACCCACCTTCGTGAGAAAATCCTATTGTTTCAACTGAGATGAGGATTAATCATTTCAGCACGTCTTCGATCAGAGTGCAACCCTAGATTGACAACAGTGTGTATGTGCACAATGTGTATTGTGTAATTGTTGAGTCTTGAATATGGATCGCAATTTTTCGCTGTCGAGTAATCACAAATTTCAAATTTTTTTACTATGCATATATGTATATATCATATAGATATTATATACATATACATACATATATATATGTATATAGACATTCATACATTTGTGTGTATATGTATATTATATACATACATATACACATTTATTCATATATATATGTATGCATGTCTATATGTATATGTATATATGTGTATATGCATGTATTGTATGTGTATGTATATCCATATCTATGTGTATGTGTATATGTAAATGATATATATACATATGTATATATCTATGTATGTATATATGTATATACATATACACATATATGTATGTAATGTATATTTATATCTATCTGTGTGTGTATGTATATATGTATATGATATATATACATATGTATGTATGTATATGTATACACATAAATGTGTATGTATATACAAACACATACATATATGTATGTATATATAAATATATGCATGTGTATGTGTATTTGTATATACACATACATATATGTATGTGTATACAAATATATGCATATATGTGTGTATTTGTATATACATATACATATACACACATATATGCATGTGTTTGTATTTGTATATACACATACATATACACATACAAATACAGACACATATATGCATGTGTATATGTATGTGTACATACAAATACACACATATATGCATATATATGTATACACATACATATATGTATGTGTTTGTATATACATACACATATATGTGTATACATATACATATATACATATGTATATATATATCATATATATGTGTTTTGGCTAGGAGCTTAGTAGCGGCAAAGGTATTTAATTTAACCCAATCCTTGTAAAGATTTTCAAATGTTTTAAAGTGAAGGGTAGGATCGGTTGACCCATTATAAGAAATTATAGGTGTTATACCTCCTATATCAATGTTGGTAATTTGAATAGTAAGAGGTTCATTTTGTAGATGTTTAATGTTTTTATTGACTAAAGGAGGTTGAGGAATGAGATTTCCTTGAGAATCTCAAAGAGGAGGGGGGTCATTTTGGTTATGTATGTATATGTATATTATATATATACATATGTATGTATGTATATGTATACACATATATGTGTATGCATATACAAACACATACATATATGTATGTGTATACAAATATATGCATATATGTGTATTTATATATACACATACATATACACACACATGCATATGTCTGTATTTGTATATGTATATGTATATACAAATACAGACATGCATATATGTGTGTATATACAAATACACACATATATGCATATATTTGTATACACATACATGTATGTGTATATACATACACATATGTGTATACATATACATACATATGTATATATATCATATACATATACATATATATGCATTACATATCTACAAATATATGCATATATGTGTATGTGTATATGTATATACATACATGTATGTGTATATATGTATGTATGCACACATACATGTATTGTATATGTGTGTATCACACACATGTATGTATATACATACATGTATGTATATACATTATTATATATTTAGTATATATGTGTCTATATGTACATATATATGTGTATATGCATGTATATATATCTATATATGTGTATGTGTATATGTATACATATATATGTATGTATGTCTATATGTATATGTATATATGTGTATATATATCTGTATGTGTATGTGTATGTATATGTATATACATACACACATACATATATGTATGTGTATGTGTATGTATATATATATACATACATACATATATGTATGTATATATACACAATACACATATACCACAATATACATTTATAATATGTACATATGTATGTATGTGTATATATATGATACATATACATACACATACATACATACATGTATATATATACATATATATACACATATACATAGATATATGCATATGTATATATGCACACACACACTTATATAGATATATATATGTATATGTATGTATGTTTATATGTATGTGTATATGCATGTGTATATAATACATTACATAGATATATACATATGTATATACATATATGTGTGTGCATATATATTATGTAGATATATACATATGTATATATACATATACATACACACATATAAATATACATATACATATATATATATATATCTATATACATGCATATACACATACATATAAACATACATACATCTATATACACATATATACATACATATATCTATGTGTGTATGTATATACATACACATATAAATACACATAAATATACATATAGACACACATAGATATACATATATACATGTATATCTAGATACACATATATACATATAGACAGACATACATATATATGTATACACACACACACACACACACACACACACACACATATACACATGCATATACACATGTACATATAGACATGCATATATACTAAATATATAATAATGTATATACATGTATAATATAATAATGCCTATATGTATATGTATGTGTGTGTTTATGCATGTCTATATGTACATGTATATGTGTATATGCATGTATATATATATATATATATAGTTATTCACATGAGGGAGATTTTCGTTGGCTCCTAGTCAAAGGAGCTCTACATTTTATAGATGTAAAGTTTTATTGTTGACCTGTTGGACAGCGAAACCACAATCGAGTCTCTTTGTGAGACAAAGAGATGATTAAGACAAGACGTCACAAACCCAAACCTAAAGAGTGGACGAGATTTCTTATATATCTATATACATACATATGCACATATATATACATATACATATAAATAAACATACATATATAATAATGTATGCATGTCTATATGTATATGTATACGTATGTATATGTGCATATGCATGTATATAGATATATATGTATATTTATATATGTGTATGTGTATATGTATATATACATATATAGATACATTTATGTATGTATATGTATATTGTATATACATATACATACATATATGTATGTCTATATGTATATTTATCTGTATATATGTGTGTATATATATATATATGTATATGTATATCTATATAAGTGTGTGTATATATATACATATGCATATATCTATATATGTGTATATATATATATACACACATACATACACATACATATACATGTATGTATGTGTATGTATCATATATACACATACATACATATATATGTACATACTATAAATGCATATTGTGGTAGTATATGTGTATACATACACAATGTATGTGTATGTTTATAACATATATAATATGTATATGTATACGTATAGATACACATATATAGATCTACATACACATACACATATGTATGTATAATATGTGTATGTAGATCTATATATGTGTATCTATATATATACATACTATATATGTTATATATGTATATGTATATATATAGGTACACACACACACACATATATATATACACATATATATGTGTATATATACACATATACATAGATATATGCACATATATATATGTATATGTACAGATATATATGTAGATATATGCATATGTATATGTACATATACATACCTAGATCTACATACATATACATATACACATAATGTAATATATGTATACACATATATTATGTATGTATATGTATGTGCATACATATACACATAATGTATATGTATACATACATATACATTATGTGTATATGTATGCACATACATATACATACATAATATATGTGTATACATATATTACATTATGTGTATATGTATATGTATGTAGATCTAGGTATGTATATGTACATATACATATGCATATATCTACATATATATCTGTACATATACATATATATATGTGCATATATCTATGTATATGTGTATATATACACATATATACATACATACATACACATACATATATACATATACACATAAATATATACATACGCACATACACATGTATATGTATGTATGTATCACATATATACACATATACATACATATATATGTACATACTATAAATGTATATTGTGGTAGTATATGTGTATTTTGTGTGTATACATACACAATGTATGTGTATGTTTATACATACACATACACATACATATATATGTATGTATAATATTTTTGTGTATGTAGATATATATGTGTATCTATATATATACATAGATACACATATAGATATATACATACACATACATATATACGTACATGTATGTATATATATGTGTATATGTATGCACACATACACATAATGTATATATGTATACATATATACATAATGTATGTATATATGTATGTGGCTCTATATATGTGCATCTGTACATGTATACACATACATATATATGTATGTAGATCTATATGTGTATCTGTATATATACATATACATACTATATATGTTATATATGTATATACATATATAGATATATATACATACGTATACATATACATATTAAATAATGTATACATAAATACACATTATGTGTGTATATATGCATGTACATATACACATAATTGTATACATATATACATAATGTATGTATATATGTGTATGTAGATCTACATGTGTCTCTGTATATGTATATACATATACAGATACACATATATAGATCTACATATACACATACATTATACATATGTATGTATAAACATGCACATACATTGTGTATGTATACACAAACATAGTGTATGATATCCATACACAATACACATACTACCACAATACACATATACATACATTGCGTATTGTGTAAATACACAATACACAATGTATGTATATGTGTATTGTGTATGTATGTATATAATGTATGTGTATATGCACAATGTGTATTGCGTATGTGTGTGTATTTTACACTACACAATGTGTATGTGTGTGTATTATACACAATACACATGCACAATGCACATACACAATACACATACACATACATTGTGTATTATACACAATACACAATGTATGTGTGTTTATACATACACATACATACATATATGTATGTATATATGTATGCATGTGTATGTATGTGTATCTATATATTTATATCTATATATGTATATGATATACATATATACATACATTATATGTATCTGCATGCACATACATATACACATAATGTATGTATATATGTGTATACATATACATATCTATATAATATGTATATATGTGTATTTATATATGCATATATATACAGATACATATGTATGTATATATATTTACATGTGTATGTATATATGTATATGTGTATGGATATATATATTTACATGTATGTATATGTATATGTGTATGGATATATATATTTACATGTGTGTGTATATGTACATACAAACATATACATACATGCATATATATGTGTTTGTATATACATACATATACATATATAGATATACACACACATATACATATACATACACCCTTACACATATATAGATATACATACATACATATGCATATAGACATACATACATACATGTATGTGTATATATATATGTATATAATATACATATACACATATATGTATGAATATCTATATACATATGTATGTATCTAATATACATACACACACATATATATACATATATACATACACACACACACACACACACACACACACATATATACATACACACATATATACATATATGCATAGTAGAAAAACTTTAGAACCGTGGTTACTCGGCAGCAAAAAATTGTGACCCGTGTTCAGGCTTGGCAATTACTAGACACTTTTATCATAACTTTAAAAAATATATAAATTCATAAAATACACAAGAAAATGAAATGAATGTAGAAAAATGATTGTAGAGATTCAGAGAATATATAACTCAGAGTCATGATTATATTTTATTTAGTTTTTAAGCAAATAAGAGTGCACTTTTGTTAAATTATTTAGGTTGCTGGTTACTAAGTCAAAAACTGTAGTTCTCGGAGGGTAACCGCTCTTCGAACACCGCGATTTTGGCCCTGATAACCAGCCAGCAGTTACCTGATTGTCTACCCTTTCTACAAAAGAAATCAGGTTTTCTGCAGGTACCCAAAGGGTACCCGCGATCTTTAATACAATGCATATATGTAAAATATATATATGTATATGTATGTATACACACACACACACACATACATAATATGTTTGTATATAATATACATATATATACACACACAAATATAGATACACACACACACACACAGAGATATATATATATATATATATATTTAAGTGGGTTGTAAAATCGTTAAAATTGTAAAATCAAATTAAAGCAAATAACCACATACAAGTTTTATATATATATATAAAAGTAGGTTGCATATATATAAAAAATAAGGTATACACATGTACGTACATATATACATATATATGTATATATGTGTGTATACACAACATATATATACACACATATGTATATATATGTATGTATGTGTATATATGTATATCTATATGTATTATGTCAGATACATATACATACACATACATACATATATATGCGCACACACGCACACACATATATACATATACATATAACAGGTTGATCTTCCTCAAGAGTCCACATCGACTGGAAGATTTGGCACCTCAATGTTGTCTCTTTGCCACCTGGGACAGTAATATGTTCCAAGGATTGGATATATATATATATATATATACATACAAGGTGCAAAACCGTTAAAACCGTAAAATCAAATTAAAGCAAATGACTGCATACGAGTTACACACATATAAATAGGGTGCAAAACTGTTAAAACGTCAAATCGAATTAAAGCAAATGACCGCATACAAATTCTATATGATCATTTATATATAAATTTAGGTTGCAAAAACCGTTAAAACTTACAGAATTTAAATAAAGCAAAATGATTATATATATATAAAATCAGGTTGCAAAACTGTAAAAACCCGTAGAATTTAAATAAAGCAAAATGACTGCATACAAGTTATATCAGATCTAACGATCCAATAGACCAAGCTAAGGCCAATTTCATATGAGTTTAGATAATGAGCGAGGATGACTTACTATCGAAGCAAACTCAAACCAAAACCAATGCAGCTGTGTATAGCCATGAAAATGGAATAACTATGACTTAAATATTAATATCTATTAGTCAAGCAAAAGGACCTGTAATGGGTAAGTTACTAAAGCTGGAAAACTTCATTAATATCCATGCCCATTGATACTTTCTTCAAAATGTTGAATTTCTAAATGCAACCAAGATTTTTTTATCAAAATCAAGTAAACAGAAAGGACAAAGCACATGCCTGAACAATACAAGCTTTTCTAAAAAATGCCACATTTCCTTTCAGATCTGCCTCTTTTCCTTTCTTCCTTGTTCTTTTCATGCCTCTTTGGTCTATGTAACCTCCCTTCCAAGCAACACAACCGTACATATAAATAGCCCAACATTCAAAGTAAACACTCTCAGTCCCAACCGAGCTCATCTTCTTAGCATGGCAGCATGTGTATGTATTCATTAATGCATATGTAACAACGGCCAAGTAGAAGAAGTCAAAGCTTCTAGACACCCTCTCAAATGGCAAAAAATGCAGGAAAATATCTCTTCTAAACTCCCATAAAACCTTAACAATTTCCACAATAATATCCCAAATGAAAAATGTCAAAAAAATGCATGCTCCAGACTACCAGCTAACCTTCTTTCTCTCTCCATAATTTCCATGCAGAGACCAAAACACTCAAAACACCATCATTTTCCCAAAAATAACCAAAATGTAGTCATTTGAATGGATTAGGTCAAAGACCTAATGCGTTCGAATGATTATGGTCAAGATAACCGGGGTCTCTAAGTTATTTTAGGTTAGAATTAGGTTGCCAAGCAAGATTCAGTAATGCTATTCATTTCCCTTTGCCCGTTAATGCCTTTTTACACTTATTGCTTGGCATGCCTCCAAGTGGGGTGTTTTCAATAAATACATATTCCATAGTCCATGGTTAATAAGCAATGATCCCCTCAATCAAATGCTAAGACCCCTAGTCCTAGTGGGTATGACCACTTTTGAATAAAAATATATGCATGTGCAGTATTTCGAAACCCAAGGTCCTATGCCTTCTTATGTCCCAAGTCAGTGCAGTGGTTTATAAACCACTTTAAAATATAAGGTTTTAAAACCCAAAATCAAACAATGCAAGCACCTTAGGTCTTTAATGCCTAAGTCGATAGAAGCAAGCAAGATGGTCTCGTGACAAAGTGACAAGCCAATCAAGGCAATTGTCACTAAGAGTGACCATCCAACCACAAGCACAAGTACTGCCAAGTTGCGATAAGAACATGAAATGATCATGCTACCAAGTGATAATGCAAACAAATACGGTCAAGCTTCTTGTAAAAACCCTTGCGTTTTGGCAATAACACAACAAATGAAGTTAAACTATCAACGATGAAAATAAGGACAACAAAACAAAACAAGGCAAACCTAAGTCTCTGTAATAAAGTCATGACACATGGTGTTGGCTTGTCACTGAAATGGTGCTCGTTATTAGATGAGAGTCTATGTCATCAATGTCACCCCTACCATGACTTGTCTTTTCAATATGTCCCTGTACGCACAAACTAGAAATCCCTAGTAGCATCTGTCGTGAAACAAATATACAGATCAGTGTAATAATGCTCTAACTGTAATAGCATAATCAATGCATTGGCATTTATTCATAACCAAATGATAAAACACGTGTCCACCTCGCCCATGAGAATCAAACATCTCAATATATCATAAAACAATAATGAAAACTATTCAGTCTCTAACATCATGAAGTGCGTGCAAAAATGGGGATATTACACACTTGGAGGGTCATTTCATGCCAGTAAGATATCAACAGAGCAAGGGAGAGTTTACAATGCAATCATATCCTAGACAGTCGAGCATAAATTATTATAGTTCACGACTTAAAGTTGCACTCCACTTACTAGACAAATGGTAGTGTTTTATTGAACAAAGGATAATAGAGATGATGTGTTTAACCTTGTTAACATCTATAGGATTCTCAAAATGTTTTTGTAGCGACATTAGCGTCCAACAAGGCTGCCCTTTATCCCCACATCGTTTGGATTTTACATCAAGTTATAATAGTGGATAAACAATCTTGGGGGTGGCGGTGTTCACCTAAGTAGCTACGCGGAAAGGTTACTTCATTATGCAGATGATTATATCTTAATGGCCAAAAAAACCCATAGTTTAAGAAAACACTGAGAGCATTAGAACTATTTTGTAAAGTTGTAGCGATGCAGGTAAACACTAGTGAGACTAAATTTTTCCTCTTTGTGAAGAAAGAACAAAGAGAAAGACTTCCTTTTTGAAGGAAACCCATTGGAGGTCATTATAGAATACAGGGATCTTGGCTTTGATTTCCACAACAAACTTAGTTGGGAACTGTGTAGGGTGAAAAGAATTCAAGGAGGGTGGAAAGAGCTATATGTGCTACATAATAGGTGCATAAATGCTAAGTTGTGGGATCGGAAAACTAAAAGGACCTTGTTTGAAATACTTGTCTTGCTGTGGAGCTTTAGGGATTTGAGGTTTGGGGCAAAAATGCATTGGGCCTTAAATGGAGACAAATAGAGAGATCTTAGAAGCATTTAATCAGGAGTAGTCACAAAAGCAAAGCTTTACTGTTTTCTACAAAAGGAGGAATTTAGTAGCAACTTGAAGAGGAAATTGTCTTTGAAGTTTGAACATGGGCTATAACCTATGATATGCCACATGATTTATGAACATGTGAAATTTCAAGCATGTTGAATGTTTTGACCTTTCATGAATACTATATAATTTTTAAGTGTTTTATCTTTTATGGACTAAAAATGAGTATTATGCATTGTTTTTATATATATTTATACTTTTGAAGAGTATATTGTATGAACATTTCCATGATGTTTCCAAACCAAGGGCTGTTAAAAATCCATGTTTCTGTTTCTTGGCAACATATCTTTTAGTTAAAACGTCCTTCTCTTTGAAGGCGATGGCCATGATTTGATGACCAAACTATTTAAAGAAAACATAAGACGTGGATATAAGTGGTGGCCCAAGGTGGTTGTGAGAGAAGAGATAGACATAAGAAAGACAACTTGGATGGAACACAATATTAAGTGGATGAACAAATGGGGTATTAGCATAAACAAATCCCGTGGACTAATTAGGAGATTAAAATATAAGTGAGAAAAATTCAAGCTAAACACGTGGAAAAAGAAGCTAAGTAGGAAAGAAAGAATACCACATCAAGCAATTCAATCCCACACATGAGCACCATCGAAAAACTTAATGACAGAAATTAAGTGAAGATAAAAATGTTAATAGGTCAATTGAGACCTAGCTCACATCAATTCAAGTGCAAGACAGAGAGGTGCACATTGCCCAAGGAAGAATGGGAAGAGAATATGCATTTTGTAATTCAAGAGTAGTAAAGATAGAGTGAGACTACATTAATGGAATGCTCAACATACAACAACATTAGAGTAAATTATATTGACATTGTGGGAGTTGACTCATTGACTACCCTCTTCAAAGGGGCAAGCTGTCATGTCCCCTTTTCAAAATATTTTAATTAGGTAAATAATAAATAATAATATATTTTCAAAGTTGTCCTTGTCTATTCATAATCAAAAGGGACACTTAATTATATTATTATTAATAAAGTAAGTCAAAATTAAAATTAAAGGGGGCGTTGCCTTTCTAAAAGCTTATTAGATCTTTTCTGCGGCAAAAGTGAAAATAAAACTATAAATAGGGGTGTTGGGTTCATGGGAGATCATCTTTTGCCTATTCTCAAATACACTTTTGCAAGTTTGAGCATCTGCTTAAGCTTTTAGCCTCCGTGAATGAAAACCCTCTGGTGGATAAGGAGACTTGAGGATGAAAACCCTCCGGTCTTGTGAGGTGGTTCCATTCAGGAACTATAATTGTGCTTTCAAATCATGATACTTTCAGAATTCAACATTGGGAGAATCATCAGACTTATTTATCATATTTCCAGCTCCATCCAAGATTCGTGCCAAGGTTTCTGGCCCGCTGTACCAGCTAGGGCAGCAACCGTACATCTCTCCATTTCTTATGTCATCATTTTCAGCCCTAAATCAATTCGCTACAGTGGTATCAATGCTAAATAAGATTGCTACAGTGACACTACAGCTGTACTAGGGTTTCAAACCTATTGTTTTAGACTTCTGGACATTGATGGCAGTTAGGACATCATTCTTCAGCCATCTGTACATCATCTCCAGCCAACCATACCTCGCATTCATTCATTTTCTGCTTGTGATGTCATCATCAGCGAGCTTGGACACCATTCTCAGCGAACCAATTCATCTGTACGATTAGCCGTACAAGCATAGGTTTTACCCTTAGGGTTGTTTGTAAATGCCAAGTGGGCATATAAATCTAGGGTTACAATTCTGAATTTTGCATGCATAATTTCCGCTAGGGTTTTAGCCAATATATTTTATTTGTACTTTGCATTGCAATCTGATTTCAATAAAAAATCTGCTCTCCATGAGCAGTCAACTACTTTAATTATTTTTATAAAATTCCAAGTTAAAAGGGATTTATCCTTAATTTTTAGAATTCGAGGTTTATTGAGAATCTCAGATTTATTCTTAAAAAGAGTTTGCTGACAAATCCCATAATCCGGTATTTCAACCGGAAGTGGACATTACACAAGCGTAGTAAAAGCAGGGGCATTTCTTGTCAAAATTTCTAAAAGGAGGTCCAACCCAAAAAAAGAAGCGACTTTGTGTCAAGTTGGGCTTGCTCACTTAACATAGATGGTAAGGACTATATAGTGTCCACTTCTACTCGACTATTGCTCAGTGGTCCCATAGACCTTTGGGTCTTGTGGACATTATTAAAATATTTCATTCATTCATTAATAGTTCAATATCTTTAGCTCTATCTTCTTGTTTGATAATTGGAGCTGCATGAATACTTGGAGAAGTGTGGAGAGATGAAGGCTTATAAACCAAATGTCCCTTGGCAAGTCAATGCTTTGCATTTTAAACCTTGAATTTTTCTAGCTTTATAGGTACCGGTTTGTGATTTGATGGGAGTGAGTGTGAATGGGGAAGCGTGTGTTGGCTGATAGTTGTTTAGCTAAAATAATAAAATTGACCATTTAGACACCCGCTAGGTCAGGTAAGCGTAACTTTCAAAACATACTGAAATAGAGATGGGAAGACTTAGAGCTTAATGTTTTCAAGCCTCTCAAGCATCTTACTACGTTCAATTAGAAATTTTCCTTACGCGGCTGGTAGCAATTTTCTTGATGAATACATGGATCCTTTTTAAAATTCTGTCTTCTTGGATGCAAAAGGTTAATATAGGGTTGCAAGAATTTCGACAAAAATGAAAAATCCGTGGCGTAAGATTCAAAAGCTGAGAAAGAAGGCGAAGGATGGAAAATATGAGAGTTCACTTTCCAAACAATAATATCTTTGAGCCCTTTTAGACTCCATATTTTTGTTTTCTTCATTATATGACAACTTGAATAAGGTGATTGGGGAAGGTGAGATGAGTTGTAGAGGGTGTCGTGGTAGCATGAAAGATTAGATTCCAATGGTGAAGAGAGGTGTATGGGTGTAGAATGGAAGGTGGGATGCCAATGCGGAGAGAGGAGGGATGATGTGAATTGAAGGAGGTGCGTTGTGCTGGCGAACACAAATTTAGTGCCATGTTTTTTGTGTTAGAGTATTGCGAGGTTGATTTTAGTGAATAAATCAGGTAACTTCCTAAGATAATCTATAGTTTCTATGAGATTGCAATAGTGCTAATTATATACAAGCATAAAGAAGTGCAGGCTTTTTAAGGTATTACGCCATTGAAGGCATGCATGGTTGGAATAGAAAGAGCAAACAGAAGGTAGAAAATTTGAATTGGAAGAGGAGACAATTTAGTGTTTGACAAATTGTTCCTTTTGAGTACTTTGCATCTTTAAAACTTTCTTGCTTTCTGGCCAAATAGAAGCGTGGAGGAGAAAAGAAAGGTTTTGTATGGCAGATTGGAATGTTCTAATGAGTGAATGCTTTGGTATTATTTTAGAAAAATGTTTCTTTTGTGGCGAACAGCGAATTCGAGGGCAAGCTGCATGAGATGATAACAAGAAATAGGTCGAGAAGAAGATAAAACTTCAATCTCTTATTTTATTTTAAGCCTTTTGCTTTAAAAGCAACATTGTCATTTTGTGACAAATGGTGTAATTGTAGGATAGCTTGGTATTGTGATTCTACGGAAAGTGAAAAGAATTTAGGCTTGAAGCATTTAAAGTTGAACAACCATGCCTCAACTTTTTTTCTTTTTTTTATTGACGATTTTATAGAGTTTCCCCCCTATTTTTTGGTTTTTTGCATTTTTATTTTGTAAGTTTTAATTATTAATTTTAGAGTTACTTTTTTGATAATCACAGTTTTTTTGTTTGTGTTTTGATGTTACGTTTTTTTAAAAAGACATTAGGTCTTGGGGTATGGGTTGTCCCATGAAATCTATTGCTTACAATTTCAAACTAGGGATTAAAGCTTAAAATTGGAAATAGAGGCTACTAGTTTATTTAGTGTTTGTACAGGGTTTGGCACCCATCTACAACTTTGACAAGAGGGTGGACTTATAATTGAAGTGAAAGGTACCACGTGACTTAACACGTAGGCATGAAGTCGAAATAGAAGGCCATTTGAAACACTTCACCTTGCAAAAGTATTCCATATTACAAAAAATATTTACCTTGGGAACTTAATGTCACAAGAGAGGGTAATCCTTGATGCACAAACTTTACGAACTTGGGGATTTATGGATCATTCACTTCACCAACTTACCTCAAACAAGGTGGCTTTCTAACAGGCTTCCCATTGATTTTTTTTGAAGACAACACACTCCAAAACTAAATCTAATGAGATCAAAATCAAACGGTGATACAAAGTTCCTTTTAACCCAAAACTTATCATATGGAGGTCAAAATTTAAAAAAATTTAAAGGTGTGGCCCCAAAGGCACCATGAGAAAGTTGGGGATGACAACCATCTTGATTTGGCCATTAGTTAGTGGATGAAAGGAAGTGGAGAAGCATATTTGGCAGTTAAGAAGCTTCCACAGTGGTGAAAATGTGAAAGGGCACATAGATCCTTTTGCTTAAGGTAGCTTATGCATTCGGATATGGGATCATGATTATATTTTGAGACACGTGAAGGGTAAAATTGGTGGAATTCAATATCATTATTGTTGATAAGATATATGTTATGAATACTAACGTGGTCATGGAAGTTTAGTGGTTGCAGTTCATGGGACAATACTCACAAAATCATCAAAGTAGATAAACTTTACTTTAGAAGTGAAAGTTGTGATGTTTAGAAAAATGGAAGTAGCAGGGGCATCAAGATGCTTGGTTGTGGAAGGCATTTGTACTTTCTCATTTAATGGCAAGCTATATAAACATGATTTTGATATTCAAAGTTTTTTGAATAAGTATAATGTGGTGTCTAGTTATTTGCCCCTAGGATCACAGCCAAATAAAGGAACCTAACGCATCATAAGTTTGGATTCAAGCTCCAAACATGTTAGCCACCCAAGATGCACAAAAGGATAAATTGCAAAAGATGAAATGCTACAAAATTACATTGAAGGGAATCTTGTGGCTTCACTGGTTGCAAAATTGAAAGTCGTTATTTTCAACATTGCACATACTTGGGAGAGGACCAAATATGCAAATTTAAACATATGTTGAAAAAGTTTTGGTTTCTCATGTCAATTCACAATAAACGTTTTTACAATGAATTGAGCTGATTTATTATTGCTAGCACATATCAAAAGATTGTTGGAAGTACAATTACTATTGGGCAATGTGAAAGCTATGCAGATTTTACACTCCTTGGAGAATACAATAGAGTTTCTGGGGTTCGTATCAAGGATAAAACTCGCAACAAGAACGCTGCTACAGCGGATCAAATCCAACAAAAGATGGAAGTGAGTAAAGTACAAGAAGAATATGTTGCAAAAATCAAAGGTGCACATCCCATTGAAAAGGCAGAAATTGGTGCAAATGTAAGTAAGAAGGAGCTCAACAGAAGGATAGCAAGAAATATTGGAGTGTTCCAATAAATTTCAGAATAAAACAAACAACCAAATTGGGTATATATAAGGAGTCTACAAGTGTTTTGTGCATGACTATGGATCAACACGCAAAGCAATTTGAGAATGAGAAAGATAAAATATATGCATCGCATAGAAAGATGGAGAAGGCTTCAAGGGAACTACATAAACAGGCCTCAGCCAAAGTTTTACAGCCAAAGGAACATACTACATGACACAAAGAATTCAAAACATAGTATTGCAAATTCCCAAAGATGAAATGGGGATCCAGGTATTACAAATATGGTCATTTGGGGAGAGTCAAAGCGATTGAACTTGCATCGCTTGACGACAAACAATTTTGGAAATTACGGACTGTTATGTCCCCTTTTCTAAATATTTTTAATTGAAGAAATAATTTAATAATAATAATTTAAGTTGTTCAAGTAACTTTATTTTCATAATATGATAAAAGGACACATTATTATTATAAAGCGGGCCAAAAAGAAATATTTTATTAAAGTGTTTTAAATGCTTTTAAGGTTGGAATTAAAATGATTATTATAAAAGGAGTTGGGCTCAAAAGAAATTATTGTTCATTAATCATTGAAATCAAACCCTATTCCAAAGCTTGAGCCTTTGTGTTCATCTTTTCACCCAAAGATGAAAACTCTTTGGTGTGCAAGATTTGAGGACAAAAACCCTCTAATTCCTGTCGTGTTGATTACATCCATAGATCATATGTGCCGAAAGATTTAAATTTATTCCGTTTCAGTTTGCTACAGTGATCCGTACCACTACTACGGTGATTTGTACCGTTGCTATAATATTATGTACCATTGCTACATTACTTTCATACCGCTACCCTTCTTGTAATATCTCCAATAAGGAAATCGTTGGAATTAAATAAGGAAATCGTTGTAATTAAATCGCCAGCATTAAACTCAATCGTCAAATTTAATCACAGCATTAAGAAGAATTAAATGGGAAATCGCCACTCTCAAAGAGGAGCGCCACACTCAAGGAAGGTTGCCTTACAACATTAGTTAATAATCAACATTAATTACTAAACATCATTAATTAAATGGAAAGTCGCTACTTTTGGAGGAGACACATCTTTTTAATGGAAGGCTTGAAGCTATAAATAATCAGCCATTGGTTTGGAAGAAGGCATCCAATCATATACATTCAAACATGCAACTTTGTACAAGCATCATGCTTTACAAATGCCCTTGAGGATGTAACCCCTTAATTGTGTAACTTGATCTCAACGACGAAAACCCTTGTTATCAAATAATCCAAGGACGAAACCCCTTGAGGATTAATACTCTATTATTTAAAATTCTGAATTAAAATTCATTTTATTATATGAATTATTATTTCAAGTTTAAAATCAATATTTCTTTTAAAAGGGTTTTCCACGGAATCTAAATTATCATATAATATTCCGATTAGGAATATTACATTTTGTTGTACGTTGTCAATAAAATTGGATTTTTATGTTGCATAAAACATGTAAGGGTTTCTTGCATTTTATCTTTATTATTTAGTTGTTATTCAGTAGTATCATCATTTGTGTTTTGTGGCATTCTGTACATTATGATAAAGGTTTCAGTTGGGTCTAGTACTTTAGTATTATATGTTGTTATTTGGTAATTTTATTGATATTTTAGTTTTAAAAGAGAATCACAAAAAGAAATCAAAATTAATAAAATCCCAGAAAGGGACATTTCAGTAGAGTATGATGTTTATCTTTTAAACTAGTTGTGTATTTGAGGCTATGGAGATTGGAGTTTTGCCTTTTCTTGTTGGTTTGGTAGGGCAGTTTAGACCCATTTTTATGCACTTGAGTTGTAAGTTGAAAACCTGAAAGAGCGACTTACATAATCTTCCCATTAAGTTGCAAACCCGAAAGGGCAACTTAAAGAATCTTCCCATTAAGTTGAAAGGGAAGTTTAATGAAGACATGTGATGAAAACCCGAAAAAGCATCATTGAGTTGTAGATTGTTTTTATACAAGTTCTATGATCCCATTATTTTTTGATTCATTTATGTAATTTAGGATACTTCCCTTTCAAGGGGGAACATTAGGGGTCAAATTTTGAGTTTTAGATTGTTGATTGTTGAGTGACTTGATGTTGTGGATCCTAAGTGTATGGACATTTCAATGATATTTTAAGTTGATATGAATTGTGATGATACTACAAAGATGCATCTGGATATATCAACTTACTGATACTTTTGTTCATTGTGGATACTTTTCTACATATGACTTAGTTGTTGACACTTTGTTGAGTCGCTAGATGTTGATCTATCTACTTGTGCACTTAATGGATCTTTTTGAACATGACTTGTAGTTTCCAGAGTACCTATTTGTGGACGATTAAAGCACTTGTATGTGTATTTTGTTGCTCAATATTTGATCATTGCGACTGGATGTGTGATGTTGGAATTGGATACTTGTGATCGACATGTATGTCGATTTTTGTTGCAGATTTAGCACATTGCCAATCGTGTTCAAGTGATTTCAGATTTCTGAGGAATTGTCCCGGATTTGTTACTTGACTCATATTGGCCACTGAGGATTGGTCATCTTTGATTTCAGCTTATTGTAGCACCGGAAAAATATGGGTCCTAATTCATGTGGGTATTGAGGAAGGGACATGTGTCAGTTCCCAGGATTTTTTGATATCTAGATTTTGAGTGACTGATGTTCAAACCAGTAGTTGATACATCAAATTGTCGAGTTTGGCACTGCACATTCCAGAGGGGTTCTATACAGGTGGTTGTTCCACTCTCATCTGACAAGGGGAACATGCAGATTTAGAATTCGAGCTGAGAAATTTCAGAGTGTGTTCGTGAATCTTGAGTTGTGGACTTGATCTTGAAACAATTTGTGCACACCTTGAAGCTGACTGCATCAGCATTGTTTTTTGACCACTTCAGTTTGTATATCGATCATTGGATACAATTTGTGGTGATATACTACAGATGGGCACCAGGATATATTTTAGATTTTCAGTTTAGAGAGAAGACTTTCAGTGTATTTTTAGTTTGATGTTTCCAGATGTTTTGGTTGTGAGATACCTTGGCGGGTCTCAGAGGATCAATATGTGAGATTGTCACCATACTTTCTGCCTTGAAAGAGAGTATATCTGCAAACTGTTCAACATGTAGGATGTATATAATAGCTGCTGAATCCTTCAAATTGTATGCTAGACTAACTGCACATAAGTTGGACAGATCGAAGTGTCTATGCATATTATTTCATTCAAGGACAGTTTGCATCCACTTAACCTCATCTTTGCAAATTTACTTATACCTGACAAATTAAATGTCATATTATTTCGTTCAAGGACAGTTTGCATCCACTTAACCTCATCTTTGAAAATTTAATTATACATGACAAACTAAGTGTGCATAGCATCAGTTTTTAGCAACATTTCTCTCCTTCCCTCATATCTTCCTATTTATTTCATTATCATAATCTGACAGGACGTATCACTTGGTATAATAGCCTCATTAAGGTCTAATCCAAATACATCCAAGCTTGCTCGAGATCCATCCTTGCTGGGTACCATTTTTCTCAGTCTCAAATTGTGCTTGGTCGTGGCACCTTGCCCACCCTGTTGGCAACCTCTGACATTGTCTGTTGTTTTTGCATTTACTGCTACTATACAGTAGCAAACAATTGTCTGCACTTTTGGCTGAGCTGTAGGTCTTTCTGCACACCAGCATTTAATTTTTGCTGGTCTTCTCCGCTGGGAAATTCTGAAGACATTCTGATGTGACATTTGAGCGGCTGTTCACTTTGTTGTTCAAGATTTATCGCCTCCAGCAACAACAATGTAAATTCAATCATTTCTGCTCAAAGCAGATTAGGTAAGTAGAAGGATTTTGCTTCAGTTTGTTTCCTTCAGATTACTTGTTTAACAGGTCTTTGTTATTTCTCCCTTTCATTAGTGTTTTTAAAAAATTGGTAGGGCTAGTTGACGCAAGCTCCTCAAGCATCACCCAGAACGCCGGCCTGCTTCAATTCCTTACCAAAGAATTGCATGTTCAATGGTAACAATAAAATGAGTTTCAACTTAAACTCATAAATCAGATGTCAAGCACGTTCCAACAACTCATGGGACAATAGCAATCTGCCAGTTCTATTGTTAGGTCCCTCCCGATTTCCCAACCTACTTTCAATCTGGACAACAAGATATCCATTCCCCATTTTGATGGCACAATCAACAGGGATAAGGTGGAAGCTTGGATTCGCAGACTGAAGGCATATTTCAAGATATATCCAACACTGACAAAGCCACACATATTATGGTAATTGAGGTCCATATGAATGATCAAGCCCACACTGGTGGCAATCTCACATACAACTTCTGAAAGCGACACATATGCCAGCAGTTGAGACTTAGAAAGAGTTCAAAACGACTGTTTGAGCCCAATTTTACCTTTTCAGGTATGAAGGGAATAACTTGTGTATGACAAACAAATATAGAGGTTTGCATAACAAAGATGAAGATAAACACACAGATGCACACAATTTTCACAAAGGAAAACCATTTCGAGTAAAAGACCTAGCATAAAAACCTTCTTGATTACAACATAGACTTGGCCATCTTACAGTGCTAAACCAAATCTCAAGGTTCTATAAACTTCATAGAACATTTTACAGTATTTTACAATGCACACACTTGAACATGTGTATTCAACATTCAACAACCTTTGTGACACATATCCTTCCTTAGAAGAAGTGTGCCTTTATTAGGCACTCAGTAACGTTTGCACAACAACGGAATTTGCATTCACGTACTATTGACTCAAGTTATACAAGTGTAATGCTTGTGATGTAGAGGAGTTAGTCAAATACAACCAATATACAATCTTTGCTTCTTTCGCCAACCTCTACTGGCCTTCTTGAGGAATCAATTTCAATGTTCAGACAAATCTAGAAGGCTTTAGATCACACAAATTGGTATTTAGATGCCCAATATCATCCCTTAACAACTCTCAAAATTTGACATTCTAACTCAAAAGGGAAGGTTCACTGTTTTCAAGTTTTTGGTGTTTTTAGGCCTCTTCTTGTAGCCCTCTTGAGGCAGTTTTATGGGGTTCTTTTTGTGCACAGAAAGATTCCAATCAAACAAATGTACTTTTTAGACACCCACTAAGGGTTTACATTAGCATACCAAGTTTTAGATCCTATCTCTCTATACAAGTACAAACTCTTAGTCCTTATGTTAACCAATTAGGTTTCCTATTAGGTCTCCTAGGTCCACCATAATGTTTTGGCTTTAAATAACTCCACACATGCCAAAATGCAAATCTAATGTCTGATTCACCTTTAGGATGGAAAACCGATAATCTCTACCAAATTTGAGGCTCTGGTTCACTTCCCCTATACCCAAACCATGAAATGGTCTCAACTCTTCAATATGTCTTTCTCACAAGCCGCGTAAGAACAAGTTTTGATTTTTAGGAACAAAATGAGGTTTTGATTGTTGTTTAAAGTTGGAAAAGGTCTATGCAGGGTCGGAGAACACTCAGGTATGTGAAACACCTTTCTTTGTTTGACAAAAGACCCAAGAAAACACAAACTTACCTATAGAAGCACCCACAAAGGTAGGGTACGGGCATGTACTTGCAGAGTTTGTGAAATGGGTTGTGTCTGAGTCTTTCTTGAAGTTTCTATCCTCCAAATAGGTTGACTTCAATGTCTACCACCTGTCTACAACTTCCTTTACACAAAGAAACACTTAAACAAGGTAAAGATCTTCCATTCCCTATTGAGAATGCAACAATTCACTTGACTGTGTATGTAAGTTGAAAGAACCTTGCTTTCTTGTTAGATATCAATCTTTGTCAATATGTCCACATGAACCATTTAATCACACCATTCATTTATAGAAGTTGCAATGCCAAATCAGTTTTAGCAAGACTCAAATCTTTCATTAGTAATCAAATCTGATTGATAGTCAAAACTTACATTCACTTGCACAGAATTCATATAATTGTCTTGTTCCTAAGCCTGTGTTTTCTTCTTTCTCATTCTTGGAGCCTTCAAAACTCCTCCTTCCTTTCAATTATGAATTAAATGCAATCTTTTACAACACATTATATATCCCTATAAAACCTCTAACTACTCAAGAATCTCCAACGTAGGTCTTGCATCAATTTTAAAATGTATTGGTTAATAAGACTATTAACCAACTTAGTAAATGTTAAGACCCAAGGTGCTTTACACATTGGAGAACTCATGAAGACTCTTTAAACACATGACACAACTAGAACCAATCATGCCAAACACCGAAAATTTGCTAAATGTCTCCAAAACCAAACATAGTTATTCAAATATTTGAAACTGAAGTTTGGCAGGAATGTGCCAAATTCAAATTCTAGACTACCTAAGCTAACCTAAACACTTGGAAATGATTCTCAAGTGTGTGCTATGACCCCTAAGACCTTTGAAACAATCTAAATGACCCCTGAAACAACTAAATCAATCCAAAAATGAACAAAACAAACCAAAATTCAAGCTTGGAGTGATGCTCCTGCATCAACGTGTCAACAGCTCCATGTCAGAGTGCCACCAAGACGTTGCTAGCACTTCTTCAGTTTGACAGATACAGTTAGACAAGTGTATGACACACCTTAAGATAACCTTTCATTGCTCAATATGTTGCACATCTCCTTGCAGCATCTTAGTGCGCTTCAACCACTATGCACCACTTCGCAACCTTCCATGGTGCAATAAAACCATGCAAAGTGTCGTACGCTGCTCTACCATCATCCCTACATGATTTCAACCATTGTGCACCACTTTGCAACCTTCCATGGTGCAATGAAACTATGCAGTGCCCTACGCAACTCTACTAGCATTCTCGTATGCTAACAACTTTGCACAACTATCATAGGCAATCTCTAAGCAAGTTTGTGCAACCAAACATGCTTGCACACTCAACCTGCACAACATCCCACACAACCATTGTTTGCACAGCACCTACTTTGCACATAATTACCATTGTACAAATCCATTCAAAGTTGAAATATTTCCCAATAACCTTCCACTTTTTGAACATGCATTCATCCTCCACCAAGAGAAAGAAAGAAATAAATTATATTAATGTCCACATATGACCAAAAGTAGGTCAATGGGATTCGAGGATACAGATGCTAACAATAGAAAGCTCTAAGAAGAGAGAATCCTAGAAGCCAAAAAAAGGAATAAAGTACATAAGACAAAATAAAGCAGTGTGCCACTAACAAAGGTGGCAATGAAACCATTACAAATAGCAATGAAGGACAAACAAGAGCCCCCAAAAGCAAGTGACGATGAAGACTGGAAGACCTCATTGAATATCTTTGTTTGTGATTTAAGTGGAGGAGTCGTCTTAGCCATCATCGATCACTGTGAAAAGATATGATAATGCTTGTAGGGGAGTACCCTATGTTGGAGGGGCCGGACTGGGAGATCCTAGGAGGAACTAAAGCACTTCCTCTAGAATCTCCCCTAACATCCAAGGCCAGTGTACCTCCCGTGATAGAAAAGAAACTTGTAATAAGTCTACCCTTGTGGTTTGGGTGGCGACCGATAAAAAGTCGATCCATGTCGCCAAAAAGGAGCAAAGTCGCACCGATGAGGAGCAGAGCCACGATGCCAAGGGAGAGCAAGTTAGCAGATTTGAGTAATTTGAGTAGCAATAGTGTGTTGTGAGAAGCTTCACCTAACTGATCTATCAGCTTTGATGTGTGAGCTATCAGTTTTTAAAGGGCACTTAGTGCTGCCAATCACCTAGATGGGTTGGAAGAAAGAGGTGATCAACATGGGAGCTCTAGAACCTTTAGGCTCCCCCTATAGGGATCTGCATTGGATGGTGAAGGCCTCACAAAGATAAAGAGCCAGGGACCGTTAGTTTAGTAATCCAAAGAAAGTAGATAGAGTGTTGCCTTAGTCCCTATAGAGGTAGTGATATCTTCCCCGAATCTCATAGTAAATGGGCCATTTGAAAATGAAGTGTTACTCGGTCTTCAACTCCTAAAGGGACCAAAGAAGGCAAATCCAGCCCTGAAGGAGAATGCGGTGATCAGTTTCAACCTATAACTAATGAGAACACACTCTCATCTGGCCAAGGGGAAACCCCAAGTCGTGGGGCCAATGGAGTTGGAGATAGTGAGGGCAATGAATAATACCATCTACTACTTGTAAGAAATGCTTGACATAAAAAGCAAGTTGGGGTTGAGCAGCTCGAGAGGGGAGATTCAGGTGGCCTAGATATAATGTTTGTAGATGTCCTCTTTGGCAGCTCTACTAATGACATCCTTTGTAGGGAGGAGTCGAGTGGGCCATCCATGGAATATATGAAAGAGGGTAGCCTATCAATAGAGATGCCAATAGAAATAAAGATCAACCTAGTCTCAAAGTACCAATAGTACAAACGTTTGGTGAGGACCAATGAAGCAATCTTCTCTAAAGAGCAAAGTGCTAAGTATGGATAACTCTAACAACCAGGAGTTGGGTCCGCCAAGGATCTAAGTTTGTGGATATAGAAAGTAATCCTGAAGATAGTCTCAAGGTGTAGCCACTAGGCGGCAAATTAGATTTGGACAATGTGCTAAGGAACTATCTGCTTGCAATGGATCGTACGTTGTAGTATGAGAGTCTAGCCCCTTTCAAGACGGGCCCAATCAACAGCCCCCAAGCTGGTCTCCAAATCTCTGAACCATATAACGTTATTGGTTTCATGCTTGTATCAAAAAGGTATAACTTGGAAGGGATGTCTAGGAAGTGGATCTAGAAACACGGACGTTCCAAGACAAAAAGAGAGGCATATCCCTTGCAAAGGCATGGATGAGAGGCAACCTTCATGCTAAAGAATGGACCCCCAAATATGTCTAGGCTGATGTGATCTCTAGAAGTTCCCCTTTGTAGAAAAACTAGAATCCAAAAAGAGCCTATAGAGATAATAAAGATCGTGACCTTAGTTTTACTAACGTTGACCACAAGTTGTCGAAGTTCGGAAAGTTTTACGAAGGTTGACCACAATTAGTGAGAACTTGGTACTAATTGCCTTGGTCAATGAATCTACAACTTTTTCCTTTGTGCCCACCTTCTCTAGATATATATTTCTCTCTTCCACCATTTCACTTATAAAATGATATTGCACATCAATGTGCTTTGTTTCGAGAATGATACTCAAGGTTCTTTGCCAAACAGATTTCACTTTGACTATCGCAACCTTTCCTTACAATCTTTTGTGCAAACCCAAACACATAACACAATCATTGAAGCCACACCACTTCCTTGCTTGCATGAGTAGTTGTGGTATATTTAGCTTTAGTGGTAGATATCACAACACTAGTCTATCGTATGCTCATCCAACTTCCAACTCCACCAAACAAGTTGAACACATACGCATTGCAAGACGTATGGAAATCAAAGTTTCCATCCCAATTGGAATCCACAAATCCCACTATATTCAAAGTCTTGCTTCACCAAGCATACCTTGATAGCAAATCGAAACATAGTCAAAAGTTCTACGCATATCCCTGAAGATCCTCTTCACCACGGCCTAGTGCTCCATGCCCGGACTGGACATAAAACTGCTGACTACTTCCACTACTTGCGCAATGTCAGGTCTTGTACAAACCATTGCATAAATCAGGCTTCCGACATCACTCGCATACAAAACCTGACTCGTATCCTCCAAATCTTCTTATGTCTTTGGGCATTGCATAATTGATAGCATTCCCATAAATGGCCTCCAAGCTCCAAATTTTGCACATCCCTTGCCCTGGAAGTTCCCGTATCATAGTTGCAACCCATTCCTTTCCCCTTGTACTCATATGTTCCTTTGCTTGGGAGAGAAATGCTCTAAATGTAATTTTGTTCTTGATGTTTTGGGGGTTGTATTTACAATTTGCAGCCTTGCAATTGTCCACCAAAACCAAGATTTTCACCCCCAACTTGCCTTTTGGTAATTCCTTCATGTATCTAACCTCAAGAGGATTCGTCATGAATCTACAATCCACTTTAGGTGGGTTGGAACTGCCACACTTAGCATGATAGGAAAATATATTATGGTTGGCTCTTATGGCCCTCCTTCCTTGCATGTGTACCTTGGAGTGTGTGCTCCTTTGGAAGGTACCCCAATGTGATCTTGCACCTAGAACTAACATGTTAGTGTAAACAAGAGTGATTAGACACACTTTTCCGATCACTTCATCATTCCTTATAAGCATTTATTAAATCCTCTTCTATGCCTTGCATTTTCCTTAGAAATTCTCCTCACATGGATTCCCAAGGGTTTGTTTATGTTATCCCGAACATGGCTACTGTTGTACCTGTAGGAAGAGTGCTACTCACATGTGCTAGAATGGTTATGGCAGCAGTGTATTGCTATCCCTCTTCCCAACAAAGGGCAGTCCTTGCCAATGTTGCAAGAAACGAGAAACGAAGAAACGTGACGGAAATGGAAATGAAAACATAAAGAGAAATAGAATTGTGAGGGGTTGCGCATAAGAAACGTATTTGAGTATATATATAATTTTGTATTTCTAAAATCATTAAAATTCAACTATAAACATAGCTAAAACATTTCAATTTGCATAAAAAACAATAGACAATTTATGTAATTTTGGAAAAATAAAACTACTTTAAATATTTTCATTCTAGACCCTGCAACACTCCAAGTTGAAGGATTACTAGTACTTCTATTTCTTTGACTCTCCTCTCTAAATGATTAGAATCTAAGGATATAGAATAGGACATCTACATTATCCTCTAACATTTCAAATGGCAACTCATCATCACCATCATCTATAGAGCCAACATAATCCCACATTCTATGAGGCCCTCAAAGGTAATTAGATGAAGCACGAAACAATAGGCAAAGGTTGGCATGTACATAAACAAGGTCCTCCACCTTTTTGTTCCCAAGCATATTATGATTCACTAAATGGATGAAGACATACTCATTGCAATTAAGCTCACATGTAAAAGCACTATACACATGTGAAGCAAAATAAATTTAGAATAAATACAAGATTAATTTAAATTTTAAATAAAATTTAACAACCACTAAATTTATAGTTTCAAAATTAATTGCCGTATTGCATTCAACTATTAAGTGAGAGAAATAGATTAAAAATATTAAAACCTTGAGATATGACACAAATGGTTTTCATTTGAAGTAGGGGTGCTGTTGTCTCTTATGTCTCCCAAAATTTTATGATTTTTAAGTAGGCACGATCATATGCGACATCATGATGAGAAAAAATTCCCTTTGCATTAATATATTGTGAGAATTTCTCCTTAATTTAAACATGCTCCTCTCTCATGGCATAAAATCTATTAAGATATATTTTCCATACTTAAAATACTTCATCTAACCATGGTTTCTTATGAAACCATCTAAGATTAAGTGTAACTCTTTTGCACCAATTTCTTTTACCCTGCCCTACAAATATAATTGAATAATAAATATAAATAAACTAGTACAGAGTTATATTTAATAAAGATTTAGATTTTAGTACTTAATTTTTTTAATTTAATTTTTCTTTTTGAATTCATCTTAAGTTTCAAATGCTTAATATTTTAATATTTAATCTTACTTTTTAATATTTAAAATTATTATTTTTAATTAGAAACATACAATGTGTTTAAATATAAATTTAAAAGAATAAATATATTTAATTATTATTTTTAATAATAAATATGAAAAAAACATTTCATACAATTTTTTTATTATTAAATTTATTTTAAATTCAACTAAAAAATTATTTTAAAAATATTATTATTAAAACATGTAATAAAATTATTAAAATTAATAATAATAAAAATTAAAATTTTATTCAAATTAATAATAATAAAAATTATCTAAAAGTAAAAATTATCTAATAATAATAATATGCATGTAAAATTATCCAAATTAAAATTAGTGTTTAGAATCTTTTAAAAATTATTTTTCTTTTATTTTTAAGAGTTGTGGGAGGGTCCGTCATATCAAGTTATTAAAATTTAATAAATTCGTACCCACACGTTCTAAAAATTAGTACCCACACGACACACGAGATATGCTCAGCGCACACCACTCTCCCTGGGTTTTTCAAAATAATTATTTTCTTTCCTTAATAGGCCAACAAATAGCCAATGAGATAACTGATGACTAAAGTTCAAAAAAGCTATACCCAATATAGTCTACGTTAATTCCATTTGACTGCCTACGTTTAACATTGCAGTTTTGCATTGCCGACATGCCCAACAGATGAAACGGCGTTCAAACCCTACGTGACAGTTCAACGACCGTTCAAAATGTCGTTGCCGTCGCATATGCATTTCCACCTATTAAAACGTGAAACGTAGAGAGGTCATTACATTTCTTGCATCAGGAGTCCTTGCTGTACTCAATAACACCAATCATGGGATAGCTGGCAATATACTCCCAACTTGCTTCCAAGCTCAAAATTTTGAACATTCCTTGGACTGGAAGCTCTCCCAACATATCTGAAATCCACTCATTTCTTATGACATGTGCAGTCAGGTATCCCATAATTAGTGGGCTATGATCATGCATTACAGCAATGTCATCAACCTTAATTGTGAAATTTTTTAACAATAACTTACCCTTTTGATGTTTCCTTTTGCAACCAACCTTCAAAATAAATTTAGTGACCTTCAAGCTCCTACCCAAAGAGCTGGAACTGTTATGGGCAACATGGTAGAAAGTTGTACAATTGCTGCCCCTTATGGTTCTCTTGGGCATTCTCAACCAAACATGCACCTTGGAGAGGTGACATCCTCCTTCCTTTATGGGATCCAAACACCCATTATGGCTTCCAATGAACCTTAAGGCTCTCTCTTCAAGTCCATGATATGGTTCATTAATTTTACTAAAACCAACAATCTTGAACCAAAGTAAAACCTTACCCTTTTTGTGAACCACTGGAGTGCCTACTTCTTGAATGCCCATGTAAACACCTTCCCAAAGAAGGCAGCCTTGTTGTGAAGCCCGATGAAGTGCCACTCTAGCCCATAGTTCACTTCCAAGCTGCCCTTTTCCCTCATACCTCCAAAGTGGCATATGAGTGCAAAACAATTGTAGAATTTCTCCCTCCAAGGTATACTTATTCAAAAAGGAGTAAATATTCATACCTAGGTACTGCTGCCCTAACCCAGACTTTTCAAAGCCTAGGACACTTACCATGCTTAGAGAGAGACAAGTTTCCATTCTTGAATGTAGCTGCCTCATCACAACATTTTCAGAATTTCTTGCATTAGAAACGGGTTGGACTTCCACACTTTGAAGGGTCTATTCCCATTCGAAAAATTCGAACTCGTTGTCATAGGAAATGGGCTGAGATTTCGCAATTTGAAATGGCTGTCTTAAACAATAATTTCCAGAATTTATTATGCTTACCGAAAAGGGTGTGGGATGGATCCCCACATGTTGAGGTGGCTGTCCCAACTCGGAATTCGCTGCCTTTTTTGTCTTCCTTGTTGCCCATGCAATCGGTCTCTCATGGAAGGTCCCTTCCATCATCCTTGGGGTCACCTCCGGGTGTGCCTTATTGCTCAAACCATGCAAAATCACCTATTTCCCATCCACCTTAAACTTGAGCTCTATGGTTTGGTAGTTTTGGGTGTTCTCCCCAATTGAATCCAACCATTGGACTCCTACCACCCTTTTTAAAATGTGTACCATGTTTTCCTTGTTCGAAATCAATTCTGATTTTTCCCTTATTCCAATGAAAGGAACAGCTACAATACATTGAAATCAGAATTGTTACCATTTGTAGATCGCAAAATATTACCGGAATCCCACACCTTTTGGCAACAATAATTATAAACTTGAATCAAGGGGTCCACTTGCCCCATATTGTAAACTGTATGCCTTATTTTATCACCCCTTTTAGCATACTTCCTATGAGGACAAGAAACCTGAAATGGCATAGCGTGAAACAGTAAATCTAATATGTTACCAATATTTTCATACCTTGGGCTGCAATCAAGGAGTTTACTTACTTTGGCTGATGTGAAAATTTTAGATAGATTTGTACTCATATTATTAATCTTGTCAAGTGCCTTCCCATGGCTTTTCTGAAAATCATCCTCATATGCTTCTTGAATTGATGCATACCTTTTTATGCATGGATTCATTCCCTAATGAACTGATGAGAGTGTGCTTAATAGGGACAAGTTCCTCACTTGTGCATTCAACAAGTGATGTGTTTTCCTTCTTGAATTCCTCTTTATTCTGCTTGTGCATGCAATCATTCGAAGTCAAAAAAATATCATTTTCTTTCTCATGACTTCATACCTTCCATGGATTACTCTTTCTCAATTTCTTGAAAATCTGATTTTTCTTTCTTTGGCTCATGCTCCACGATTTCTTCCTCTTGGGTTGGGATATTTCTCCCACTTTCCCTTGGTATGTTTGATGCCTCTATGAATTGTTCACTAACCCCTTTCATATCTGAATTCTCTTGTTTTTTTATTCCTTCATTGGAATCCTCATTGAGGGTTTGACCCTCCATCTTTCCCCTTAACAATTACTCGCAGTGCAATCTTTTCTTCCTTTTGCTCTATTGTAGGGTTTTGGACTTCAAACCTTGTCTTTTTCGTTTTTTTCCTAGAGGTCTAAGGCATAACCCTACAAACTTCATCCATGTTTTGGGACCTCGTGCCCTTATTTCCCTCTGAGATTCTTTCATATCTTGCAACATATCTTCCATGGCTTCCAGTGTTGTCTTCATCTTTTTGCCACTGCCCTGCATGAAGAAGAGTTTGCAAACAATTCGCTACCCATAACTGGCCAGAAAATGGATCTGATACCACTGTGATATCCTCAAACTGGGGCAAACCCTGAAATCTGAATTTTATCACCAAATCCTAACCACAGGTAATATGTTTTTTCTGATTTTTCCAACAAGCCGAGATATTCAAACCCTCACCGAAGCTGCAATAAATTATCCTAAACCCTAACAGCAAAATAATGAATTTTATGCAGAATTTTAGGGCATCAAATCAAGATATAAAATTAGTTTCCAAGGTATCAATACATAGAGAATTTACAGCACCTTATGAAGGTCCTTCCCACCCCAAATTCTCAATATTCTTTGAAAAAATAATTATATAAATTTAGCAATAAATATGGCCAACCAATTAGACTCAAAACTGAATTTTTCCAATGCATATGGCCGGAAATAAATCATAAAAATTACCAAAAAATATCATAATTTTTCCAATGCATATGGCCGGCAATAAATATGGCCAACCAATTAGACTCAAAACTGAATTTTTCCAATGCATATGGTCGGAAATAAACATAAAAATTACCAAAAAATATCAGGCTGCTGTCCAGCCCTTAGAAAGGCCAATTTAGGCCTTGGAGGTCACTCACCCACCCTAGGAGGATGGTCGCTAGACACCCCAAGGGTTGCACCGCAAACCCTAGCCATTGATCCTCACTTGCCAACTTCCTTACCACTCACCACCACCTCCAAAGGCTGTTTTCTCACTACTGCAATCAGAATTGGTATTCAAAAAACCGTTGTTAGTCCAATATGCTCAATGCAAGTTCCTTACCACGCTGCCGTAGATGAAAGTAAGAGTTTTTGTCCTTACTTCAAACTTCCATTGAAAGGTTTCTTCTTCAATGGATAAGCTAAGTGTTTTCGTTCTTTAAGCTTACAAATTTAATTATCCAAATTAGCATGCCCCTCAAATGAATTACAATCCCTTATAAATAATTATCTTGTTAGTTGGGCACCCCACATGAAGGGAGAGTAAAAGTGAACCATAAGGTCAGCTTTTTTTTAGTATCACTTAAAGTTCTTTTTGAGTCCTTTAAGTCAAAAAGGGATCTCTTCAATGCAAAATTAGATTTACTTAGTGAAAACTCACGTTTTACCTTTGAAGAGGGGGAAATAGTGCCTCCCATTTTGCCCTTCTTCCCTTAGCCTAGGGAAAACACCAAAAGACTAGGCTAAAGGCTATGTCCATGCTTAGGCCAAAAAGGGGGACATGATATATAAGGACTTCTTTAGCCTACAGACCATGTCCTCCTTCTCTTTTACCTTGAAGCTTTCCGGCTACAACATATAGATTTCTTCTTCAAGCTCTCCATGCAAAAACATTGGCTTAACATCCATCCGATCTATCTCAAGATCAAACACAGTAGTTGTAGCTAAAACAAACCTAATTGAAGTCAATTTTGTAACAGAGGAGAAGGTCTCGCCAAAGTCAATTTTGTAGTGACCCCAAATAGGATCTCAAGCCAAAATAAGTAAAATAACTGAATGCTGCCCACAAACTCAGCAAACCCTAGCCCCAATGATCTTTCCAAACCCTTACAAAATGACTCCATAAATGCTTTAATAAGTAGCAAATGAAAAATTAAACTTGTGTACCTTGTTGTAGTATGAACTATGAATATTGCTGCTGGAAATAGGTGTAAAATTCTGCTAAATAAGGTGCTGGTACAGCAGTCCTTAACCCTTGAAATCAGCCTTGAAACTCCTTGGATTTTCCTCTTCAAAATTAGGCCAACAATCCTAAATAAAATCCACGCTTCCCAAGAACAAATCCAGCTCAATAAGATCACTCAAAACCTTCACACAAGTCGTCCAGCTTCAAGGAAAATTAGGAATAATTTTCTGAACTTTATTCTTTTCAAATCTACCCTTAATAAATTATTATTTTTCCTCAAAACAGCTGAAACTTAGAAAATTTATAACTTCTGAAATACTCAAAATTTTAATGCAAATGATAGCTCAAAATAACTACAAAATTAGTAGCTATCAAACAAAATTAGAATCGGATTTTTCCCTCCATGAGAAGTCCCTCAAAAGTAGTACCGAAGTTCTGAAAACCCTAGTTTATCAACCAAAAATTATGCAGATAATTTTCTAAATATCAAACCCTTGAAATAAACCCTCAACAAAGCTTTCCAAGCCTTCAAACCAATTCACCATTCTTGGGAAAAATACATAAAAAATACCAAACCCTAGGAGAGGGTTTTATCCACCAAGGACCCTCCGAAGAAGGTTCCCCAAGCCCTTAAGCCAATCACCCAAGGAAGAAACCAGCAACTATCACTCCACGAGCAAATTGCCAAGCCTCTAAATCACTTTGCCAATCCACAAGACAAATTGCCAATCTCTTCAAGTGGTTCGTCCACCTTCTAAACCTGCAAATTTCGTTAGATAAGATCCTCAAATAAATCCTCAAAGGCGTAGCACAATTTCCGATAAATAGGGGGTGTTAATAGACACCGTTTATAGAGCATCATAGCTCTTGGAGGGTAACATTTTCCAAGAAACTATGCCGAAGACAATCAAGCTTGACATACTTGACCTCTTTTCCAAATATCCAAATTCACATAATCTTCAAATGAATCCTCCTCCTTAAATACCCTCCAAGTGTAGCACTCCAAAATAGAAAAATAGGGTTAATTTAAAAACAACTTAAGTCTTATAAGCCAAGACCCATAACTCCCCCACTTAAGTGAAATATACATAAAGTACTTTTTTCTCAAAACATAACTCAAAATTAGAAATATAAAGTTCCTTTTTCATTAGTAACTTTTCACAAGTGGTCCACCATGTCCCATAACCTTTTTCTACCTTTAGCCATCGGAAACAAGAATGGGCTAAGGGTCCCATCAAGATCTCAATAAAAAAATGGGGACATTACAAATTCCCTCGACTTGTGAGAATCCCTTTACTCCTAGGCGAGCCTTATACTTGTTCAATTTCCCTCGCGCATTTTGTTGCTTCTTGAAAACCCACTTGCAACCCACAGGGTTTCATCTAGGGCGTAACTCCACCAAGTCCCAAGTATCCTTTTTGTCTAGAGACTCCATTCCCATCTTCATAGCCTTCTTCCAAGACTTGCTCTATGCAACCAAGAGCTTCCTTCACTGTCTTGGTGTCAGTCACTAATAACAGAAATGCAAAACGAAAAACTGGTCAGCTGTACATTTCAAGCATTTTGCACACCCGTTCCAATCTCCTTAAAGTAGGAATCGCAAACTCCTCCTCTTCTTGTGACTCTTGCTACTCTTCATCTATTGCACCATACTCTGATACATGTTCTTCGACATCTACATCAACTTGCATCTTTTTTTATTCTTCTTTTGGCAGCTTCTTTGGTTCTTCTTTCACAAAAACCTTGTGCACCACCCTAAAGTCTACATTTTGACTATAGATTGCTTTCTTTGTCTTAGTATAACAAAGCTTGTACTCTTTGACACCACTCCCATACCCAATAAAGATGCACTTCACAGACTTAAAGTCATGTTTCGATCTTCTCTCCTTTGGAATGTGAGAGTATGCTTCGCAATCAAAAATTTGTAGGTGTCAAAAGCATGGCTTCTTACCAGTCCACACTTCTTGCGAAGGCTTGTCAACCAGCTTTGACGTGAGTGATCTGTTGAGGAGTTAACAAGCAATAGCCACTGCTTCATCTCAATAATTTCTTATCCAAATGCACACCACTCAACATATTCCAGGTCTTGTCCATCAATGCCATGTTCATCCATTCTACAAATCCATTCTGGTGTGGTGTATATGGAGTTGTCTTTTCCCTTTGAATACCATTTTGTATATAGAATTCGTCGAACTTTGTGTAGCAGTACTCACCCCTGTTGTCCGTGTACAATACTTTGATCCTCTTCTCCATCTAGTTCTCCATAAGAACCTTAAACTCCTTGAATTTCTTGAGAACTTTAGATTTCTTCGAGGTGAAGTATATCCAGGTCTTGCACGAGTAGTCATCTATGAAAAACATAAGATAGACAAACACACAAATACGCATCGTTTTCACTTAGGAAAACCCTTTCAAGTAAAAAACCCAACACAAAAACCTTCTTGATTATAGCATAGATTGGAATGTCTTATAATGTTAAACCAAGTCTCAAGGTTTTGTAACCTTCATACAATACTCACCTGTATTTCACAATGCATGCACTTGACTCTGTGTATGCAACATTCAACAACCTTTGTTACACGGTCTTCCTTGGAAAAATTGTGCCTTTACCAGCACTCACTTTGTAAAATTCGCATAGTAGAGGAATCTACATTCACCAACTACTGACCCAAGTGATAAACGTATAACGCTCCTCAACAACTCCCTATCAGAGCACTATCAAGATATTATTAGCATTTCTTCAGTCTGAGGGATACAGTTAGACGAGCGTATGAAACATCTTAAGATAAACTTTAATTGTTTGACATGTTGCACATACTGCAATTTGACTACTGCACACTTTGCAACCTTACATAGTGCAATGAAATTGTGCAAAGTGTCATGCACAACTCGACCATCATTTTTGCATGATAACAACCTTGCACAACTGTCATAAGCAATCTCTACACAAATCTACGCAACCAACCCTACTTACGCACTCAACTTGCGCAACATCCCACTCAACCAATGCTTCCACAAACACCAAGCACAACACCTACCTTGTGCACAATTACTATTGAGCAGATCCATGCAAAGTAGAGACATTTCTCAACAAGGTACAAATTGAAGCTATTGGCAAGTGGGCTCCATCTTTTCTAAAAATCAAGCCAATATGTCCAATGGTACATTAGTGAGTTCAAACAACTCTCTAATAAGTTGGAGGTGCTTGATACTAACGAGGCCTTTCACATAAAATTCATCTCAGGGCTGTTTTCTCATCTCTAAGAGGAGATAGAGCTCTTCTTCGTCAATTCCTTACAGCATGCTTACCAATTTGCACTAAAGGTGGAAGCCAAGTCACATAAGTAGAATAGTTGCATCTCAAAGGAAGAGCACTTCTACCCCAACCAGCTTCTCAAAACCTACCAACTCATCCAAGAAAGGAAATTCTTCCGAGAGTGGCTCCACTAAAGATACAATCAATGGGAAGAACTATTGTGCTTATCATAATCACATCAAACATTCTACTAAAGGATGTCATGCCTTCAAATCAAAGTGGTCCAAGGCCCTTCTCACTAAGCAAAAATCACAACCTAAAGATTCATAGGTTCAGGTATCCAATGTAAACCATCATATTCGTTAATAGGTTAATGATTGCCTTGGGTAGTTTTGTAATGACTCTCATTAGAATGATTGGTTGTTGACGGCTATGTTTAACGAACAACTGTTGGATATTATTGTCATATAAATAGAATGATGAAATTCGCAAAAAAGGCGCTTATATCAGGTCTTCCCTATACTACACACATTTGTATTGAGCACTAACTACTGGGAATACAAAGCTGCTATTATTCCTACTCTTCTATGCTATGATGTGTTATGTAATTACTATATTGTACTTGTTCTTGGTAGTGTGGTTTTCCTATAAACATTTTGGCGACATGCCTTTCAAGAATGTCGGGTCAAGTTAGTATTTGGTTCAAAGTGAATGTCGTTAGACAATGCTTATTGTCGAAGAGGCACTACATGATCTATATTTCTGTCGAACATAACCGTGAAACACAACAAGAAATTATAATGGTACAAAGAGTTCATGGAAGAAGAGGACTGATATCGTTCAAGAAAAAATTGATGTTATTGACTCCAAACAAAGGTCGGAGAAGAAGACAACATGGTCAAGTAGGGAACCAAGAATTCAGACGGTCTACTCGATTGATGGAGAAACTAGAAAGACAAAAACAGTTGCAATATGCAACCAACTCTAAAAATCCATCGAATGAAGTACAATGTAGAAGCATAAGTACCAGTCACTAGTACACCCAGAGCCGAAATCGAGAAAGGTTCACCCTGAACCAATGGACCCTACACCACTCACAAGTAAAGAGTAGCGAATGTCACAACGCCTTCCAGTTGAAGGAAGTGTGGGCCTTGCCAACCAAGTTGAGTTCGAGGGTGCTGCAAGAGAATCCCGTGAAGAGTTCGTGGCAACCCAAACAATAAGTTGGAGGAAGTAGCGCGAAAATTGGACTTGACAACATGCAAGATAGTGTACGGATCCCCATTGAAGGAATGGAAAATAATAGGGACGTATCCAATGGTGTAAAGAGAGCAGACGAATGTCCAGTGTAGACCTTAAGGAGGAGAATCGTATTCGAAGAGCCACCATAAGAAACCCATAACTAGAACCATGGTTTCCCCATCAACTCCATCTCCTAAAAAGAAGCTGCCAAATTTCACCAATGATAGATCAAAGGATCACATATGGCAGTGCAAGATGTGTTACAATTTGGACTGCCAATGGGCACATAGATGAATGTCTTTGGTTGCGGTGCTTTCCAGCTACACTTCGAGGAGTGGCCATTGATTGGTAGACTAATGCACCAAATATTGTTAAAGTTACATGGGAGAAACTGAGGAAAGCATTCAAGAATGACGCTAAGTTCCTTAGAGACAACAATGAGAGTGTCACAGAAATATATAATGCCTGGCAATGTAAACACAATAATGTTCGAGCCTATAACATAAGACTCAAACAACTATTTGGCAAACTTGAAAATGAACCTATCGATGGCTTGAAGAAGTGATGGTTAATTGAAGGGTTGGTACCCTCATTGGGGAGGGTATTGAAGGTGGTCCCACCCTCATCTTACGAAAACACATACAACCAAGTCATGGACATTGAAAGCAAGAATAAGACATCCTCACAATCAAATAGATGCGAAAAAGATGACAATGACTCCAACGATGACAATAAACCTAGATCAGTGCGAGCCTTTGTCACATGCCCAGATTTGAAAAAAAATGTTTTGTTGTCTTGATGTCGATCATGGAACATTTGATTACATTTTTTGTCATTTGTGGCAAAGGAAAACTTTAATAATTGTGCTTGCTTATGTTATCTTTTAGAACGGTTGCAATTTATGCGAGATTATGAAATTGCTGGAAATAACATTTTTATATTCTACTCTACTTCAATTATTGTTAATTATATCTTGATGTTACATACATATGTTGTTCATGTTTCCATGATTTCGAACACATGCGGGATTGGAGCATTAAATAGCATTTAAGCTCAATCCAGAGCCGCAAGTAGCCATAGTAATTAACAAAGGGTATAATCGGCATAAATCAGTATTGTTAATATTCATTTCATTATTTGAGTTTTGTACTTGAATGGCTACTTTACATGGTTGGCAATCAATGATTTATCGATATGGTCAATAATGAAAATAGTTGAAAGCTATCATGCTATCAACGCCTATCGATCTAATCAGTTCGGTTTGAAAAAAACAAACACAAATAGTGTACTATTGGGCCTGCTTGTATCTTCATATGATGTCCGGTTTGCTACGAATTGGAACCCCTAAGGGGCAATGCGGAGGTAAGGTAAGTGTTGTCAACCTGGAGCTGCACCTTGAATCGAAGATGTGCATGAAATGGCCAGTCCTCTATCCGGCTGAAACAATGGGATCTTCTCACGAGGGTGGGTGCCTCAATGGTGAGAAGAACCTCCAGAGAACGCTGGTTCTTGTATGATGTATCAATGAGGATCTCTACTCTATGCTGCGGACTACCATGGAAAAGGGAGAAGGAAACTTTAAGGGGAAATCCTACCTAAAAAAGGTGATACACCAGAAGATTGATCCACTCAACTTGGAACCTTGAACACTGAACAAACAAGGGAAAAGGAAGACCTTGGATTTCAATCAATCACTTATGCATAAATATTTCATGAAGAGGTTCGATCCAATGACCAAAACATGAGGGAAAACGATGGAGAGAGGTCTGATACAAGACACTTTGCAGCCACCTAACATCCACTTACAGCTTTAGCAAAAGACATAAAGAACACTTGACATGACCTGCATAAGGATAATCTAGCAACTAGGTACGAATCAAAATTTGGGAAGGGAGAGAAATCTAGCACTTATGCAAATTGCTGAATGAATATACACTATGCCAAAGCTTGAAACTTGAAAGTACAATCCTTCTATTGATTGAAAATGTTACACAAATTTGAAAGTACAATCCTTCTATTGATTGAAAATGTTACACAACTCACCAATGGCAGAGTCTGGTCTAGCCAAAAGAAGGATGATAATTTTTTAAATCAAGGCTAAAAGCCATTTTATAGAGAATTACAAAAGCCAAAGATTGGCATTGAAAAATTGAAGAGAAGGATTTACTTAGGTTAACTCAACGCTGACTTGGCCTTTCAATAAAATATGTTTTCTTTGTTGTCTTTGCATGAAGCTTCTTGCGCTTGAGGAAGTTATCGGAGTTGTTGCCAGAATCCGGATAATGCGAGTGCAATGGAGACGTGATCACACAAGTTGAAGCAAGTGCACACCACATAGATGCTAAAGCAATTTGAAAATAACACAATAAGAGAAATTGCACAAGACAAAATGGAGAAAACCAAACTCTGATTAGCATGGAATGGCCAAAGTGAGGACTACAAATAGGAGAGTATGTAACTCCTTCACACAAGGTGGACAAGGCACTCCAAGAATAGAATGTAACTCCTCCATGAAAGGTGGTGACAAGGTGCTAAGAATAGAGAAGTAACTCCCATCAAGGGAGTTACTTATGACATTCTTATGACACCTATGACACATCTATGACACACACCTCCACATAAGCTAGCCTATCCCACAAATGTAGGAAAAATCCATATATGCACAAGAAATACAATTTTCCTAATTAATAAATAAGGAAAAATAAAAACCTACACTAATACCCCCCATAAGCGCAGCTTAGATGGGTAGTGTGGAAATATAAAATGGGTCCCAGCAATTAGGCCTGATGAGGTACCCATGTACAAATGCAATCTCCCATAAGATAGAGAAAAGGAGAAAACCCGTAGAAAAAAACTCCCCTCCAAAAGAGAGACAAAAGAAAAGAAGAGGCTAGAAGGCCCCCCTGAAGATGATGCTGCTGCAGATGTGGACCGCACCCCAAGAAGAGCTCGTAGATGAATGAACTTACTCTCGGTGAAAATTTTGGTGATGTCTGCAACCTGCTCCGAAGACTGGCAAAATATCAAGTCAATGACCTGACTATGAATAAGCTCTCGAATGAAATGCATGTGAATCTCTATGTGCTTGGTCCGCTGGTGCTGTATTGGATTCTTGCAAATCTGAATGGTACTCTGGTTATCACAATAAATGATGGTGGGCTGCCTGATAGGAATGCCAAACTCATAAAGAATCCCCTGAAGCCAAATAGCCTCAGTGACTGCATTAACAGCTCCCCTGTACTCTGCCTCTGTGGATGATATAGCAATAGCATTCTGCTTTTTGCTAGACCAACTGATAGGACCAGAACCTAGAGAGAAACTGTAACCAGAGGTGGACTTGCGAGTCTGTGAATCGCCAGCCCAGTCTGAATCTGTATATCCAACCAAGTCAACCTCTATGCCAAATCTGTAATGAATCCCGTATCTATGTGAACCCTGTATGTAATGCAAGATCCTCTTAGCTGCTTTCCAATGCAGCTCATGAGGTTCCTGCATGACTCTGGAGATAAGTCCCACTGTATATGATATGTCGCCCTGGTGTGAGTCAAGTAGATGAGACTACCAACAAGTTGTCGATACCAAGTGGCATCAACCAATGGTGAAGAACAATCAGCGTCAAGCTTGACTCCTGATAGAAAGGGAGTCGGAGATGGCTTGCAATCAGCCATGTGAAATCGAGCCAATAAGTCAAGAGCATACTTAGGCTGTGCAAGAGAAATCCCTGAATCTGTTTGTGAGATCTCGATGCCAAGGAAGTAGTGCAACAAACCCAAGTCAGTCATGTCAAATCTATCCTGAAGAGATGCCTTAACCGCTGCAATAGCCGATGAAGAACTCCCAGTGATCAAAAGGTCATCAACATATAGAACCAAAATCAAGAGCGAATCATCCTGCCGCAAAAAGTAGACATTGGGATCGGAATGGCACCTAGTGAAACCTGCTGTGAGAAGGAAGGAATCCATCTTGGCATACCAAGCCCGAGGGGCTTGTTTGAGACCATAGATAGATTTCCTAAGTCTGCATACTAAGGAAGAATCTTGAACAAATGCTGGCGGCTGCTCCATGTAGATCTCCTCCTCTAGGTCTCCGTGAAGAAAGACACTCTTCACATCCATCTGATGCACATCCCAACCATGTGCTGTGGCAATAGCTAAGGTGAGTCGGATAGAAGTCATCTTTGCAACGGGTGCAAAGGTCTCTGAGTAGTCAATGCCTGCCACCTGTGAGAAACCCTTGGCGACCAATCGCGCCTTGTACTTATCAACCGACCCATCTGCTGCAAACTTGGTCCGATATATCCACTTGCATCGAACCATCTTTCTTCCCATAGGAAGTGAAGTTAAATCCTAAGTGTGATTTTTGATTAAAGAAGAATATTCTTCCTCCATAGCACTATCCCACTCAGGTACCCCCGATGCCTCTCGAAAAGTCTGTGGATCCGAAATTGTAGCAAAGAAGCCATGTGGGTCTCTCTGAAAATCCCCCCTAGTACGTCTGTCATCTGCGGGATCTTCTGCCCAAGTGCCAGCACTCTCAAGTGTCTGTCTGGCCCAAAGTGGCCCGGAAGTGGGCGAGTCAGGTGCTAACTCCTCATCCTCTGACTGACTAGAGGTGGATGACTCTGCATCACTGTCCTCGTTGTCTGAACTCTAAGAAGAAGATGTCTCTGGCTCAAGAACCTGCTGTCGCTGATCTGAATTTGACGAGGAATCATCATGAAGAAGTAGATCCGATGAGGGAGAAGTGTCAAGTGTTGAGTCTCTAGGACTCTCCTAAAAATGGACACTTCTCTCGATGAACAACTCATGAGTGACTGGATCTAGAAGGCGATATCCCTTAATACCATCCGGATATCCTACAAAGATGCAAGGCTTGGATTGACGTTTCATAGCTTTGCGTTTTTTCTTCAGAATGCGGGCCATGGCTGGGGATCCGAAAACTCTAAGGTGCTCAACATCAGGTTTCCTTTTATTCCAAGCTTCAAAGGGTGTTATCCCTTTCAAAGCTTTGTGAGGAACCCTGTTTTGAATGTAGCAAGCATAATTGATGGCTTCGGCCCAGTACTGTGGTGCTAAGGATTTGGAGTGAATCATACAGCTACCCATCTCTTTCAAGAACCTATTCTTGCGTTCTGCAACCCCATTTTGTGAAGGATTGTAGGTGACTGTGTGCTGCAAATCAATCCCCTTTGTGGTGCAAAACTACTCAAACTTGATGCTGACATACTCCCTTCCATTATCAGTTTGAAAAACCTTGATGGATTTCTCACTTTGTTTCTCAACAAGAGCCTTGAAGTCTAGAAAATTTTCAAACACTTCAGACTTTTGTTTGAGAAAATATATCCAAGTGTACCTAGAGAAATCATCAATGAAAGTGAGGATGTACTTGGCCCTTGTGAAAGATGGTTTGGGAAAGGGTTCCGATACATCACTGTGGACTAACTCCAAAGGTTGTGAAGCCCTCCAAGCTTTGCCTTTGTCAAATTTTGCTTCGGGATGCTTCCTAAGGGAACGCCCCTCGCAAAGTCCTTTTGAGAATTGGACACGAGGCAAGCCAATGACCATGTCATGTTTGCAAAGTTGCTCAAGGTAGTGGTAGTTAAGGTGGCCGAACCGCTCATGCCATAATTTGCTAACTCCATCTGAATGAGTCAGCAATGCTGTTGGAGAAGAATCTGATGCAAAATGTGAGAAGGTGTATAACTTGGCTTGGTGATCTGCCCTATCCACTGCCATTGTAGTATCATTATGCAACTCCCTGATAGCCACTGAATCTGGTGAAAATTCAACTCTCATGCCCCGACCAATGTGAGTGATTTGGTACACTGATAGGAGATTGGTTGAAAGAGAATGAACACTTAGAACATTATTGAATGTTCCTCCTTCCATTTCAACTGACCCTCTCCCTGCAAGAGAAACTGAAGTGTTATCACCCAAGCTAATTGAAGTCATGCTACAAGGCTCTAAAGATGAAAACTCAACTAGTGAAGAGCCCATGTGGTGAGAAGCACCCGAGTTGATGACCCATGAAGATGTAGAAGCTGCTGTAGCTACAAGAGCCTTGCTCTTTTCTTTCTCCTTACCCTTGCCTTTTGCCTTAGTAGAATCTTGGGTAGATGAATTCTGCTTGATGGACTCAGGAACACCTATGTTGTTCTTTTCTAGAAGATGAGTTTGGTGATATATTTGTTTCTTCATGCATTTGTGTTCATCATGCCCTGTCTTTTTACAATAGGCACACTTAACCTTCTCCTTCTTAGGTTTAGCATTAGAGGATGAAGACTCAGTGTTGTTTTTGGCAGGATTGTTGTTTTCTTTCTTCTTCCCTTGGTCTTTGTTTTTTTTCTTCTTCTCCTTTGTTAAAGTCTTATCCTTACCATTTCCAGCTATCAAAGCTTGGGGTTGAGTAGACTTCACTGTGCCCATTTGAATTAACTTATCTTGCTCCCTAGTCAAGTCGGCATTGAATGAATCCAAAGAAGGCATTTTCCATGTAGTGCCAAGGGCACTTTTTGTGGCATGGAAAGTGGAGACAAAGACTAAATAGCTTGGACCTAACTTTGCGAGAATAGAAAGGATGAGTTGATCATCTTTCTTCTCTATCCCGCATTCTTTCAATTGCAATCTAAGGGCCTTAAACTTAGTGAAGAAGTCCTGTAGGGTGTCAAAGTTGCTAGGACTTAGACTTATGAGTTCGTTTTCGAGCTCATGACCTCTCATCTCATCAAGCTTCCTAAATAACTTTTCTAAGGTGTCCCATATGTCATTGGGAGTCTGAGAGGATTCTAGATGGAAGAGAAGTTGGGGAGACATAGACAAGCTCAGTAATCCATAGGCTTCATCACTACGGTTGTACCACTTGACCTTTTCAACATCTGTGTTGGGTTCTACTTTTGTACCCATGGTGATCCTATACAACCCTTTGCTTCTAAGAATGATTGACATTTTAACTTTTCATTCATGATAGTTGAAGGGTGTTAGGGGTTTAAGTTGAAAAGAATTCATTTTTTAGCTGAATTTAGGTGAAGTTGTTTTGATTGCACGTTGTGTTGATTGCACGTTGTGAATGTATGCAGAAAGGAGAATGAAAGCAAGTTGTGAAAAGCAATCACACCCCCCCGAAATATTGAGCCCCCCCAAATATGCAAGTGCACGCTCAAAAGACGTTGGACTTAGCCGAAAATACGTCTTAGAGCAATCAGTGCAAGACTAAAGCAAATAGGATGTCGGACTCAGCCGAAAATGTGTCCCGGGAGACCCAAATTCTTGGCACTTTATAAACTAGTGCATTTCTGAAAAATAACAAGTCTATGATGTGGAGAATTGAATTACAAGCACTTTTGCAAAAAACGGCACCCAAAACCGAGCTACCGTTTGCAAGATATTAAAGTTACAATTTTCTCGTAAACTAGTGTTTTTGCAAAAAAAGCACTAAAACATTAAAAAAATGCCTGTTATGGGAAGAGAAAGTGGCCTTCCAACCACTCGTTGGATTCGGCACGGAATGAGGAATCCAAAGGAGGTTTGTGTGAGGGGGAATTGGCCTCCTGCCAACCCAGGCCTCACCCTTCGTCTTCGTAGGTCGAAGATACAAGTTTTAATTCAAACCTCTAAACTGCCTTTTTGAATGCTAATTTCAAATTTGATTTTAAATCAAACATTCAAATTACTGATTTAAGAATATCAGAATAATTTAAAAGGCAGATTTATCAAAAAAAAGATAGAGGTTGGGCCCACCAAAAGAGGCGTTGAAAACCAAGAACAAAAGGAGCGCCATTTAGCAAGGACAGTAGATTACCAGTTTTTTGAAGTCTGTGAAGGAGATCCCCAAGCTTATCCTGCCCTCTGATCTAACCGAACCGGTTCCCTCTGCCAGCAATCTTAATGTCACAGGCGTGCTCGACAAGGTTGGCTGCAAGATATTCGTGCAGCAGATCACCGCCACCAGCATTCTTAAAATCTGCTAAGACGCCATTGCCACTGCCATTGGCCGTGGCGTTACTTTGTTCGCACCAATAGACAAAGCCTTTAGCAGGTCGGTCGTGGCTACGCTGAAAAAGCTCTCCAGTGCTCAACAGGTTTGCATGCTAGAATATTATGCAGAGCCGGAATACAGTCCCTTGAGAATGCTTAAGACTGCCAGCGAGCCCATCAGTACTCTGGCTACTAACGGAGCTTCTAAGTATGCCTTGTCAGTTTCTTCGGCCGGTGATACACTTAAGAAAGCAAAGTAAGAAGGCAAAAAATGATATTGACAGAATTTTTATTTTATTTTAGACCAAATCTAGAATAAAAAAATAAAGAGAACTCCACTCCTCTTGATTTCAAAATAAGTTAAAAGCATAATCACACACAAGATTACCGGGTTAGCTCTGATACTATATCGGAGTTGTTGCCAGAATCTGGATAATGCGAGTGCAATGGAGATGTGATCACACAAGTTGAAGCAAGTGCACACCACATAGATGCTAAAACAATTTGAAAATAACACAACAAGAGAAATTGCACAAGACAAAATGGAGAAAACCAAAATCTGATTAGCATGAAATGGCCAAAATGAGGACTACAAATAGGAGAGTACGTAAGTAACTCCTCCACAAAAGGTGGACAAGGCACCCCAAGAATAGAATGTAACTCCTCCATGAAAGGTGGTGACAAGGCGCTAAGAATACAGAAGTAACTCCCATCAAGGGAGTTATTTATGACATTCTTATGACACCTATGACACATCTATGACACACACCTCCACATAAGCTAGCCTATCCCACAAATGTAGGAAAACTCCATGTATGCATAAGAAATACAATTTCCCTAATTAATAAATAGGGAAAAATAAAAACCTACACTAATAGAAGTGAACTTGTCTTTGTTCTGAACCGCCCACCTCTCTTTGCATGGAAATCCACGCCAATGTCAATTTTAGAACTCTACGTGAGCTGCTTGATGCTGAGTTGGAACGTTTGAAAGCTGAGTTAACCGTTTGGTACGCTGAGTTGGACGAAGAGATCCGTTGAGTTGACTGTTTGGTAAGCTGAGTTGGACGAAGAGATCACTCTCCTTCGCATGGAAAGATCCTAGTGGATGCGGCGTTTAACAATTAGTCAAATATAAATCTCGAACAGTCAACTCGACATTTGAATTTAGAACTCCGGTTGAAGCTGAGTTGGACCTTTGGATGCATGAGTTGATCCAGAGATGAGTAGGACTTCAACGAGTCAACTGAAGCTTTGACCGGTGTTCGAAAATAGCCCCCGCTTGCATGTATTTTACCCTAGTCTGGTCTGCCTATTCATGTCTATTTCTGGCGGGATTCTATATATTCGGATGTATTTATATTTATATCTGGTCTATATTTTCTCCATTTGGCCTTTCTTTCGAAATTCTGGCTTTACCCTTGTTTCAACGGTTACTTCCCGCGGTTAGAATTTGATGTCTCGCGGGACGTCACCCTTTGGCATTTTCTCGGGCTTATTTCCTGTCAAGTCCCTTAGTCTTCTTATTTCCTTCGGGATTCTCTATTTGCAATTTCCTTCGGACCTCTTTTTATTCGGCTTTATCCTCCGAAGTATTCCTTCGGACAAAAAGTCCGAAGGAATTCCTTTGGACTTTTTTCCGAAGGGATACTTTCCTTTGCTTTGTGACTCTTCTCCACGGGCTTGTCTTTCTTGGCTTACTCCTGCTAAGTCATTTTCCTGCAGACAAAATGTCCGCAAGAATTATCTTGGTCTCCTTTGGCCTTCGGAATTCCTCTTTGGGTTTATTTTCTCGGGTTTTTCGCGCGGCCATTTCTCCGAATTTCTTCGGACTTTTTGTCCGAAGGAATTCCTTTGGACAAAAAACCCGAAGGAATTCATTCTCCGTCTTTGCCTTTGTTTTCAACTTTTCCGAAGCTTTGGATTTTGCCGTTGGCTTTTTTTTTTTGCATGGCCCTGTTCCTTGTAATTTCTCCGAATTCCTTCGGACAAAAAGTCCGAAGGAATTAACCCTTCGCTTTTGCCTTCTCTTTGCCTGTTTTTCTTCGGACTTTCTTCTTTTGTAGTCTTTCGAATTTCTTCGGACTTTTTGCCTGAAGGAATTCCTTCGGACAAAAGTCCGAAGGAATTATCCCTTTGTCCTTTCCTCTAATACCTGCAGAATGCCCTTTGAAAAAGTCACAGTGGTTCTATCACCGACCAAGTGCCCTCCGCAAGGGCTAGTAGCTCTCCCACTGTGCCCATTGGAAAAATTGTAGGGCACCCGGGTTTTTGCAAAAGTCCCTAATTTGTTCCAGTACCATTCCCGAAGGGTAGGTGCCCTTCGGGATTGTTGAAAATGACCCTTCCGAAGGGTCTTGGCTTTTCCTTGCTTGTTTGGGTGGACTTTTGGATTCTCCGAAGTATTCCTTTGGACAAAAGTCCGAAGGAATTACTTTCTTTGTCTTATAGACTCCCCTTTGTTATTTCCTTCGGACAAATTGTCCTTAGCAACTCTTCGAAGACCTGTCCTTAGCAAAAAACCTTTTGATAAACCATTCCTTCGGAATTTCCCTGTTGTAGCAAAGGCCCCTTACCAAAAAAAAACAATGCATTCTTCCTAATGATCTCTTTCTTTCGGCCTCTTACCTCTTATCATTTTCCCCTCGGATTTTTTGCAAATGGTCTCTTGGCCGATAAAATGACCCTTTGGCAAATGAATGAACCCTTCAGCATCTTTGGTAGTTTTGACCCTTAAGATATTTTTTTGCTAAGGTCCTCCTCTCCTAGTGATCCTTCGGGCAAAAATGTCCAAAGGATTCAAACCCTTTAGAACTTCGAAATGATCTTTGTCCCTTTGTAAAACCACAAAACATCTGTTCTCTTTAGAATTTGCTCTTTCAACTGCTTGAATAAATTTGTTCCTTCCTTTGGGGTAAAATTGTCAACATTCTCAAACAAATGAATTTTATCACCCTCTCGCCATCCCCCTTTCTTAGGAGGATCCTGTTCTTTGGAGGATTGAGAAAGAGGTTGCAGCTATAGGTTAAGTTCTTGCAGAGTGTGTAGAAGATGCTTCAGATGTGTTTAAGGAAGAATTTCTTATTGATACTTCACTTGAGGTTGTAGTTGAGCATCCAATTATAGCTGAGAGTGGGAAGACTGATCTTGATGTAGAGGAACTTCAAGAGGAGCTGGTACAAATTGAAGTCATACATGAGTTACAGGGATCGCCTATTGAGAAGGATCCAAATAGCGTGACAGCTGATTCAGTTCAAATAGATCAAAATGAGGAACAAAAAGATGATTGGCAGCTGTACCTTGAATCTCTACAAGAGATTGAATACCTTTGTATGGATATGATGGCTATTGAATAGCATGTTTATGAGAAATTTGATCAAGAATCACCTATTCAAGGTCCCAATACAGATTGGGCTGCCTACTCAAAGCTCCTTGAAGAGCTGGATGAACTTACAACAATCAATAAGAAGGATGTGGTCACTCAAAAACCATGCATAGATGAGATATCACTTGACAAGGTGGTAGATGACAAGCAATGCGAAAAGTATCAGGAAGTACTTGATGAGTTTGTCTTTGTTGCTGTTGATGACTCATTTGAGAAGATGCTAATACAGTTCGTAGACAAGGAAAATGCCTCATCGAAGGTTATGACTAATAAACATCCTGGTTTGCAACTTGTACCATCTCTTGGAAGGAGTGAGTTCAAAAATTTCCCATTTGATCCAGGCAAATCATGCTTTACCATGGTTAGCTAGGTTATTTAGTTGTTTCTACTTTCCTCCAAGTGCTGTTCAAGCACAGTAGTTTGCTTCAGTTTTGTCTAATAAGTGCTTGTTTGCACATTTGCTTCTTAGTTATTTTCCTGCTTTCGTGTGTTTCCTTCTTATTTTGAAGGAGGTTACTTCAGCCATGATCAGAGGAGTTTTTCAGTCATAAATCAGGGTCACCATTGGGGAATTCAAATAGTGTCTATATATGATCTGAGTTCTCAAGCATAGCAGGGATGTTGAGCTAGCTGAGTTGCCAGAAATGTTGACAATTTTTCCACAGATCAGATTGTCTCTTGCCATTCGGAAAATCCACATCTCCATCCAAGGAAAGAAAGAGATCATTAGGAAGAATGCATTGTTTTTTTTTTGGTAAGGGGCCTTTGCTACAACAGGGAAATTTCGAAGGAATGGCTTATCAAAAGGTTTTTTGCTAAGGACAGGTCTTCGGAGAGGTGTTGAGGACAATTTGTTCGAAGGAAATAACAAAGGGGAGTCTATAAGACAAAGGAAGTAATTCCTTTGGACTTTTGTCCGAAGGAATACTTCGGAGAATCCAAAAGTCCACCCAAACAAGCAAGGAAAAGCCAAGACCCTTCGGAAGGGTCATTTTCAACAATCCTGAAGGGCACCTACCCTTCGGGAATGGTACGGGAACAAATTAGGGACTTTTGCAAAAACCCGGGTGCCCTACAATTTTTTCGAAGGGCACAGTGGGAGAGCTCCTAGCCCTTGCGGAGGGCACTTGGTCGGTGACAGGACCACTGTGACTTTTCCAAAGGGCATTCCACAGGTATTAGAGCAAAGGACAAAGGGATAATTCCTTCGGACTTTCTGTCCGAAGGACTTGGTCGGTGACAGGACCACTGTGACTTTTCCGAAGGGCATTCCGCAGGAATTAGAGCAAAGGACAAAGGGACTCTAATTCCTGTGGAATGCCCTTCGGAAAAGTCACAGTGGTCTTGTCACCGACCAAGTGCCTTCCGCAAGGGCCAGTAGCTCTCCCACTGTGCCCTTAGGAAAAATTGTAGGGCACCCGGGTTTTTGCAAAAGTCCCTAATTTGTTCCCGTACCATTCAAATTCGGAAGACTACAAAAGAAGAAAGTCCGAAGAAAAACAAGCAAAGAGAAGGCAAAAGCGAAGGGTTAATTCCTTCGGACTTTTTGTCCGAAGGAATTCCTCCGGACAAAAAGTTCGAAGGAATTCGGAGAAATTACAAGGAAGAGGCCCATGCAAAAAAAAAAAAGCCGACGGCAAAATCCAAAGCTTCAGAAAAGTTGAAAACAAAGGCAAAGATGGAGAATGAATTCCTGCGGGTTTTTTGTCCGAAGGAATTCCTTCAGACAAAAAGTCCGAAGAAATTCGGAGAAATGGCCGCGCAAAAAGCTTGAGAAAATAAACCTGAAGAGGAATTCCGAAGGCCAAAGGAAGAGACCAAGATAATTCTTGCGGACATTTTGTCCGCGGGAAAATGACTTAGCAAGAGTAAGCCAAGAAAGACAAGCCCGTGGAGAAGAGGCACAAAGCAAGGGAAATAACAAAGGAAAGATATCCTTCGGGTAAAAAGTCCGAAGGAATTCCTTCGTACTTTTTGTTCGAAGGATTAATTAGGGAAAAAAGAACTTTCAAATGGGAAAAGCCCGCGGAAATTCAAAATGGCCGATGCTAGTCAAGACAATTCAAGCAGACAATTTGTCCGAGGAAATCCCTTGGAGGGTAAGGCCAAAGGAAAGTCCGCAAAAAAAAAAAAACAAGACTCGGCCATTCTTTTCGGAAGGTAAAGCCAAGAAGTCAACATAAACTTCCGAAGGAAATATGAAGCCGGAGGTCCAAACACAGAAAAGTCCGCAGGTACAAATTCGGGATAATTGGAAAAGCATAAATTCCGAAGGAAATCCAAAACTTTGAAAAAGTTGAAAAGGCCAAACAGAGGAAATATAGACTAATACATCCAAATATAGAATCCCGCCAGAAATAGACATGACCAGACAGACCAGAACAGGGTGAAATACATGCAAGCAGGGGCTATCTTTGAATGCCGGTCAAAGCTTCAGTTGACTAATTGTTGAAGTCATGTTCATCTCCGGATTAGCTCCCACATCCGAGGGTCCAACTCAGCTTCAACCGAAGTTTCAAATTCGAATGTCGAGTTGACTGTCCCAGATTTAGAGTTGACTAATTGTTAAACGCCTCATCCACTAGGAGCTTTCCATGCGAGGGAGAATGATCTCTTCGTCCAACTCAGCTTGCCAAATAGTCAACTCAGCTGATCTCTTCGTCCAACACAACGTATCAAATGGCCAACTCAGCCTTTCAACATTCTAATTCGGCATCAAACAACTCACGTAGAGTTCTAAAATTGACATTGGCGTGGATTTCCATGCAAAGAGAGGTGGGCGGTTCAAAACAAAGACAAGTTCACTTCCTCAAGCGCAAGACGCTTCATGCAAAGACGAAAGAAAACATATTTTATTGAAAGGCCAAGTCAGCCTTGAGTTAATCTAAGTTAATCCTTCTCTTCAAATTTTCAACGCTAATCTTTGGCCTTTTGTAATTCTCTAAAAAATGGCTTTCAGCCTTGATTAAAAAAAAAAGAATCCCTCTCTTGGCTCACCAGACTCTGCCATTGGTGAGTTGTGTAACCTGTTCAATCAATAGAAGGACTGTACTTTCAGATTTCAAGTGCTGGCATAGTGTATATTTCTTCAGCAATTTGCATAAGTGGTAGATTTCTCTCCCTTCCCAAATTCTGATTCATACCTAGTTGCTAGATTATCCTTATGCAGGTCATGTCAAGTGTTCTTTATGTCTTTTGCTGAAGCTATAAGTGGATGTTAGGTGGCTGCAAAGTCTTGTATCAGACCTCTCTCCATCGTTTTCCTCGTGTTTTTGTCATTGGATCGAACCTCTTCATGAAATATTTATGCATAAGTGATTGATTGAAATCCAAGGTCTTCCTTTTCCCTTGTTTGTTCAGTGTTCAAGGTTCCAAGTTGAGTGGATCAATCTTCTGGTGTATCACCTTTTTTAGGTAGGATTTCCCCTTAAAGTTTCCTTCTCCCTTTTCCATGGTAGTCCGCAGCATAGAGTAGAGATCCTCATTGATACATCATACAGGAACCAGCCTTCTCTGGAGGTTCTTCTCACCGTTGAGGCACCCACCCTCGTGAGAAGATCCCATTGTTTCAACTGGATAGAGGACTGGCCATTTCACGCACGTCTTCGATTTAGGGCACAACTCCAGGTTGACAACAGTAAAAATAATTTCTTAAATACAAGCTCATTTTAAATGCCCTAAAGGCAGTAGCATAGCACTAGTTGAGGGTAATGCTTGAAATGTTAGTTATTAAAAGTGATCAAGCCACTATGCAAACTTAAAACCTAGTCGAATTGGAAGGTCCCCTTCCCCACCTTGACATGTGTTATTGTTAAGAAATAAAGGTATGGACTTTGTAGTGGTGGAATTTACCACATCCAAGCTCTAGCCCAACCAAACACAAATTGAAGTTGATAAAATTTGGGTTATGTGGTGAGACGATTTTCGCGGAAGTAAACTCAACTCAGGTTAGGAAGTGACAAGGCAGTTAGGGTTTTGGGAATGCAAAAGACTTTTGTTGACCTGTCAAGCCATCATTACATGGCCTTAGCAAAGCCCTACGACATCTTTATACTCTGTTATGCATAGAACAAGGTTATGATTTCGGTTTAAGTGACCTGCATGATCATTGGCATGAATTTGGTTGAAAGATTCTAACAAGTAAATCTATTATGTGGTCAAATTCAGCATTGTGATTAGTTGTAGTAGGGATTCAGTGTTTAGTTTGATTTCAACTTGTTATTTCATGTAAGCACGTCTTTTGCATACATTAATGAGACTTCCAATTCAATTAGCATTTTTTTTGGAACTAGAATTGAACTTAATGTTCAGGTTTTGCTTTAGCACTAGTATGTCATTAATGGAGGAAGAAAAGAAAACAGCCATGGGCCTATTTGGCCCACGGCCATCCCTGGAAAGAGGAGTGGGTTTTCATTTTAGAGGTGAGGGTTCAATACTGAGTGCGCAGGAAGTGGTATTATGGCAGTTGGGTTTGAACCCTCAGCCACTCTTGAATCTCTCTCTCTCATGCAAGCTTCCTTTACTCTTTAAATGCAATCTGGTTTTGATTACAAGAAAAGAAAAATTGATTTGTCATTGTTTGGTTTGACCTGTATATACTTGATGCCTTAGTTTTATTGAGGTTGTATGAATGGTTTGTATTCTTTGTCAGCCTATTGTCGGGTTTAGCCTGCATTTACTTGTGATTTTGTAAACTCGGGCCTGCATATTTTATAAGAATTTGGGTTTCGATACTGTTGAAGAAACGAGATTATATTCTTCTTTTCTGCATGCATATAGAAACTATTAATGGAAGGGGCATAATGTTTGGTTGAATTTTTGAAGTTTTGATATGAATGAGATATATAAGCCGACATCTGTGAATGCATTGGATGAGTTTTCTTAGATCTGAGCTTGCATTATTCATTTCTTCCTGCAAGGAAAATTAGTCGAGAGAAAGCCATGATTCAATCCGGATTTTATATGAGAAACGCATGTAGCATGGAAATGAGAAAAGTTGAATTGCATTAGTATTATCTTGCCTTTCTTATGGAAGTATTTGAAACATTTGATTGTCTTCTTGATGATGACGAGACTGCCTATGATGGACTATTTTGGATGGTTAAGCAAATATAAAATGTATGAAAGAAGTTGATTGCACTGACCATGGTAAACAGTTGTATTGTTAATCTATTCTTCCTCTTTGCTGTTACTCAATTGCATAAGTTGAGCTGAGTATCCTTGAAACTTACAAACTATGTAATGGATGGTTAAGTAAATACCTGCAAATGCAGTCATCTACAGGGATGCCCATTGTCATTTTGCATTGATTATTTAGGGAGGTTAAACTTGTAGCTTAATGCTAAAATGGAAGTTGTTCTATTTGTCATGCACTTAATGTTTGACTATTACAATAAAGTTTTTGTATGATAAGATTTATTAGCTCTATGGAAACTTAGATCATTAAATTTTCTACATTTGATTTATTACAGCAATAAATGCAAATTGATAAGTAGTTTGAAATTGAAGAAAGTGTATGAGGGTTCGTACCTTTCGCTGCGGGTCAAACGACTCATCAAAATTGACGAAAATGCGTTGAGTGCTCGCGTGAACGAACTCTTGATGTATCCTCATCAAAGTGGATGATGCATTTGATACGAAGTGCAAGATACAGATTCTCTTGATTATTTAGATTTTATCGTTCCACAAAACTACATGGAGCCCTGATCCCAAATCACAATGGGTATGTATGGCAACCCATTTCATGAGCGCGGGCTTAAAAACACTATTCCACAGGGGCTCTTCAATTCACATAAGTTAGCAAATCCTGAGTTCGCTTGTACTTCAAAATGACTTGTTTGACTGTACTTGTTTGAGTATTGAAGATAGTGCAGGGTTTATTTCGTGAAATTTGAGTAACAGCGTTCGAGCTGTTAGTATTGATTTTAGCCTTCTTATTTAAATACGTGTAATGAATTTATTGATGTGTAATATCCCCAAGAAGGAGATCGCTGAATTCAAGGAGAGGCACTGCCATTTCACATGAAGAAATCGCTGCCAAGGAGCACTGCTGCCATTTAATACAGCAGTCATTAAATGGATATGAACGAAAATGTCAAACAAAATTGTTGTCGGAAGTGAAAGGAAGTGTCAAACGGAATTGTTGCCGGAAGTGAACGAAAATGTCAACGGAAATGTTAACAAAATTGTTGACGGAAATGTCAACGGTCGCATCTTTTGGTGAAGAGGTACCTCTTGGATGGGACGCCTCCTTTGTGAGAAGTTTTTAAAGGCTATATAAGGGAGAAGAGATGTGGAAGTATTAGAGGCATCCAATTATGAATTCAATTATCTAACTCATATAAGCGTCATGCTATACCACCACTCTCAAAGACAAAAACCTGTATGATTATAACAGCCCAAGGACGAAACCCCTTGTGGACTTATATTTTATTTAATTTATTATTTTAAAAACAATATTTATATTTATAATAAATAGGTTTTTCGAGAAAACCAAATTAATGTAAAATATTCCGATTTGGAATATTACAGTGGTATCAGAGTTGTTTTTCTTTCTAGCCTATGAACCATGGGGTCACTACATAAGGAAATTATGGACAGTTTTGAGTCGTACAACGTCGTTTCAACAGAGATTCGAAAAGAAATCTCTTTTTCAGACTATTTGGATTTAATAGAGTCATGAAATGGAAACAGGTACTTTTGAGGAAGACGAGTTTGTGAATCATAGATATGGCAGTATTGAATATGACAAGAAATTCAATTTTCAAGACGTCCCAGAAGAAAGGAAGATGACAAATTCCAAGACTGACTTCCCTATCCAGGAGCAGACGAATGAGGCATCCAACGTTGAACTGAGGGAATGCCCAAACATATGTACCCAAGAAGAAGTTGATATTTATGGAGACTTGTCTATTGGGAAGAATGACATAAAAACTTTGGATATTATAGATGCACACGAGTTATCTATCCAAAACACTAATGATGACGTTGATATGTGTTGCCTACGTCAGAGTGAAAATAAACTTCAGTGTGTGCAAGAGAGAGGTCTTGAGGATTGTTCCTCGAACATAGGTTCTAAGTGGCTTTGAGAAACTTAAACTTTCTAATATCAATTTATTAGAATTGGAGTCTAAGTGGCTTTGAGAAACTTAAACTTTCTAATATCAATTTATTTGAATTGGAGTCTAAGTGGCTTTGAGAAACTTAAATTGGATTGTTCCTCAAATACAGACTCAAATATTCTTTTTGACTCTGTATGTTATTAGGATTGTGATAATTTTGTAATCTGTACTTTTGAGTCATTAAATGATTATTGTACAGCGAAATCAAAATGACATTGTGGATAATAAGTACTGCATTTATAAACAACAATTTAGTCTAATGTGAAATAAAATGGTCTTTTCTTTGTTCATTTGGTTTAGATTCTTGTCTTCATTGTAAATATGCTCTTGAGAAAGGTAGTTTTAGACCTGTAGATTGAACGGAAGCGTAGATGATTACGTGGATACTTAAGAATCATAAGCACTCTTAGAGGACTGCCTTATGAAATAATATCTGCTTGGTTCCGGTCTAATATCAAATATTGATTGGGAAGGTAGTAAAAATTGGTGAAGGATATTTAGAAGGGAACGGAATCCCAATAAAAATTAATGTCCTAAAATTGTATCTTCTTGCAATAATGGTGTTTGAAATAAAAATCAATTTAAATTAAGGTTTAAAAACGTGAAATTATCTTTGTATGATTGAACATACTCAGAAATAAAATGGATGCAATAAGACCCTTAAAAAATGGGGACCTTGATTAAATGTTTCATAGATGGCCTTAACAAAAGCTTTTGTCCTTTCAAGTTTGCTTACTAAATGGATTGAAAGGAAAATATTCTTATGAAAATTGGGGTTCAACTAAGTAATAATGAGGCAAATTTGAATGATGAAATGAAACTAAATTGATCAACTTACCTTAAGATAATCAAAACGAATAAGAATAAGCCACTAAGAGCAATTTGGAATTCAATTGTTGGGTACATATGAGACCCCTTTGGCATTACCAAATAAATAAATGACTAGGTGGTAATATGTATATGAATCATGATAAATGGGTAATAAGGAAAGACAACAAATGATGACGACTTAATAGCAACTTTAAGTTGCATTAAGAATGGAACCCTAGTGTTTCTGACGTAGGCTTGTATTTTGGCTTTAGGAACAAAGTTGTGGAAACAACTTGGTTAAAATTTGTTAAGGGCAGGGTGTATGACCTCATGGAATTCGTGTGGGATTTGATGGTGACATCCACTAAAAGTCCTAACTAGCTAAAGCCACATTTCAACTCATAAATCCATCTTTTAAACTAAGACATGAAAGTCAGGGGTAATTTATTTAAGTGTTTGCCTCGTGTGATGGGATCGCATTGAAATAAATGCAATGTCATGTGGCAAAGTTAAATGTGTAACATGGGTCAAATTGACTGCGATATAAAAGGAACCAAGGTATGGTCACAAACAATTAAAAACATCAATTGAACACAATAAGAGTACTTGTGCCCGTTGAGGAAAACAATAAGGATGGTAGGATTGGCCAGCCTAGACCAATGAAAAAACTACGGGCTTAGTCAACATGAAGACAACATGTGTCGCAAGCTTTAAGAATGTGATCACATTAAACCAAGTTGCTGCGTTAAGTGCAAAAACTTAACTAATCTGAATGTTAACAACAAGGTTAACTTGTGTATTAAACAAAATCACCTGATTAGTTGGGGGAAAAAAAATTGGAGTCCTATTTTTGGGGTCTCTACAACCAAGGGGAAAGACATGCTCCAGATGATTTAGGAATAAAGGGAGAGACTAAGAATGAAGGCAATGATCTCGGGTGTACCAATTGCAAGGTAGAAGGTCACACCAATGTAAATTTCACAAAGAAAATGTCATTTGAGATTTGTCAAGTCACAAGGCATGCAATCAAAGATTACCCATATAATTTGCAACATAAGAGCAGCCAAGTACTGTTCACACAAAGAGAGCTGTCAACACCACTCACCATGCTGCCAAGATATTATCGACATTAGAAAATTGAGGGTGGCATGACTCGTATTCAATATGACTCCCAAGGATGGCCTATTGCACACTGTTGAGAGTGCAATGAGTGAGGCCAATCATCTCTCTTGGAAAACACAACCCCAAAGGCTTTTGAAGGTAACTACAGCAAAAGAGAAAACAAACAGGGAACAATATCACAAATACTCAATGGTTCAACTATTTAAAGCTTCTCTATGAACAAGTTCATGATAAAGACATCCCTCTTGTAATTAACACAACAAGTGAGCTCTTCGCTATGAAGGATATTACTTAAGGCATAAAGAGGCTAGCAGGGGGTAAAGAGCAAGACATAAATGGGCTGCAAGCAAAATATCTAAAATGGGGTTTAAAAGTCCTCACACCTCACATTAAAAGAATATTTAATGGTATCATTTATAAGGGATTCCCAACAATCCGGATGACTAGTGTCGGTGCCCCTCTCTATAAAAGTGGGGATATCAATAATCTGTTTAACTAGTAGTATCATGGTCAACCCCCTCCTTGGAAAGCTATTTGGTAATATGATAGAGCGCAAAATTAGCAACTGGGCAAAAAAAGACGAAAAAAATAGGAGAAGCTTTTTGTTGCTTTGTTGAACTCAAAAAAACATTTGGCACAATACCTAGAGGCAAACTTCGAAGCATGATGGAGAAGCTTGGAGTTCCAAATGAGTATAGAGCGGCAATTCATAGACTTTATGAGCAAGTCAAGGCCAAAATCAAAACATGTGAAGGGATGTCAGAATGCTTTGGAAGCAACTTTGGTGTCAAACAAGGATGCTTGATATCCCTCACCTTGTTTGGGCTATGCATTGATAAACTAGAGGAGTGGATAAATAATGATGGTGAAGGGGGCATTTACCTTGCTAACTATGTAGCAAAGTTACTCTTATATGAAAATGATCTTATTCTAATTGCAAAATCAGTGCATAGTTTGAGAGAACACCTGAGGGCTCTAGACCTCTTCTACCAAGAGGTTGGAATGCTAGCGAATACTAGCAAAACCAAAGTCGTGATCTTTTCACTAACAAGAAAACATAAACAAATTAACTTCCTTTTTGAAGGAAGCCTATTGGAAGTAGTGGAAGAATATAAGTATCTTGGGCTTGACTTTCGCAAGAAGCTTAGTTGAAAGACCTGCAGGGAAAAAGACAAGGGGGGTGGAAAGCTTTATACTCCAAAATAGATGCAAGAATGTAGATTTGTGGGAATGGAAAACGAAGAGAACCTTGTTCGGCCTACTAGTCACGCCAGTGGTTCAATACGGATGTGAAGTTTGGGGCAAAATTGCGTCTGACCTAAATGGAAACAAATAGAGAGAATCCAAAAATATATAATCACTAACAACCTCAAAATCAAAGCACCAATTCCGTATGAGATTCTATTATCTGGAACAAGTACTTTCTTGTTGGAGGCATTGGCAATGGCTTATATGCTAAGTTATTTTTAAAAGACACAAAGTATGGAGAATCATCAATGGCCCAAAATGGAGATAGAGGAAGACCTTAGCAGAAGGAAGAATACGTGGATGAAACAGAACAACAAGTGGACGAGTAAATGGGGCATTAACATGCATGAGTGTTCAAAAACTAATGAAGAAATAAAAAAATTATGTGAGAGAGATATTCTGGACAGCCATGTGGACAAAGCAACTAGGAAGGAAGTATATTATATCAATGAGTTTAATCCCACATGGAACCATAATGAAAAGGCCTACATAGTAGCAAAAATCAAGTGGAAGGCAAAAATCTTGATGGCTTAGTTAAGAACTATAAGTGTGAGAACGACAGGTGGACATCACTTGAGGAGTGGGAAATGAGAACATGCCTAATTTGTGACAAGGGGGTGGTGGAGACAGAGTGGCACTTTATCATGAAATGTGCAACCTATAGTGACATTCGTATTAAGTATGACAACTTGAGGGTAGACAACCTAACCGACTTGTTTGAGGAGACGAGGTTAGAAAAAATAGTAAATTTTTTAATCAAGATCCAACATCAAAAAAGGATTGAAAATTTTGCAATACCAATGAAGAAGCCCTTGTGTCAACTAGTGTGTTAGCACATAACAGTTTTGTTACAACTCTTGGTCCCATTAACTCCTTGGTCTCATGGACATTACTAAAATATTTCATTCAATCATTCAATTCAAAAGAGATTGCCCTAATCAAAATAACATTGAACACGGGGACCATAACGATGGCAACTGTCCAAAGCAAGACAACATCAATATGATTAACGTGGTCGAGGGCAAGGCTATTATGGCAATTACCATAACACAAGTGAATAAAAGCTAATTATCCCACATACGTAGAAGGAAATGCTGGTCAAAGCAAGGGCAATGGTTAAAGAACAACACCAATCGCATGAACATACAAGTATAGTGATGAGCAGAATCAAGTTTGACAAAGCTATTTCAAGATAAGTCTTGCAGACCATTGTACCTATGAATATAGTTTAATTATTGCAAAGCATCCCAGAACTCAATAATGCTATAATTGCTACCATATAAGCCATTGGCTTGAACTTGGAGCATACAACGGTGCACCTAACATCAAATAGTGTAACGTCAGGTGATGGGGAGAGCAAAAAGCAAAAGAATGAACTCATAATCGAACCCCCATTGTCAAGTGACAAAGAGATTGATAATATGCTCCTGACGATGAATCAAGCCTGACAGTTAGCAGCCAAGCATATGAAAATTATGGGCAGGAATTTGACAAAAACTATTGTTGACGGTGGTTTTGGCATGAATGTTCTTCCAAAAAAGACTTAGTGTTGACATGGGAAGCCAACTATGTGGCCTCTGACATTCCAACTAGTAGGAGTAAATCAACATGGCATTAAGGTATTAGGTGTACAGATGGGACAAAAAGTAATTATTGAAACTCGGCCTTTTTTGTTGAATTTTGTGGTGATCTCATTGAAAAACGCTGCCTATGATAGACTAATGGGTCGCGATTGGTTAATGGCAGCCAATGCTGACCATAACTAGAAAAAGAATATGGTCTCCATCGAAAACAAAAACCGGAAGTATGTCATGGATTTGAAAAATCAGCGAATTAGTGAGGAAGGAGACGCATCGGATTCAAACTCTAAATAAGAACCCTTAGTGGATGGGAACCGAGGTACGATGGAACCAAACAACGAAGGAAGTTTGGGGTTACAATCATGCTCTAAAGATGGGACGAACTCCCTTAGCAGTTTGTTTCATTGGCAGTGGAAGACTATGAAGTGTTCCAACCTGATTGCACTAACGTCAAGATTGAAGAAGGCCACGACTTGCAACAAGATGACCCGAAGAAAATGTCGATGACAACAAGTCCTTCTCAATCGTCAACATCACAATCAGCTTCCCCATCGACATTGAAAGAATACAACATTAGGGATCCAAAGTTCAATGGTAAGTTAACCCACCAAACCTCAATAAGCATGAACTTGGGGTCTAACGATAACATTTTAATAAAAGGTGAAGTACTACCCCCTAAAGTGAGACTTATTTTTAAAGTACAGTCGGATACGACAAAGGCTATGTCAAGGTAGAGAAAGTACTATTGTGACCGATGCTTATGGCACAAGATTTTTTTGTGTTTACAAGATGGAGGGAACACAAGCATGATAAATATGTAAGGTACAAGAGCATCAAGGTGATTGATACATAATTGAACGATGAAGTAACTGAAGGGCCTACTATGCAAAAAGGTAAAGATACAATCAGTTATAAAGGCAACATAAAAAGTCATCAAATAAAGGAGAAAAAAAAGGCGTAGGCAAAATAGGACCGTATGTCCAAGTGAGCAAACACACAAGTGCAAACTGTATGCCCCTTTCAACCGTACGCCACGTACGCCAATTGTGGAAACCATACACCTAGTTTCAATTCATACAGCCCTTTGTTTCATGTGAATTTTACTCCCTGCTCCTCCCAGTTGTATGCTATATCGTGTTCGTCCTAACTATATGGCCTGGCATGCACCTTTGAATTGTACGACCAACACCACCATAGGATTGTACATCCAAACTTCACCACTCTTTTGCATTTTTCAGTTGTGCAATTGTACACCCCTCAGAGTGTGTGCTCCCCTCCGACAGACCTAGGCATACGTTCCCATCTAACAGACTTGGATAGATGTTCCCCTCTGACAGGCCTAGACAAATGCTCTTTCTTGACAAACATGGACGTACATTCCATGTTGTATGCCAATCTAACTCTAATGCTTTAACCATATACTCTTCAATATTGATGTAAGCTTCAACTCTATACAGTCTTTGTTGGCTTATTTTGCTCAATGGCCTGACGCTCAATCACCCGATGTTCAGTAGATCGATGCTCATTCAATTGAAACTTAGTCCCCCGAAGCTCAACTGCCTGACACTTAGTCAATCAAAGCTCAACTGCCCGACAGTAATAAAAAATTTAAAAAAATCATCGGTTTTTAGTGCCATCTTTAGACAGTGGGTTTTGTGTGCACAAATTCAGACTTCAGCACTTGTTCAAACATTTAGACTCAAATTTCGTCTTCCCTCTTTATTCTAATGTTTATCATGTTGTCTATGAATTGTTTCAAAAGAGACTCCAACTATTTTTAAAGGGGTATAATGTTGACCGTCATATTAGTTATGTGGTTAATGATAACCTTATGTAGTTTTGTAATGACTCTCTTTAGTGTGTTCGGTCATCGATGGTTGTGTTTAATTAACAACCGTTGGGTCTCTTTTGTCATATAAATTGAATGATGTAAGTCGGGGAAAGGGCTCTTGTATCAAGTCCCCCATATACTGCACACATCTATATTGAAAACTACTTAAAGGGAATACAAAGTTGTTATCATTCTTACACTCTTCTATGCTATGGTGTGTTATGCAATTATTATTTTCGTAATTATTGTTCTTGGTAGTGTACTTTTACCATAAACATCCAATCCCAACACTTTTAATCCTCAACTAATTCTCATGTTCAATGACTATTCTACCAACTACTGGGAAATTTTATTCACACGTGACTGCCAAATCAAGGACAAATTGGTGGAATTGATTCTTGATAATAGTGCAGCCAAAATACCCTGTTGGCCATTTTTGGCCCACATATCAAATTTTGTCTGAGTATGAAAAGGGGAGCTTTCAGGCAAGAAAATGGCAAGTCTTTGGGAGGACTTCGGGTTTTCCACAGTGGCAATTTTGGGTTTCTGAGGGAACAGTGCAAATCGAGTTTCCAACAGTGCTTGACTTCTAAACGTTTTATAAGTAGAAGTAATTTGGGTTTACAAACCCAAATTACTCATGGACAGTGTATTTAGGTTCTTCAAGGAGCACTATTTGATTGCTTCATAAGTTGTGAGCAGTCAAAAGCCCGAAATAAGTAAAAGGGCTTGACAAACCCGATTTGGTCTTGAAAAATAGTGCTTCTCGGGTTCTTCAAGGGACAAGTCCATTTCAAAAAACCCGAAGGTCATTTACATAAATTTGAAGGGCCTTTTCCTTCTCCAAGTGGACAGTTGCAAGTTTCCCGAAGGGTATGTTACCCGTCGGAAGGACCATTTCAAAATTATCTAAGGGTATCTTTCCCTTCGAGAGGATCATTTGCGGAAGTCCAAAGGGACATACAGGAAGCCCGAAGGGTCTCTCACCCTTCGGGAAAGTCCATTTCGAAAAATCCGAAGGAATTCCTTCAGACAAATTGTCTGAAAAAATTCCATTGGGAGATTTGCCCAAAAGAAAAGGTCGAAGGAATTCCTTAGGAAGAAAAGCCCGAGACCAAGTGTCCAAAGGAAATGACGGGCCAATGGATGTCAAAATCAGGGTAAACGACTAGCTGTTGGAAGTAATCGAGTTTGAAAAGCCCGAAGTCTTAAGGCTTGGAAACAACAAAGTGAGAAGACTTCAAGATAGACAAGTCTGAAGTAAATAAGCTTAGAGAACCCGAATTACTCTGCATAGAGTAAATTGGGTTTCTCCAAGTACTTTACTTAAAAGGCTTTATAAGTAAAGGATTTGGGAAAGTCCAAAGTTGGAGAGATCAAAGAACCCGAATTACTCTGCATAGAGTAAATCAGGATTCTTCAAGTGCTTGACTTAAGCTTGGTCTAGCAACGCGAGAATCATGATGCAACAAATGAAACGCTGCCAAATGGCGTAAACTGGAGCAAAAAGGGCCAATCAGAAAAAGACAAGTGGCACAAGGATGACCAATGAGCATGGGAGAGTCCAAGCGGCTGATAACTAGAAATTATGAAGGCTCTCATCTGCCATAGTTCGCTCCCCGCAATCACCGTTCGATGCTTAAATGCAGCATGGCTAAAACACATGGAGACCCACATCCTTTCAGTAGGGCACATAAAGAGAAAGAAGCCACGTCAATCTTGAAGGCAAAAATTAAATGCGTCATGCCAAGAAGAGACATTCTAGCTGCTCACAACATGGCTTCTCAGATGCGGCAAAGAAAAACTCAAAGACGGGAGGGGCTCAAGAGGATTGTTTAGTGATCCTGAGCGGCGCATTTAAGGACAACAAGGAAGTACAATGTCAAAGTTGTAGCCATCAACGACTTCTTCTTTCTTCCCCTTCTCTCTCCCCCCTTTTCTATATAAATAGAGGCCTTGGAGCCAAGCAAATCATCCCCGGATTGACGATAGAATTACTCTGCAGAAATCACTTTGTAAAAGACTCTTTTGAAGCAATACAAGGAAGACTTTTCTGTTTATGGTTAAAACAAGTGTGCACATTTGGTTTCATTTGTAGAATGTATGATTGTCATTCATCACCTACGATTTTTTCCAACACCTTGCTTTTGATCCTTTCGGTTTTGTGCATGATTGTGTGAAGTGTCTATGTGTTGAGCTCTCCTGGAAGTGTTATCAGTCCATAGTGTCTCCCGTAGACCTTTATCTGTTATCCTTCAAAGCGCAAGGCTTCCCTTCAACCTCGAGCAAAAGCTCCATGCCTATGGCCTTGAGATAGAACCAGAATACCCTGTGTCATGTTTGGGTTCATCAGTAGTTGGCTCTTTTACCAGACCAAGTGGATCACTTCTTTTTTGTGCATCACCTCCCTTAGCTTAGATTTCTTTTTCAGTCATCCTCTTATCCCTTTTCCTTAGCTGATAGTAGATTTTAGTGTGAGAATCAAGCGCTGAAGTGAAGCACTTGAAGAACTAGCCTCATAAAAAAATCCTAGAGGTTCAACCTCATTATAGGAAACCCACATCCTGAGGTTGTCCCCATGCTTGTAGCTGGAAGTGAGGGAGCCTGAAGAAATCTCTCACAGGGGTGCAATTTGAAGCTATAACATAACCTAATTTCACAAAGTGGGCGAATGGTCTTCATTTGCCAACTACATCACCCAATGCCCATACCAATTGAGATGGGTCAAGAAGGGGAAACTGGCACTCATCACTATCAAGTGTTGTGACATTTTTCATTTTGCCATTACCAAACACAGTTGGCACTAATGTCACTCCATTGCATAGCTAGAATTTGATAGTTGAAGAACCATATAAATATGATCACAAGGTTATCTTTGATAGCTTCCACAAGACCTATCAGCTACAAAAGGTCGATAAAGTGTATAAGTTCAATTATTCTGACGTTAGTGTTTTACCATATGGGTTGTTGTACAAGCTCACTCATTTTTGCACTCCCATCAGCCCTTCTCGCCAATTTGTGTTGTAGGAGGCTCGTCCATCCTCCCATAGTGAAAATTTTGGCATGCAAAATGTCTTCCAAAACTTGCAACGCTACTCTTATTGGATTTTTATGCAAAAGCAAGTTGAGGATTTCATCTATCGGTGCTCACTTTGTGGCCAATCTAAGCCTTCAAATCGAAGGCTTGGATATCAGCGATTACCAACACCTTTGTGACCATGGGAATTCATTTCCATGGATTTCATCAGTGGCCTACCCACAACTCCACGTCAGCATAGCTGCATCTTTATTGTGGTGTGCTAGTTTTCCAAAATGGTAATTTTCATGCCTTGCACCAAGATAGTTGATGCTCCACTAGCTGCTGACTTGTTCTTCAAACATGGTTGAAGCAATTTCGGGTTACCACTCACTACTATTTCAGATCGTGACTTTTGTTTCTCTAGAATGCTTCCCATGATGACAAGAGTTTTGGCACTCATGTTCATAGGCAAGTGCAGTATTATATGTTAGTTTACACCAAGAATCATTTAGCAAATTACCTTCTTGATTGTTTACAACAAAAGGTGGTTCATTAGGATTACCAATACCTTCTTCCTTAGCGCGGTTCAACATAATCTTCCTTAATGTGCCATTACTTCCACATTAATACAATCTATTCCACATGGTCAATGTTATGCCAATGTTGAGTGGTAAATCGACAATACTAGCAATTGAATCAAAACCATAATGAGAAAAGGAAACTGTTGCTGGCCCACCAAGCATGCCATTGACTTTGTATGGATAATAGTCATTTGCCCGCTTACTGCCAACCATAATGACAAATATTATGACACATGCATTTGAAAATATAACCATAAGTTGGGCAATTGCACAATGTATCCAAACATCAAATTTGAATCCAACCAAGATGGCATATGTATGAATCTGCTTACTTTGTAACTGAGCTGATCCATTGTCGCTTGCCTTGAGAGCACTATAGACATGCCTTAGGACCTTGCATTGGACTCATGAGTCTTAGGGTCTCTTCATTATAATTATTCTAAGCATATCCTGTAATCCATGCATTCCATGATACTTCCTCTTTACAAGTAGATAACTTGAATATCTCCTTTGGTTTTAAAAGGCACACACATGTATTTGTGGTCCAATTAGAAATCTGGTTTGTAGTTAGTCCCACTAACACAATTTTATCTAGTTCTTTGGAATGATCATGGAGTAAAGGATCAATCGACCAAACTTACAAAACAACAATTGATTGTTCTGGCATACCTGTTCGTAGTTCCCATGCATGAACCATACCTTGTTGATAATGAATGCTTTGCTATTCAATCTGCTGATTTGTGGCTTGCAGTTGAGATATTTGACCCCTTTGTGACTTGTTAACTGTTATGACTTTTGAGTTTATGCCAAATAGTATATACCTCTTTACTTGGGAGCATAATGGGGTTTTACTGAGCTTGAGAGGTGTTTCGTGAACACCTTTAGAAATTACTAGAACATCTTTTACAATTTTGCATTTAACAAGTAATGTCCTCCTTGACTTCATTAAAACGAAATTTTTGTTGGCATTCAATCTTAGAAGTCAATGAAATATCTTTTTTCTGATAAAAGATCCTTACCTTCAACTTGCATCGCAGATTCCTCTGTAACTTGTTGGACCTCTATTTCCGTTCTCTCTTCTTTTTCCAAGAACATATTCTTTGGCTCCTGCTCCTTAACTTCTTTCAGTTCTGAGTTTTCCTCTTTCTTTCTCAATCTTCTTATGTATTCATACAAACCTCTTTTATTTGGATACCTCACTTTGAGGAACTCCAAGTAATCATCATAGGAAGCTTGAGATTTAAAAGTATCAGGCATCTCTTGATACTAATCAAGGATTCAGAAGGCCTTAAGTTTGTACTTTTCCTTGCCCTTTTGTATTTTATTCAACACCTCTTGAATAGGATCTATATTTTCTTCCCTTTGCAAGAACTTTGCTTGAGGAAACATGGGTCAATTAATTGTTGGATGACTCCTTTGGGTAGCCTTGTTTTGATGTAAATTTTGCAGGGCTTGTGTATCAACTAAAGTACTAAACCCAACTGAAACCTTTATTATAACATACTAAATGCCCACAAAACACAAATGATGATACTATTGTATATCAACTAAATAACAAAGTTAAAATCCAGGAAATGCTTACATGCTTTATGCAACATAAAAGCTCAATTTTATTGACAATATACATCAACAAAAGGGCAGCAATACGGAAGTACTGTAGCAAAGGTACATAATAATGTAGCAGCAGTATAGGATATTGTATGAGCGGTATGAATCACTGTAGCAACCGTACATAATACTGTAGCAGTGGTATAGATCACTGTAGCAACAATACGGATCACTGTAGCAAATTGAAAATGAAATAAATTTCAATCATCTGGCAAAAATATGATCCCTGGATGGAATCATCACAACTGAAATTAGAGGGTTTCTATCCTCTAATCTTGCACACCAAAGGGTTTTCATCCTTGGGTGAAAAGATGAACACAAAGGCTCAAGCTTTGGAATGGGGTTTGATTTCAATGAGTAATGAATAATAATCCCTTTTGAGCCCAGCTCCTTTTATAGTAATCCTTTTAATTCCAACCCTAAAAATGTTTAAAACACTTTAATAAAATATTAATTTTTGGTCCGCTTTATAATATAATACATAAGTGTTATTTTACGATGTTATAAAAATAAAATTACGTAGACAACTTAATTATTATTATTAAATTATTTCCTTGATTAAAGTTTTTTAGAGAAGGGGGCATGACATCTACTGCACATCCTTTTCAGATGAGAGACATATCTCAAACCAAAACATATCATTGTGGCACAATGATCTCATGCATGTGCTACAAATCCATCGACTCCGATATGTCACAACAAGGCCTAAAAAATATAGAATAAGTTGATACACAATCAGACATATGTACTACAAATGACATGACATCATCATTTGTGTGGATGTGGTTAAACTCTACAAGCTGCTCGGCAATTGGTTGCTCATCAAAGTACTAATAGGCATCGACATCAACATCAAATCTAGAAGAAGCAACAATATTTGGACCTGTATGGCTAGGATCAATGAGATCTACAAGACTGAGCTCATCAACATCATGGGAAGCGTGTCTGACATCATCATCATCATCATCATCATCACCAGACAAATCACCTTCATCATCTACACAAGATTGAACTGTCCTCCAAGCTTTGGACAACTCTCATATCGCCATCTAGAATGATCAATCCAGCCAAAATAGACACCGCATGGACCCAATAGCAAAAATAAACATGCTCTTAAGAAGCATCGAACTCAAACATTAATCTCATAGAAATATTAAGAATCTCCTTTCTATGAAAAATGAGTGCTCATATGCCAAATTTGACCACCGCATGGAAACGTTATGTTATTTTAAAATTTGACACTTGTTTAGGCAATACAGACCCCTTGCTAATGCAAAATCTGCAAACGATCTTGATTTTTTGACAATAAAAAATTACTTGTTTATCAACATGAGCCCCATGGTATTTGTACTTGTTGGAAAAGCCAATTGAGTTTGTTTTCCAGAAAGATCACTTTTACGGTAAAATATTACCATATTGCAAAGTTATGTTGAAAAATGTAATTGAAGGTACTGGTTTTCCTGTTTTTTAGCAAAAAATTGGTTTGACAAGTTGATAAAAAGCTGCATATTTTTGCACTTCTGAAACTTGATGGAAAGGCCTATGGGCTCATAATGGATGTTTTAGCAAAATAGCATCTAACAATTCATCTACAAGCTTTCACATATATTTTTGCATGGTAGTTGCCTTTTAAACACTAAAAATGCTGCAGTGTGGTTTGAACCCATGACCTTTGTTTTTGAAATGACTTACAAAAAGTATATTGCCAATCCCTCTATCATCTATGCAAAAAATTTAAGATATAATCTGGAAAATGTTAATATAAACCCTTGTATATTTACCTGGACTTAAAAATAAAATAAAGAGCTTGAAGTTTTATGCGTACCCGACAAATATATCTGGAGACAAAACAACAATTTTTTTAATTGATGTACCTTCATGCCTTGGCCACAGGTGGGCTCCACAGTTGAGCAAGGTCTCAAATGAAATGCCAACAAAATTTTAAATCAGGTACCGTATTTATAAAAAGTCCAAAATATTCAAAGCCTCGTTTAGAACATGTTTTCTCTCTCTCTCTGTGCGTCAAACTACTCTTTCAATTCAAACAATCTGTTTAAAACATTTCTGGGTTTTGGTCTTGTGTGTTAACTTTCCAAGACATTTTAAATCATTGGATTTCGTTCAGAATTGAGGAAGATATCACAGTTTTAGTGATGCTGTCTCAAACAATTATAAAAAATGCCTCTTTGATTCCTTCTCCTTTCAAACACACACTCAGATTTGCTCTTGCTATGGCTCTGATTTTTCTTGCACAAATGAAAACTATCTTCATGACAATTTATCCATGCCCACATCTTCTCAACCATGTTCTGATACCACATGTTGATTTTAACAAAGCTTAAAGAAATGTACACATTAACATTCAAAATATAAACAATATGCGGCTAGCAACTTGTTTTTTTTCATTCATCTACAAGGTTATATAATACGCTAGTTTACAACCCTTTCAAATCCAACGGAGAAACCAAAGAGAAAGTGTGACTTTTTACCTTCCAACTCCATTCGAATGTATTTCTAATATTTATTTATTATCTTCCAATCCTTTGAATGTATTTTCATTATTAACATATTTTTCTTTGGACCAATTCCCAACGTTGAGTGGTAATCATTTCTCTTGTGCTTTGAGTTGTCTTATAGGCATACCTATGTTGAATCATATAGAACTGAGATTTGTCATGCAAAAAACATTAGGAGCAACAAAAATATCTGCCATTTTAAAATTTTGTTGGTCTTTTTTTATGATGCTTCCTTTCATTTGAAAATCAAGCATGGAATCTGAAGGATTAAGTTCTGGCTAAAAGCCTGAATACATCGGAGTACGTACTTTGTTGAAGATTTTCTTAAAAAGTTTGAGATAGCTCAAAGAAACATTAATTTAATGAAAAGATTTATATTTCTAATGCACTGTCAAAATAAAGCTTGCAGGACATGCTTTGTATGACGATCCTTTACCCTCTGGAGGTATTGTGACAGGGATAGGGGCAGTTAACGGACGGTTGTGTATGTTTGTAGCTAATGACCCTACTGTCAAGGGTGGGACTTATTATCCTATAACTGTTAAGAAGCATCTTCGGGCACAAGAAATTGCTGCAGAGTGCAATTTACCATGCATATATCTTGTTGACAGTGGCGGTGCTAATCTTCCAAGACAGGCAGATGTTTTCCCTGACAAAGATAATTTTGGAAGAATATTTTACAATCAGGCACAGATGTCAGCTGCAGGAATTCCACAGATTGCTTTGGTACTAGGTTCTTGCACTGCTGGAGGAGCTTATATTCCTGCAATGGCAGATGAAAGTGTGCTTGTTAAAGGCAACGGCACTATTTTTTTAGCTGGACCTCCGCTTGTCAAGGTATTGTTTAAATGCGTGATATATTGTATGATGTTTACAAGGAGAATGTAGTTTTATATAGGAAGCATCTCGTGAGGAGATATTTCTTTTGAATTTTTACACCTTTAGCTTTAATTTGAGGAGCATAATTTGTGCTAGGCTGCAACTGGAGAAGAAGTCTCTGCAGAGGATTTAGGTGGTGCGTTGGTGCATTGTAAGACCTCTGGAGTATCCGATCATTATGCCAATGGTAATTTCAGATCTTTTCACACCATTCTGTAGCAGTCTACAATGCTGAACTTCTCTGTATGTATGTGAAGATTAATACAGGCTATCTGTGACGTCAAGCTTCTGTACCTGCACTAGTAGAGGTTTATGTTTGAGGAAAGTTATTGGTTGAGAGCTTACCAGCATATTTTGAGCTGTTCTCTGTTTCCAGCAAGCATTTTTATGGGAATATGTACCGAAGTTAGTTTTTTGTCTTAAAGATTTGAATGCCATACAAAATGTCTGATTTTTAATCCTGAACATCAATTCTGACTTACAATTCATAATGTTTGCTCCAAAAGAAGCCTGGAATTCCTGCTTTTCTGCTTCTCTGCTTTTCAGTTGTAACCTCACAAGTTCAGAATTGATTAAATTGCATTGAAAAATCCAATGAAACAAGTTCTGAATTTGTGATTGTTTATGCCCAAAGCTTATATGAGGATCCTAATTTTCAAGATACCCATTACTGAAAATTTGATTTATAATATTATAACTTCCTGCTACCCTGTTAACAATTTGCTGTACTTGTATGGGGTTAGAACATGGCTCGTGTGATCTGTAAGGTCGATTTCATTCTGGTTAATCTTTTTTTCTACGGCTGTTATTAGTTTTGACACCTAATCTGATTTTTGCTTTATATTGTTTTTGGAGCTTTAAAGTAGCCCATTTTGCATGTCTCTGATTTTCTGACATGCTTAACAATGCAGTCAAGAGTATTGATATTATTCAGATTGCCTTTGAGAAATGATGGCTTCCACAATTATCTTTGCTTCCTTGTGTTTAAACTTTCTGCTAAAACTATTTTTGAACAATTTTTAGAGTTTTGTTTATTGCATCAAAAATGTTCAAAAGGGATATACAAAAAGACCATTAATGTCCTCAAGTGATCGATCTTTTGAACTAAAACATTGAAGAAGCAAACAGAAAGCCAGGGATTGTGCAGGTAACAATCTAGTTTAGCTAAATAATTTCCAAAGTTTAATTGAAATTAGAAGTAAATACTAAAACATGTCTAAAGTCGAAGAGCTATAGATCATGAGAGGTGCAGTCTTCACCTATAACCATTATAAGTTCTAGATTATTCTAAGATTCTTCTAAAGATAGGAGCTCACCCTGCTTGATCCTGGTAAGTGGAAGTGTTTATGCTAGATCTTGGTAAGATGGAAGTGTTTCATGAAATTGGTGAAGTGACAATGGAGATGGATGAAATATTCCTTGTTTTCGTTTCCTCAGAAAGAAAGAAATTTATATTATATAAAAGGGGAATGGAAATTTAAAATCTACATCTGCAGAGACTCTATCAGATTTCTGCCACTGAGATGAGACTCCACAATCATAAACCTTTCCTTAACTGGCAATAAAGGGTATAAGATGGGCCTTGGGCTTATGGCTGGTTTTGAATTTATTTTTTCTTATGCATACATTCATAAACCATAGATGCCCAGTCTAGGATGGTATGCAAATAATGCACCATCGAATTACAGAAATGTAAAATATGCAGCAGGGGGAAAATAGCCCATGCAGGTAACAGGAGTCTTTTTCATTCAAATTTCTTTTACAATGATGGTTGACATTACTGATGCAAATAGGAGCATGCCTCGATATTTATTTGTTTGAGCCTTGTGCATGCTTGCAATGCATGGTTTTAATATGTTTATGAGATGGTATAAGCAGACAAAACATCTATAGTTTGGAAAATTTGAAATGGAGGTGAGGGACAAGCTCCCTTGCCTTCGGGGACGAAACAGTTTAATATTCTTACTGTTGTGGTAACGCGGGAGCTAGTTGATGCTAGCTCTAGTCACCATGCAGACATAGAGTTAACATGTTGTTTAAAGATGTTAGATGGTGCTAGTGGAGTTTCCTATGGGAGTTTTGTTGATGGTTATAATTATTTGCAAAATAGTGCAGGTCTCAGAAGTCATAATGCACAGCTTGCTTGCAGCATACCCCTAGGTCCTAAGTAGGGTTGCATTGATCACCGCCCCTCTAATCCCTTTCTTGTATTAATGTTTTTCAGGTTTAGGAGAAACTGTTTATAACAATGGTATTAAAGCGAGGTCGGAAGTGAAGATGATCATAGGATCATTCAAATTGTAGTCGATTGGTTTGAAAGTTTCAAGGCAAACTCATGGAAGCTATCTGAATCCTAGTAAGAGTCTTAGATATTTTGAATCCTGACAATCATTGCAAGTGTCAAGTGGTGCAGGAGGAATTGTCTGTAACACCATCTGCTTGCCTCAACATATCTCCTTGTGCTGGTATTCTTTATGTAAATTTCATGCTCACCGCATTCGAATTCGCTGAGGTAAAAAATTGGAACTAAAAAATTTGAGATTAAATTTGGCTAATAGAAATATGCTTATTTTTAAAAATATACCAACCCACCATTCAAAAAACATCACATTTCATATAAATAAACATTCAAAATAAATTTGATTTAATGATCACTAATTGAGATTCATATCAATATGTGTTCTCTCCCTGCTGTCAAAATAACGTAAAATCAGAACATAAAATAATAAGTTAATTTAAAATCAGAATATAATTTAATGGAAAAAGACTACCATATAAAATCAGAACATAAAAGCTTATTTAGATTCATATCAATTTGTGTTCTCTTCCTGCCGTCAAATAGAACAGAATCTGCCCAAAATTTCAGACTCCAAAATTTATCATAAATTGATTGAAATAAAAAAAAAACTATGAAAAACGTGCTGAATACAGAGTAGTAATACCAATATTTAAAATGTTTTAAATTTTTTATAGATCATCATCAGAGTATTATTCTTCTCTATGGGCTAAGGCCCACTTGTTACATCAAAAAGCTCTAGATCATCTAGAGCCCTTGGCTCAATATCATCATCAAATGCTTAGCAGCGAGCCCTTAAAACACGAATTTGGACAATTTTTTGACGAATTTAAACATTTTTTAGGTTTTTTTTGATTAAATACGTCTTAGAAATTCGTGGTGAATTTTTGGATGAATTTCAACGAATTTAATGGTTTTCTTTGAAGTTTGGCGAATTCTGAACTTTTCCCCTGGAATTCGGCGAATGCGGTGACTATGGATGTAATTAACCTAAGCAATTTCAAACTCTATGAGCATCACTAGGAAGTCTCCAAGGGGTCTAGGCATTTCTGAGCTGATTGGTTGTGTCCCAATCGAAGGATGTCATATACCAACAACTAAAATTGCATGAAAACTTGCCAAAACTTTAAACAGTCGTTATTTTCTCATACAGTCATTATAGAGTGCCCGTTACCAATTTCCTACAAGGGAGTTAACTGTTCATAGGGTGGACATGCAAGCAAGACTATCTATCTCTCATTGATGACCTGTTTCTTATATTTTATAAAAGTACCTAGAAAATGTTAACCTAGAAAATGATAAACTCAGGGACTGACTTAAGGTTAATTGACCATTTTTTCATTGACCTTTGAAATCGTCATAAAATGACTTGTAATGAAAGTGGTAGAAGATTCTTTTTTGAAAACATTTGACTAAGGAGCAAGATTAACAACTAATGATGTTCGTTTCACCTTGTGGTAGACTATCGACATTTGGAAGGAATATCCTAGTTGTTCCATTGAGTTCCTCGCCTTCCTACGAGAAATACAATGAAAAAAAAAAGGTACCACAACAAGGTTGTATAACATTCATTCTATAGGTCTATTGAAGAAGCCAAGGTCAGTCTAGTTTCTACGAAGCATAGGTGGAAAGGAAGCATAGTAGGTCAGTCTAGTTTCTACGGAGCATAGGTGGAAAGGAAGCATAGTAGGTCAGTCTAGTTTCTACGGAGCATAGGTGGAAAGGAAGCATAGTTATGAGACTTGGCAAATCTTGCCAAGTTTGCTAAAAAAACAGAAAAACAATTCTTTATATTTCATATTTATAAAAATATTGTGGAGTTTTTTCACCGAGTCCAAGTATGTGTAAAATATCAGCTTGTCGAGTTAGAGTCCCATGACTATGAAAGGAAGGTATCAGTGCAAGTGCTTTAGGTACATTCAGTGGGAAGGTCACAGGAATAAACTTTGCATATTTAGTAGTGTCATCATACCCTTCCCAGAGTCAACTTTAAATCTCGCATATTTCTGTTATTCTCATGATTGCATATCCTGTCTGCCCATTGTTTTAATGATACAAAACTTGAATTTGGACCATGGAGTGAGCGATTCGTGCAGTTAAGTAAATTATATCATTGCCTACCTCAATGTGAGAGTAAATTTGAAATGCCATGAGCTATTTTTCCTAGAGTTTTAGTGGTTAATTGGATGGCAGCATATTGTTTTTTAACCTTATTTTATGTCCATTACATCTTCATGCTTTTTGGCTAAATGTTCTCTATTTTAAAAGCTTTAGAAGTAGTAACTGTAAGGCCTTTGCTAGCTACTTTATGAGGGCAAGTATTTTGTAACTGTTATTGCATGTCTGAAAAATGTGCTAGTTGAATGGACTCCAGATGAACTGCATGGACTTGCCATTGGGAGGACAATACTGAAAAATTTGCATATGGCTGGAAATAAAGAACTCAAAGGTTGGACGTGTCTTTCATCTGAAGTTCAGCAGCCATTATATGATGAAAAGGAGCTTTGGGGTATTGTATCAGCAGATCGCAAGCAGTTATTTGATGTTCGCTCTATCATTGCTCGCCTAGTTGATGGAAGTGAGTTTGATGAATTCAAGAAGCTATATGGCACAGTAAGTATAGTAAATTATCATGATTACAGTCATCTCTGTTGGAATGTACAGACATAACTAAAGCTTAAGACATTTTCAGGCTGGTAATTGATAACAAGAATGTCTTCATCTTCAATTTTAAACAGAAGCTGCTAACTGTCTTTGGGTAGACCCTTGTAACAGGTTTTGCAAGGATTTTTGGTCAGCCTGTAGGCATAATTGGAAATAATGGCATTTTATTTACAGAATCTGCTCTAAAAGGTGCTCACTTCATTGAGCTGTGTGCACAACGCCAGATTCCTCTAATATTTCTGCAAAATATCACAGGATTTATGGTATGTCTCAACTCCATGTTCCTTTAATTTACATTTGCATTCTCACTTGATATTTCTTCGTCTATGATTATGAATGATATAATGTGATTTTGCTTATTTCATGTTCAGTCTTCTCCGTTGATGATCATGGGTGTACGTATGGATGAATTGTAATGAGACATGCCAAAGTTGAATAAGAAACCAAAGTATGATAAACTAAGAGTTTCATTGACAATTGCATATGCAATTTACCAAGTCCGTGGTTGAAATTCGGGAAACTCTTCTTATTCTATCAACCATGTGCAGTGGGGCACTTGTTTAATTGGAGAGGAAAGGCTAGACCATTGATTTTTTGTGGTGAAACAATCATTACAAAAAAACAAACACACAAAGAAACCCAGAAAGAACATGAGAGAGAACTTGAAAGAGACATAATTATTGGATATCTTATTGAAAGAGCAATTGTCACCTTTTAGGAAAGCAACAACATAAACCCTAATACTTGGGTGACACAAACCCTAACTCTAAAAAGACTTAAGTGAACATTACGTCATGCTTACATTATTTGATAAAGCAAACTAAAGTCATAAAGTGACTTTATTACTAAGCCTTTCGCTAAGATTAGTATGACCATTATAATTTTATGTTACAAGATATAACATCCTCCATTAATGGTCATTCTAGAAAATACTCCAAGTTTATCTCCAAATTTTACAAATTTATTTGGGCCAAGAGACTTGGTGAGAATGTCTGCAGTTTGGTCCTAGGTTGGACAATATTTTATCTCAACTTCTTCACCTTCTACAAGCTGTCGAATGTGACAATGTACATCAATATGTTTTGCTCGTTCATGAAAGATAGGATTTTTGTCAGCTTGAGAACTGCATGGTTATCACAAAACAATATTGTAGGCTCAGTCTGATCAACTTGAAAATATACAAGCACTCTTCTAAGCCAAACTACTTCACATGCCCCTTTTACTGTTGCTCTATATTCTTCTGTAGAGGAAAGTGAAACTACATGCTGTTTTGCTGATCCAAGAAACTGCCTCTGATCCTAGACTGAACACATAACCTTTTGAAGACTTCCTGTCATCCATGGATCTTGCCCAATCCGAGTCAGAATAGCCACACAACTGAAGCACCTTGATGTTACCATATAGAATACCAAAGTCTAATGTTCCCTTTACATATTGTAGCACCTTCTTTGCCGTTATCTAGTGTTGTGTTTTAGGAGCCGTCGTAAATCAGGAGATATAGCTGATTGCATAGCACAAGTTAGGGCTAGTGGTTGCAAGATGGATCAAGCTGCCAACTAGTTACGTACAGACTGATTCATTTATTGCTTTTGAATCAGTCTTGGCTGGAAGTTTTAGCCCTGTCTCCATAGGTGTAGATGATATTTTACAATTAGTCATCTTGAACTTGTCTAACAAAATTGTTGCTTATTTTGTTTGAGAAGCAAAAATATGTTTATTTGTTTGCCAAACTTCTACACCTAAGCAGTAATGGAGGATGCCTAGACGTGTCATGTCAAAAGCGAAATATGAATTTGATTTTACATGTTCGGTAGCTCATATCTCACTCCCTGTGATGATGATGCTATCAACATATATCACTACATTCACCACATCACCATTCTCGTTTTTGATGTAGATATTGGGGTCAAACAAACTTCTTCTGAATCCTTGTTCTCCCAAATACCTATCAGTTTTGATGTACCATGCCCTGAAAGCCTGCGTTAGCCCATAAAGAGCTTTTTGCACACCTTATGTTCCTTTCTTGGAAACCTAAAATCCCTGCGGTTGGTAATGTATAGTTCTTCCTCTATATCTCGATTGTGGAAGGCTTTCTTCACATCCATCTAATGTATTTTCCAATCAAATTGCTTTGCCATGGCTGGAACCAATCGACTTGTTTTTATTTTTGTAGTAGTAGAAAACTACTCATAATCAATCGCTTCCTTTCTGCAAATCCCTTTGCGATCAGCCTTGCTTTATGTTTGACAAGAGTGACATCTGCTTTACACTTGACCTTATATACCTACATGCAGCTAATAGGTATCTTCCCAACATGTAGCTTTTCTAGAATCCATGTTTCGTTCGTCATTGAAGTTTCATGTTTATATTGCATAGCCTATGTCCATTTTGGTTTTGCTTTGGCCTCTTCATGTACGTCAAGTTCAAATGAGTGTTGAAGGTTAGCAATCAAAACATAATTCATCGTATCAGATGTATTACCTCTTTTTGGTCTTCCTTCCTCTCTCATATAAGGGAGTTCATCTTCCCAAACATCTCCATACCACCATTTTGGTCTCTTCTTTTGCTCCTTCCCCTTCAAATTGACACTAGTGTCTTGCTGATTTGAGGAACTTTCAGCTGCATCTTGGCTGAAATTTTATCAGGATTCATACTTGTGGGCTTCCGTCTTCTCATGTTGACTATCCCCATCCATTCACCCTGGAAACTCTACCATATCCCCATACATTACTTTCTGATATGATTTATGCTCAATCTTTATCTCGAATGTCCCATCATTCTCATCAACTACATCTCAATTAAAGCATCCTTTGTTAGTTCCAAATCAACTAACCTATATGCTTTATGGTGGTCGTTCTACCCCATGAATTCCAACATCTTGTGTTTTCTATCTAGTTTGGTTGAAACCATGCATACATAATTGAACCAAAAAAATTGAGGTGAATTAATGTAGGTTTTCGTCTAGACCATGCTTCTAGTGATTTCTTATGTAACATTTTCGTTGGAGTCCGATTGAGCGAATATATTGATGTGTGTTTTGATTCTGCCCAATATTTATTAGGAACAAACTTTTTCTCTAACATACACCTTGACATCTTTGCAATGGTACAATTTTGCCTCTTTACCACTCCATTTTGTTGTGGAGTGTAGGGTGTGGTGTATTGCCTCTGGATGCCCACTACAAAAATCATGGAATTTTCTAGAGTAAAATTCACCTTCATTATTTGGTCTAAGAATTTTGATACTTTTTTCTTATCGTTTCTCTACCATGACCTTGAACTTTTTAAACTCATTAAAGGGATTTGATTTTTTCTTTAAAAATACACCCACATTTTTTATGAAAAGTCATCTATAAACAACAAAAAAATCTTGCACTGGAGATTGATGTCATCTTCATATTCCTACAAATTAGCATGGATAAACTGAAGGACCTTCTTAGCTATGCAAGCTTGTCTTTCGTCAAATGAAACATTATGATGCTTCGTAGCTTGGCATGTGCCATAAAATCCTTGCTGATTCAAAATCTTTGGAAGGCCATACCACTAATCTTTTTTTAGCCAAATAAGAAAGCTAACTCAAATTTCAATGTGCATACCTTTGATGTCAAAGTGTGTCTTGATCACTCTTGGCCATCAAAGCATGCTCTTTTTCTTCCCCTATATCAATCAATATGAAAAGTTTATATTCCTGAATACCAAAACCAATTGTCTTCTTTCAGGCCTTATCAACCATATAATATTTATTATTGTTGAAAATCACGTTCAAATAAGGATCGTGGCTCATGATCTCATTGACTAAAAGTCGAATATTTTCCTTGAAAGTAAATTATTTTCCAAACCGGGAACATGGAAGACAGTCATGAACAACAACTTTTTAGCTCTCAGTGTTATCTACACATTTCCTTTTTCTTAAACCTTATATTCCTCTCCACCAACAATCATAGGGTTAAAAGTAGATGAATCTATTGCAAAGTCAAGAGACCAATCTCTCATGTATGTGAAATGTTTGGTGGCACCAAAAACTATATACCAAGGAGTCTTGTTCACACAATCTCTATTATATCTACCCATAAAAACATAAAAATCTTCTTTATGTTCTGCAATATTGGCTTGCTTCTTAGGCTCTTGGTTATAGAAGCTAGTTTTCCACAATAGAAGCTCTTGAAGGTTTTGGTTTTCTAATTACCTGAATCCTCTGTCTTGCTACTGTCCCATGTGTTTCCGACACCATTTTGCTTAGAAAGCTTGCCCTTGCCCTTGCCCTTGACGTTTGTTGCCAAAGCCATCTCTCAACTCTTAGACTTGTTGTTGTCAAACTGCTTTTTGCACCTGTCTTGCAACAATTTAGTGCTCAACTCTTCAAATTTCAAGTCAACGTTAATAACAATAATATTTAGGGTTTCAATTAAATACTCAAACGAAGCTAGTAAACTCTTCAGAGTGATTACCACCATATCTTCTTCTTCCATCTTCTGTCCAATGACATTCAACTATTCTCGAATATCCTTTATCTTTATCAAATGATCTTGTAAAGAATCACTTTTATCTATTTTGATAGAAAACAATATCCTCTTAAGGAAGAAGGCTCTATCCTTATCAAATATTTCATGCAATTCCTTTACCTGCTTCCAAATGCCTAATGTATCATTGTCGGTTTGCACTTCTGGTAGCATGTCATCAGTCATGTAAAGCTTTATTAGCATCGTTGCTTTTCTATTCCGCTCGTAGAACTTGTCTTGGTCTTTTCCTGCTGTTGTAGGTTGGATTTCCTTCCCCAACACAATTTGATCCAAAAAATTACACTAAAAATAGTTAGCATTTGTTGTTTTTAAGTATTATAATTCTTCCTAGAAAACTTTTGGTTACCTTCCAACAATATATTAGATAAAATAGATATTTTTAGCAGAAGTGATGTAGACAAAAATGAGGGGGCCAAATTAATGGCTACCTTACTTCCCAACCTAGACATACACTCACTAATGGACACACACATATAGACACAATGCTCATACTTGGAGACCTAAATTTTTATTTATTGACAAATGGCAAATTATAGACATTTCATTACACACTTGTTTCCTTACTGAACTATGAATAAAACAACTCAATCTTGATCTCTCATGGATTGATTACATTATTTATTTAGGACATACATCACCCTAGCAAATTCTTCAAGTTTGTGCTCCTCTCTCTATTTGGAGCTAACTCCCTTCTCCCCTCTCGGTGTTGGAACTCTTTGAAGTTGTCTCTCTAATAGACCCTCCTCAGCTCCCACCCAATAATTTGAAATTCATTTGACTATTCTGAAAAGCCGCAATGACTCTTCAAGTTCCCTTCGTCTTAGGAAACGGTCCATATGTCAAAAAATGATGACCTTGATATTTAATTTAGTTTTACCTTCACCGTGAACAAAACAATTAATTAATGCAAATTGACGTATATGTAACTGCCGGTTAATGTAGACCGGTGGTTTTGAAAACGTCTCTGTATTAAGCATCGGTTTCATCAACATTGAAGACAAAACTAAATTAATTATTGGGGTCATCATTTTTCAACATGTGAACTGTTTTCCAAGACAAAGGGAGCTTGAAGAGTCACTGCAATTTTGCAGAATAGTTAGATGAGAATCAAATCATTCGGTGGGAGCTGAGTAGGGTCTATTAGAGAGAACTTCAAGGAGTTGCAACACCAGGAGGGGAGAATAGAGTTAGCTCCAAAAAGAGAGAGGAGCACAAGCTTGAGGAGCTTGCTAGGGTGATGTATGTCCTAAACAAAGAATGTAACCAATGCATGGGAGATTGAAATTGAGTTGTTTTCTTCATAGTTCAGTAGGGAAACATGTGTATGTAATGAAATCTATGTAATCTTTGTCATTCGTCAATAAAAAATGTTTTACGTGTCCAACTACGAGCTTCAGTGAGGGTTTGAATATATAGGCTTGTTGGAAAAATCAGAAAAAACATATTATCTGTGGTTAGGATTTTGTGATAAAATTCAGATTTCAGGGTTTGCCCCAGTTTGGAGATATCACAGTGGTATCAGAGCGATTTTTTGACCAGTTATGGGTAGCAAATTGTTTGCAGACTCGTCTTCATGCAGGGTAGTGAAAATAAGATGAAGACAACAGTGGAAGCCATGTAAGAGATGTTTCAAGATATGAAAGAATCTCAGAGGGAAATAAGGGCACTAGGTCCCAAAGCATGGATGAAGTTTGTAGGGTTATGCCCTAGACCTCCAGAAAAAAAAACAGAAAAGACAAGGTTTGAAGTCCAAAACCCTACAATAGATCAAAGGGAAGAAAAGATTGCGCTGCAGGTAATTGTGAAGGGGAAAGATGGAGGGTCAAACCCTCAATGAGGATTTCAATGAAGGAATCAAAAAACAAGATAATTTAGATATGAAAGGGGTTAGTGAACAGTTCATAGAGGCATCCAACATACCAAGGGAAAGTGGGAGAAATATCCCAACCCAAGAGGAAGAAATTGTGGAGCATGAGCCAAAGAAAGAAAAATCAGATTTTCAAGAAATTGAGAAAGAGCAATCCATGGAAGGTATGAAGTCATGGGAAGAAAATGATATTTTTTTGACTTCAATGATTGCATGCACAAGCATAATAAAGAGGAAGTCAAGAAAGAAACACATCACTTGTTGAATGCACAAGTGAGGAACTTGTCCCTATTCAACACACTGTCATCAGTTCATCAGGGAATGAATCCATGCATAAAAAGGTATGTATCAATTCAAGGAGCATATGAGGCCGGTTTTCAGAAAAGCCATGGGAAGGCACTTGACAAGATTAATAATATGAGTACAAATCTATCTAAAATTTTCACATCAGCCAAAGGAGGTAAACTCCTTGATTGCAGTCCAAGATATGAAAATATTGGTAACATATCAGATTTACTGTTTCACGCTATGCCATTTCAGGTTTCTTGTCCTCATAGGAAGCATGCTAAAAGGGGTGATAAAATAAGGCATACAGTTTACAATATGGGGCAAGTGGACCCCTTGATTCAAGTTTATAATTATTGTTGCCAAAAGGTGTGGGATTCGGCTAATATTTTGAGATCTACAAAGGGTAACAATTCTGATATTAATGTATTGTAGCTGTTCCTTCAATTGGGATAAGGGAAAAATCAGAATTGATTTCAAACAAGTATAAGGAAAATATGGTACACATTTTAAAAAGGGTGGTAGGAGTCCAATGGTTGGATTCACTTGGGGAGTACACCCAAAACTACCAAACCATGGAGCTCAAGTTTAAGGTGGACGGGAAAGAGGTGATTTTGCATGGTTTGAGCAATAAGGCACCCCCGGAGGTGACCTCAAGGATGATGGAAAGGACCTTCCATGAGAGACCGATTGCATGGGTAACAAGGAAGACAAAGAAGGCTGCAAATTTTGAGGTGGGACAACCACCTCAACATGTGGGGATCCATCCCACACCCTGTTCGATAAGCATAATAAATTATGGAAATTATTGTTTAAGACAGCCATTTCAAATTGCGAAAACTCAGCCCATTTCCTATGACAACAGGTTCGAATTTTTTGAATGGGAATAGACCCTTCAAAATGTGGAAGTTTAGCCCGTTTCTAATGCAAGAAATTCTGAAAATGTTGTGATGAGGCAGTTACATTCAAGAATGGAAACTTGTCTCTCTCTAAGCATGGTAAGTGTCCTAGGCTTTGAAAAGTTTGGGTTAGGGCTGCAGTATTTAGGTATGAATGTTTACTCCTTTTTGAATAAGTATACCTTGGAGGGAGAAATTCTACAATTATTTTACACTCATATGCCACTTTGGAGGTATGAGGGAAAAGGGCAGCTTAGAAGTGAGCTATGGGCTAGAGTGGCACTTCATCGGGCTTCACAACAAGGCTGCCTTCTTTGGGAAGGTGTTTACATGGGCATTCAAGAAGTAGGCACTCCAGTGGTTCGCAAAAAGGGTAAGGTTTTACTTTGGTTCAAGATTGTTGGTTTTAGTAAATTAATGAACCATATAATGGGCTTGAAGAGAGAGTCTTAAGGCTCTTTGGAAGCCATAATGGGTGTTTGGATCCCATCAAGGAAGGAGGATGTCACCTCTCCAAGGTGCATGTTTGGTTGAGAATGACCAAGAGAACCATAAGGGGCAGCAATTGTACAACTTTCTACCATGTTGCCCATAATAGTTCCAGCTCTTTGGGTAGGAGCTTGAAGGTCACTAAATTTATTTTGAAGGTTGGTTGCAAAAGGAAACTTCAAAAAGCTAAGTTATTTTTAAAAATTCTCACAATTAAGGTTGATGACAATGCTGTTATGCATGATCACAGGCCACTAATTATAGGATACTTGATTGCACATGTCATAAGAATATGTTGGGCGAGCTTCTAGTCCAAGGAATGTTCAAAATTCTGAGCTTGGAAGCAAGTTGGGAGTATATTGCCAGCTATCCCATATTGGTGTTATTGAGTACAACAAGGACACATGTTGCAAGAAACGTAACGGCCTCTCTACGTTTCGCGTTTTAATGGGTGGAAACTCATACGCGACGGCAACGATGTTTTGAACGGTCGTTTAACTGTCACGTAGGGTTTGAACGCCGTTTCCTCTGTTGGGCATGTTGGCAATGCAAAACCTTAACGGTAAACGCAGGTAGTCAAACAAAATTAATGCAGACTATATTGGGTATAGCGTTTTTGAACTTTAGTTATCGGTTATCTCATTGGCTATTTGTTGGCCTATTAAGGAAAGGAAATAATTATTTTGAAAAATCCGGGAAGAGTGGTGTGCGTTGAGCGTATCCCATGTGTTGTGTGGGTACTAATTTTTAGAACGTGTTGGTACTAATTTTTTAAGTTTTAATAACTTGATATGACTGACCCTCCCACAACTCTTAAAAATAAAAGAAAAATAAATTTTTAAAGATTCTAAACTGTAATTTTAATTTGGATAGTTTGGCATTCAAATTTTTATTATTAGATAATTTTTATTATTATTAATTTGAATTAATTTTTAATTTTTATTATTATTAATTTTAATAATTTTATTACATGTTTTAGTAATAATATTTTTAAAACAATTTTTTAGTTGAATTTAAAATAAATTTAATAATAAAAAAATTGTATGAAATGTTTTTTTCATATTTATTATAAAAAATAATAATTAAATATTTTTATTCTTTTAAATTTATATTTAAACACATTGTATGTTTTTAATTAAAAATAATAATTTTAAATATTAAAAAGTAAGATTAAATATTAAAATATTAAGCATTTGAAATTTATGATGAATTCAGAAAGAAAAAATTAAATTAAAAAACTTAAGTACTAAAATCTATATCTTTATTAAATATAACTCTGTACTAGTTTATTTATATTTATTATTCAATTATATTTATAGGGTAGAGTAAAAGAAATTGGTGGAAAAGAGTTACACTTAATCGTAGATGGTTTCATAAGAAACCATGGTTAGATGATGAAGTATTTTAAGTATGGAAAATATAACCTAATAGATTTTATGCCATGAGAGAGAAGCTTGTTTTAATTAAGGAGAAATTCTCACAATATATTAATGCAAAGGGAATTTTTTCTCATCATGATGTCACATATGATTGTGCCTAATTAAAAATCATTAAATTTTGGGAGACATAAGAGACAACAACACCCATAATTCAAATGAAAACCATTTGTGTCATATCTCAAGGTTTTAATATTTTAAATCTATTTCTCATCACTTAATGGTTGAATGCAATACCGCAATTAATTTTGAAGCCATAAATTTGGTGATTGTTAAATTTTATTTAAATTTTAAATTAATGTTGTATTTATTTTGCTTCACATGTGTCTAGTGCTTTTACATGTGAGCAGAATTGGAGTGAGTATGTCTTCATCCATTCAATGAAGCATAATATGCTTGGGAACAAAAAGGCGGAGGACCTTGTTTATGTACATGCCAACCTTTGCCTTTTGTCTCGTGCTTTGTCTAATTACCTTTGAGGGCCTCATAGAATGTGGGATTATGTTGGCTCTATAGATGATGTTGATGATGAGTTGCCATTTGAAATGTTAGAGGATAATGTAGATGTCCTATTCTATATCCTTAGATTCTAATCATTTAGAGAGGAGAGTCAAAGAAATAGAAGTACTAGTAATCCTTCAACTTGGAGTGTTGCAGAGTCTAGAATGAAAATATTTGAAGTAGTTTTATTTTTCCACAATTATATAAACTATCTATTGTTTTTTATGCAAATTTAAATGTTTTAGCTATGTTTATAGTTGAATTTTAATGATTTTAGAAATAAAAAATTATATATATATATACTCAAATACATTTCTTATGCGCAACCCCTCACAATTCTATTTCTCATTATGTTTCCGTTTCCGTTTCTGCCACGTTTCTTCGTTTCTCATTTCTTGCAACATTGGCAAGGACTGCCCTTTGTTGGGAAGAGGGATAGCAATACACTGCTGCCATAACCATTTCAGCACATGTGAGTAGCACTCTTTCTACAGGTACAGCAGTAGCCATGTTTGGGATAACATTAACAAACCCTTGGGAATCCATGTGAGGAGAATTTCTAAGGAAAATGCAAGGCATAGAAGAGGATTTAATAAATACTTATAAGGCATGATGAAGTGATCGGAAAAGTGTGTCTAAACACTCTTGTTTACACTAACATGTTTGTTCTACATGCAAGATCACATTGGGGTACCTTCCAAAGGAGCACACACTCCAAGGTACACATGCAAGGAAGGAGGGCCATAAGAGCCAACCATAATATATTTTCCTATCATGCTAAGTGTGGCAGTTCCAACCC